>JBBCBC010000034.1:19108562-19698184 GCA_037126765.1 Stenogyne calaminthoides
ATTAAATTATGGGGTTCACTTAAGTTTTCATCTGATCGTCTCCTCTTAATGTGGGTATGGGGGTTAGGACAATAATTTTGGATTTTAAAAGGTTTCAGCCACTTCAAGAATTATGATATCTTAATAGCTATAGATTGGTGCAGAAATATGAGTAAAAAATTATTTTAATCCTGGGTTAAGATCATCGTAGAAGACTTATTTTGGATTTCAGTTTTAAGTAACTTCAAGAATTCAGATATTTTACTTGCTCTAGATTGATGCAGAAATATAAGTAAGAAGTTATTTTAATTTTGAGTTAAGATTAAATGAAATAGAGTGATGCAGAAATATAAGTAGAAGTTGTTTTAATTTTGAGTTAAGATTAAATGAAATAGAGGTGGCTTCTCAGCGCATTGTTATTTTATTTTGGATTGAGGGTTTAAGGGAATTAGGGTGTTTCTAAATTTGTTACTGACTATGCAAATAATTATGAGGAGGCTTCTCTGCACATTGTTATTTTATTTTGGATTGAGGGTTATAGGAATTAGGGTGTTTCTAAATATTTTGCTGACTATGCAAATGATTATGAAGCAACCGCATCATTTTGGCTCAATTAATGGATTCATAATTGGGGATATTAGGCATATGTTATAGGAGAATAATTCTTTAAGAGCAAAAAGTTTAGCAAGACGATTTCACAATGAGATGAGATGATTGATAAATCAACATAAATTAATATTCACCATTTTCAAATTATGCTCCGTTTTATTATGACGCCGCCGCATAAAAGATTTATCATTTTTTAAGTGTTGTATTAGTCCTCTTCGTCCTCCCCTCTTTTCATTGGATGAAGAATGTTTTTCATTTTAGTTAAAAAAGCTTGCTAGGATTGGTATAACTTCTTAGTAAATCTATTTGGTTTCTTTATTGCTTTTTTCTTATAAAAAGGATGAATGGAAAACCTGTTTATGTTCTGTTTGTGTGGCATAACAAATTCGAACAAAAGTTATTATTATTACTACTAAAAATGAATGTGTTACATTATTACTTTTTTTGTTTCTTAGTTTTCAGTTCAACTAGCTTCTTTAGGTTCATACGAAAGTACAGTAGGGGAGTATTTAATTCCATGGAACAATTCCAAGCTTGAGTCCAATATATAATTTCTTCAACTTCTTTATATAGTGTGTGTATTGTTTATAGTTAATTTGAATTGTTAAATTTTTAGTCTATCATATGTTTATTTAAACTCAACTTCGTTTGCGTTCAACTAAAAATTCAGACTCAACCCAGTTATTTTTAAAAAATCTCAATTTCTATCTTTTTATATGTTTTTGAATTATGTTCAATCCAAATATTTAACTAGTTACCTCAAAATATAAACTATTCTTTTAATATAACCTGACTCATAGATTAATTTGTATGTACTTTTTATTTGAAAAAATATTTACTAGGTTAATTCTCACATTTCATAAAAAGCCAAATATATAAGAACATTTTTTATATCATCGGTTAAAGCATTGTATCTTAATTCAAGATATTTTTAAAACATTAAACTTGTTTATTTCAATATTCAACTTATTCTAATTGAATTGTTCAATTTTTTCAGTGAAAATAAAGTTGAATGTTTCAATGTATATATACAAGTTGACATTTCAGTGAAACAAGTTATACGTTTTAAAAATAAACTTAAGTTAAGTATGCTTTGCTGGTGAAACGAAGAGAGCACCTTTTATATGAATATATTTTATTTTGAAATTTGAAAACTATAATTACTATTTTTTTCAAAACCAATAATTAATTTTTTTTTTTAATAAAAATAAATTTCAAATAAAAGTTTCAAAATTTGTTTCAAAGATGTAACTCATACTTGAAGGAAAAAAATTAAATCTAAATGCAAAAAATCATAAAAGGACATATTAATAAAATTTCCAAAACATATGCAATAAAATCTGTTTAGACACCATTTCTCCACTGCACTCTTTCAATCTGTAAAATATTCCACATCACTCTTTCAATCAGCAAAATATTAAGAGTGATGGGATGAACAATACAAGTAGCTCGAAGGGGACTTGTTTGTCAATATTAAATATATATAAATAATATAAATCATAATGAATACTAAAAACACACTGTAATTTTATTATGCGTCCATTTGGGATTCGAGTCACTGTAGAAACTGGTGAACATATCATAGCATGTACCATGCAACACACATATTAATGGGAATCTCCACCTTGAATTGATGCAGACGCAATTAAATAATTAATCCTCGTTGTTGTGCTGTGAAAAATATGAGACCTTGGTTTTCTGTGTGCTTTAGGTTACAAAGTTGAGACCTCTATTTTATAATGTGAACAAATATTTTGAACCTTCTCATTAATTAAGTTTTATGATTTGATTTTGAATCACCTAAATTTTCTCTTATAGATAAAGGAAATTAAATCGAAATGGTCAAAATAACTTTCTTGGCGTTTATTGAAAATGTTTTATATATATCACGTGTTTCAATTTAGTCAAATATGTTTTTAATTTGTGCGATTTAGTTCCAAATAGCCGGAAATCGGTCAAACTACCCAAAAATGATGTCGTTCACGCCCCTAATTTTGGTAGAGAATTTATCATAAAACAGCGTCATTTTTGGGTAGTTTGACTTTCTTCGATTTGGGACTAAATCGCACAAATTAAAAAACATAAGAGACTAAATTGAAACATGTGATATATACGGGACCTTTTCAATAAAGGTGCAAAGTTACGGGACTAAAGTTACGAGACTATTTCGATTTAAATCCCTGTAGATAGAGATAAATTTTCAAAAGATATTCTTATTAAACATTATGAGATGTAAATGATTTCTTTCACTAAATGTCTGCTTATTTTCGCCTTTTACCATTATACCCATAGCATTAGCGATTTTTGTATTAGTAAATAAATAATTAGGACATGGTAAGAAGAATATGATAGATGAAACCTCTTATCTATCATACCATTATTTTAAAATTAATTTATCATTTTAATTACTAATACAAAAATCGCTCACAAAAATATGTGCAAACAGTAAATAGGAAAACGAGTCTAGGACGGAGGGAGTATAATTTTCATATACCTTAATATCTTAGAATTATAGTAAGATAAATAATTGACTTAAAAATTAGGGCTGAAAGAAAATAGAATGAGAGAATATAGGGATTTGAAATAATCTTTTGTAAATCTTGAAAGTTGAGAAAAAATCTTAGAATTTGAATTTTAAAACATTTGAAAATTCTTTTGTTGATAAGAATGAGATTCAATGCATATCTAAAATAATAGACTTGAGATTTTAGGGATGTTAAATTCTATCTCTCTTGAAAAATATTTAGCTCTCGAAATTCGAAAATTTATTCGATAAAGTATGCATGCATGTGTTAAAAATTTGAAATAGTCATGTAGCAAACACACTTTTGTTTTGTGGCATGATTTTAGTGTAAGATAGCTTTGAACCGAAATTTTAATTTAATGTATGATGCATGTATCCTATATGTGATCGTCTATGCTCAATACAAAATATCATATGAAATTTATGACATACCTTATTGCAGTTGAACACTGAACGATGGTGAATGTCATAACATATTGAAAATAATACATGATTTAACTATTTTTTCAAAAATATTTGTTTTGGCTCAAATTGAAGTAAGATTTTTCTTGTAAATCATAATAAAATACTATGTATTTAACTAAACAAAATTACAAATCTACAATAATATAAATATGTTTTGGTATCATTCAGTCGCATCCCCATTTTTAAGGCTTTTGAGGACTAGTTTAAATTAATAATTTATTTAAAAGTTCTAATTTTCAAACATGGATATACTTTATTTTGAAATTTAGCAGTAAAAATAAATACTTACTCAAAACAATTATAGATTTTTTAATAAAATTATACTGAAGGAAAAGTTTCAAAATTTATTTTCAAGAGATGTGACTCATAATTTATAGAGATTTAAAATCTAAATGCGAGAAATCATAAAATAACATATTAATAAAAAATTTCAAACAATATGCAGCAACATCAACCATTTTTTCACCACGTGACTATTTCAAACTGTAAAATGTTAACAATAATGGGATGAGCAAATACACTAATTAAGTGGGACCCGTTTGTCAGTATTGAATACAAATCATATAAATCATTAATCAATACTATAAGTACAACTAATTGTGTAGTTGGAACTCTCAACCATTAGAATCATGTCTTGCCAGATAAACTGTAATGAAATCCTTTGTTAGTAATTCTGTAATTGATGAGTTTTGAGTACCCTTGTATTCAATTATATATATTATTTTTATATTAAAAAAAAAGTACAACTAATTGTAATTTGGAAAAATGACTAATAACTACAGCCCTAAGACCCCCACTTACAACCAACTACAACCCCTTTTTGTAATAACTACCCGCTACAAATTTGATGGTAAAAAGTCACTATAGTCCTTACCCCACTAAAACACAAAATACCGTCTAAATCATTCTCTCTCCTCTCATCCTTTATTTTCAAAATATCCTTCTCTCTAATATCCTTTTCTCTCTTTAATATATTTTTCTCTCCCCTTCTCAAATGTGGTCGTCGTCAAATGCAAAGCGTGGGGAAAAAAAAATTCACCCCCCTCCGCGGATACAAGAAGATTGGCTAGGGGGGAACGATGGTCGCGTGTCGCGGTCTGCTGAGCTTGAGGTGGTGGTAATAGATATGTGGTAGCGTTGGCCGGATCTGCGATTCGATGGCCATTTGAGCAGATCCATTTCTTGGATTAGTTGTGGTGGGGGGTTATGTTTGTTGAGGCGGATTTAGTTTTTGGGGGTTGTCTTTGTTCTTGGCGGTGGAAGGTTTGGTTTTTTGTATTAGCATTTTGTCGTAGCGGGTGGTGGCGGTTTCTGCGGTTCTGGTGGCGGCGGCGCCTAAACACATCCATTGGAGGTATTTTTTGGATTTCTTTTTGTAATTTTTTGGGTTTTTAGATTTTTAGTTATAAAATTTGTATTTTAAAATGGTGTGGTGGGGGTTCCTCTGGGTCGCGGCGGAAGTTTTTTTTGATTTACTCTACTTCAGTGTATCTATAGACTGGGGTTTTGTGATTTTTATAATAAAAATTTGATTTTTCATTATAGTGCCACCTTTGAGGTATTGCAAAAGCTCCGAAAATGAAAGCAAAAGAAGTATCAGTAATAAACGAAGATGTCGGAGATGTGGTTGAAACGGAGGACAAAGAAGACGGATTAGGTGGGTTTTTTTAGCATTTTGTTTTCATTTTGATTTTTTTTTATCTATGATGTAATAATTGATAATTTTGTGGGTTATGGATTAGGCATTATATAGTTTGAACTTGTTACAATTTTTTGGAACAATTATATTTTTTGTTGGCAATTTGTATGTTGTGTTTCAACTTTTTATAGGAAAAACCTGTGGGGTGCAATTTTTCTTGATGGCAATGCATTTGTGTTGTGCACAATGCATTTTTATATCTTGTGATCTGATGTCTTGTCGTTGTCGTTGATCAATGCATTTGCCAACGGACAATGCATTTTTTTTGTGGACAATGCATTTTTTTTATGCTCAATGCAATTTTATTTGACGCACAATGCATTTTTTATGCTTAATGGATTTTTTTTGTCACACAAATCTATAACTAATTTTATTTTTAATTATTATTTAATTATTTAGCACATATTTAGCACTTATTTTAGTTATGGAAAAAATTGTAAACTAAATGTCCATGTTTTCTGTAAAACAAAGTTTTGAAAAAAGCCGGTCCAAGAGCAGGTTCTGAAAACTAAGGACGTGTTTTAAAACATTTAAAATAATTTTTAGAAATATTTATTTTTAAAAGTTGTGAGAGAAAACTTTAAAAATAAATGCTTCTGAAAGTTGTTTTAAGTGTTTCAAAACACGCCCTAAATGTTCATGTTTTTTTTTGTGTTTTTATGTGCATTCTTTTGGTTAAAATAAATAAATAAATAAAAAAGGGCAAAAACAAGAACAACTCGAAAAATGGGCCCAAATTTGTATCCATGCCTATGCAAAATATCCGATAAAAAAAAGTGTCTGGTGCAAATTAATTTGAACCTCTTTTTTAATTAAAAATAAATAATATAGAAAGGACACATTTTTTACTTTTGAGACAAATTTGCATTGGGGATGAGAAAAGTAAATCCAGTGTAATGATGATTTTTTGAAATGGGTCGTGCATTTAAAAAGTAAGTGACGTAAATTAAGGATAAATTAGGCATGAAATAAAACACTTTGTAGTGGGGAGTAAGAAAAAAAAGTGATTGTATCTAGTAGTAAAGGAGGGGGCTTGGATTGTAGTTATTAGCACGGATCCACTTGGGATTTGAGTTATTGTTGAAATTGTTGAACATATATCATAACATGTATCCTATAGTAGGAATATATGGAATGTCGCATTTAGACAATAAGAACCCACAATTAGAGTATTTAATAGAGACAAACATAAAAATTGAATAGAAATCCCCGCCTCAGGCTAATGTCCTGATGCAGTGCAATGAAATAACTCAGGAGGTGTTTGCAAGAATTTATAAGTGATTATAGTCATTTAAATTTATGTGCATAAGCAATTTGAAGTGTTTTATTTCTCTTATATATTAGATTAAATAAGTTCTTAAAAAAGCTATAAGCTAAAACTGAAAGAGGGGCGCTTTTTTTAAGTATTATTAACTTTTTTTGAAAATACTATCAGCTTTTCTTTGAAATTTTTTACAAACATCCTCAACTTCTACTATTAATCAATTTTCTCATAATTACTAATTTCAATCACTTCTGTAAAGGGATAATTTTTTGCAAACACCCCCTTAATCCTCTTTGCTTTGATGTGAAATAAAAATAGAGATATCTCTACTATCTAATGAGAAGAAAAAAAAAAGAAATTCGAATCTAAAAATCTTAAGATTTGATTTCAAATAACCTAAAAGCTCTCTAACAGATAAATATTAAATTTGAAATTTTTTTTTACTAACCTTGTGGGATGTGAATAATTTATAATTTTCATAAATACTACTCCCTCCGTCCTGATTTTGATTATCCGCTTTCCATAAATAGCCGTCATAATTTTGTTTATCCATTTCCAAATAAAGCAATAAAACAACATTCAATATTATTTAATACTATTATTTCTATCCACCAAACCCACTTTACACCATTTAATACTATTATTTCCCTCCACCAAACTCACTTTACCCACTTTACACCATTTAATACTATTATCTCCTATTTTTTCTTAATCTTCGTGTCTACAGTAAATGAATAATAAAAAATAGGACGAAGGGAGTAATATTTTAAAATTATTATAAAATAAATAATTGACTTGAAAATTAAGAGTGAATGAAAATAGATTGAGGGAATATTTAGATTTGAAGAAATGACTAGTAAATCTTGAAAGTTAGGAGAAAGTTTTAGAATTTTAATCTTAATTAATATATTTGAAAATTCTTTTGTTGACAAAAATGAATTTTGATGCATACATCTAAATAACAAACATGAGATTTAAGGGTATAACATTAATATTAAATGTGCAACTTGCTAATTAAGTTAAGTTAACACATAATACTTTATATATTTATTAAAAAAAATAAATTGTATGAGTAGGTCTCACATTTAGTACTAGATGCACCTTCCAATTTCAGTGTATTTTTAAAATATGCAATTTGTTTCATTGAAATATGTAACTTTTTATAATGAAACATGACAACTCGTGTCAATAAAAAGCAAGTTACATATTTAATATTAATAAATTTCACATTTTAATGAAATAAGTTTCATGTTTAAAAAATACACTTAAATTACATGATGCACTTAATGCATACAAAACCTTTTCATATTGTATTAATTTCACACATGAATCAATCATTCAACTTTCTGTTGCGTTTTATTTAATTTATCGTTGGGAGTGTTATATATGATTGTAATGTCTAATGTTGTTCTCCATTGAATTTATGTTTAACTCTTTTGCTATATTAGTATTACACCCGTGCTAACGCATGATTATTGTTGTCACCAAACCTTTTAAATGTTAGAAAGATTATTTTGGATTAATAAATTTAAAATTTATATTGATATCCTATTATAATATTTATATTCATAATAATGTGTGTTCCAAACTAAAATTTTGATATTGGGAGCCATTAAGCTCACCATAAATCATTATAATTTTACCCTTCTCTCCCAAAATAAAATTACTCTTAGTTTCACCCTCCTGAAGGCACCGTCATTTCCTCTGTTCCTCCAAGCCAAAAAGAACTTTCTTGCAATTTGATTCTCGCAGAAACAAAACAATTTACTAAAATTTTAAATGTCTTCCACCTTGATGCATTATAAAATAAAGCATACAATTTGTTCGGGTCGAGCTTCATGCGATTTAATGGTTCTCTTGGTTGAGCTTCATTTATGCTTGGTGGTCATCCGACCAAAAGTGTCATCTGCGACTTTATGGACGTTCGCCCTTAGGATAGAATACAACTTGTACAATTATTTTTTTAAAACATTTCACGGGGTTAAAGCAGCAAAGTGACTCACCTCCCGTTTCAACGCGACAGGGCGAAATGGCGAGATGCGTCTTAACAAATCAAATTTTATGCTTAAAAAAAATCGATCAAAAGTAAAAAAAAAAATCTGGATACACTTACATTGATGATCTCCATTGGATTTTCATATTTCATGACAATAATGATTGCAATAAAATATTTCATATTTGGGTATCCTGAAACCCGATATCATGGCTTCGGGTCACCGGGTCCTAGCGTCATGGATACCGGGTGCACAAACTGCCTCAATCGGGTCAAACCTGGCGTTGACTAGCGAATTCGTTGCTGTATCAGGGACGTCAATGGCTTGCCCTCATGCTTCGGGCATTGCGGCGCTTCTCAAAGGGGCCCACCCCGGTGGAGCCCAGCTGCTATTCGGTCTGTAATGGTTACAACGGCCAACCCCTTAGATAATACTGGGAATAACATTCTGGATTCGTTTTTCAACTTTGAAGAAGCTACGCCTCTAGCAATGGGAGCAGGGCAAGTTGATCCGAACAGGGCCCTCGACCCTGGCCTAATTTATGATGCTACCCCGCAAGATTATGTGAATCTTCTTTGCGCCATGAATATCACTGGAAGTCAAATTTATACCATTACGAGATCAAGGTACAAGTGTGCTGCTAATATGTCATTGGATTTGAACTACCCGTCGTTCATCGTGTTGTACTCCAATCAAACGACTACGGCTTTTGTCCAACAGTTCGAAAGGAGTGTGACGAATGTTGGGAGTGAGGCGACGTCGTATGAGGTTCGTGTGACAGCACCGAGTGGGTCGACAGTGACAGTGTATCCAACCACGTTGAGATTTGGTAAGAAATATGAGAAGCAGAGTTACAGTGTGGTGATAGAGTATAATTATGGTGGTGGAGCAGTGACATTTGGTTCGATAACATGGGTTGAGAGTGATGGTAAACACTGGGTGAGAAGTCCGATTGTGGTTTCGCCTATGATTCGGACTTGGTAATATTTTCTTCAGGAGTGGACAAGTGTAATTGCACAAAAATTAAGATGTGCGAAATATCTATATTATTATCAGTGACGTATGAGACATACTTGTATGAGACCGTCTCACGTTGACATGGGACATAACTCATAAGTTGGGCATTGACGCTTTAATATTTTAGAAGAGATGGATGTGATTTGTGATTTGTGCTAAGTTGTACCCATCTCATGCATGAGACTATTTCATATGAGTTTTTGTCAAATTATATATATTCTGGATAAGATTTTGGTTCATAAGATTGGGAAGGATTGAATAAGACTGGATTGCTTAGACTGAATTTTTTAAAGGGAGAAACTCTTTTTTGTCCTAAGACTTTTTCAACTCACAATTGTCCTTTTTTTACCATTCTACCCCCCTCCTTTATCCCATCCCTATTCAATCCTTATTCCATTCCATCATTTATTTTTATACTATCCAAACACGACCTTAAACCCTAAACCCTGAATCATTAACCCGAACATTGAATCATGAACCATTTTGGGCTGGGATGGGGTCGGGCCGGGCCGGACGGGCTGGGTTCAGGCCGGATCCGGGTCGGATTGGGTTCGGGTCGGGTCGGGTTGTGTTCAGGACTTGTTTGGATGTTGGAAAATGTGGTGGGATTCAGATGAGATTAAGGGGGAAGGGTAAAATGGTAAAAAAAAAAGCACAAAAGTGAGTTGAATAAGTCATAGGGCAAAAAAGAGTATTGCAAGTTGAGAATAAATATTTTTGTCTATTGTTCATTTTTTAAATCAAGATATATGTTTTGATTGTATGCATGATTGCAACTTTTAATCATATACTGAATAATCAATATAGATATTAAAATATTAATCATGGTTAATTGATCTCACCTTCCACATTGGATATACATATTCTTTTATATAGGGGTTAAACACATTTTTTTAACCAAGTTATAAATGTATCTTGGGCCTTCATCAAAAAAACCAAATAATCGATTACATTAGATTAAAAAATTAATTCCAACCTATCTGGTCAATCCCGTTAATCAAACGGGCGTAAAAAGGATTCAATTCATTTCAGAAATAATGATGCCAACAAAGCAAAGTCAATTTCCATGGAAGTGTGTTGCTTTTAATTTTGATGTGGTTGGATTTATACGGTGCTGTGTTGGTCTCCTTGTTATCTCTTTTATGAGCATTTCTTCTGCTCCGAGTAACAAATCCTCAAAAAAAAAAAAATTTGCCCCCAGCAATAAATTTTGCTTTATTTTAAAAAATAAATCAATCCATGAAAAATTAATTAAAGTAATTCGAGTGATCAAATTTTAGTTTTCAATCGACGAGATCTTAGGACGGTAGTTTAGTGGCCGGCCCCTTGCTAAAAATCATCCCACATCAAAAATTTGAAATGAAAAAAAGAAATATTACGTTATTAAATAAATAAACAAGATTGATTTTAGAGCAACTCCAGCAGTTGACTCAACTCTGAAGCCAACTCAATGCTATTTTATTCTAGAGCCAACACAAAATCCCGGTTTGACATTCTTTTTTACTAGGTTGCGCGGATCTGGTCATGCGACAATCTGCATCTTGGGATATAGATTTTTAAAATAATTGGGTAAGATCGACTTTGATGCGATTATAATTTTTCAAATTATTTTATATTTTTATTGTATATATAAATATTTCCATAATTTTTTTTGAAATTATGTGTCTTTGAAACCTATGCAATTTTTAACAATCAAACAAATATAAAATCAAAAGCGAGATGAACATGGTAATAAAATATGTGAACGGCTAACAATTTTATAGTTGTGTGATTATGTGAGCAATAGAGAGAGTCTATTTTTTTTACTGTTTGTGGGCTAATTTGGGTTAATTAATATAAAATAAATTTATTTCAAGGCAAAAAATAAAATAAATTTTACAAATTTGACCCCATGTGTACCCTATCTGTGTCCGACACGCTGATCAGCCGTGTCCGACACGGTACCCAAAATTATTTTTAATATTTTTAATTGGGACACACCACGTGGCGTATCTGGTGCGTATCCCAATTCGTCGGTAAATCCCAAGACTTTCATAATATCAAACATTCGTTATTCAAAAATTAAGAAAGACCCATGCATCCTAGCTTTTTGCACTAAAAATAGAATATTCTTTAAAAGATTCTTTATTTTTGATTCTTTTATGTTATATATAATTATCTATATTTATAATGTATTTGTATACTTATTTTTAATATAAAATAATTTTATATTTATATTTAAATTTAAATAAAAAATATAAAATTCATAAAATAGTTGAGCAAATCAAAATTGAAAATTCAACATAATATTAGAACGATAATTTAAATTACAATGATAACTTAAATTATAATTAAAATATAAATTATAATACAATAGACACTGATTACTCAGAGTTGGAATATTCTTCCCACAAATAATCAATTAGTGCATTGTGGAGTGCGAAATGAGCCTCTGCATCTCTAATTTGTCTAAACCTGCCAAGGAAATTTTGAAATTGATCAGGTTCATTATTAACAAATTCAAGATCCGAAGATGACACTTCTTGTGCCTCTTGAATTGGAGCATCAAGGTCACGTTCATCCTCGATTATCATATTATGCATTATTACGCATGCAGACATTATATCATGCAAATCATTTTTACTCCAAAAACGTGCTGGATTTGCCACAATTGCAAATCGACTTTGGAGAACTCCAAATGCTCGTTCCACATCTTTTCTGTATGATTCTTGTTTCATAGCAAAATATTTTTTTTACGACCATTTGGTTCATGTATAGTGTGGACAAGTGGTCTTTCTGAGTACTAGAAAATATATTAGAGTATGTTATGTTTTTAATGATTGTATGCTTTTATCTAATAGTTATTATGTTAGGATGTTTTTTTTTAAATTTAATCTATTTGTAGTAATTTCATGTAATCACTCTCATTATTGTAATGTTTGTATCGTTTTATTATGTAATTTTATGTTATCTTTTCAATTTATGTGTGGTATTTTAATTCATAGCTTATTATTTTTAAATTAATTGAAATTTTAAAATTAACTATAATATTAATTTATTTTTTTATTAATTAAATACAACAATAATTGATTTATTCAATATTAAGTAAATATAATAGTTTAATTATATATAATGTCATACAAATTATTCTAAGTTATTCATATAAAAAAAAGGTAAAACCAATTAAAATTTAAAAAGAGAAAGAAAGAAAAAGTAGTGCAACACATATCATGACCCATTAATGGCGCACATAAAAACCCAAACAGTGAAAACTCCAAAATAGCGCAAAGTTAAAACTATCTGCTGGAGCAAAAAAATAGCGCCCGGTGCTACTTCAGAGACTAAAAATGATAAAGAAGGCCGTGTTCTAGGAATCTGTCATCATTGCACTGTCGAACTTAAGGACGAAATCTTGTCGAACAAAGTTTAATGGTTGTTTTATAGAGAAGTTCCCCAAAATATATATATATATAAGCAGAAATCACCCAAATTTAAAAATCATTGAATTTTTTAGTAAAAATAATTGTTAAATTGGGAAATGAATATTTGAAAAAAATATTAAAAAATAATAATGGATTGAGAGAAATCTTTGAAATAGATAATAATGATGGGAAATTGTCCATATAAAAAATATACACAAATAATGATCAAAATCTAGCCAATTTTTTTTTTTTTTTAGAATTGGTGCAATTGATTTTTTTTATTTTTTATTCAGTTTTTGTTTTACACGGCCCGGACCGAACCTTATCCGGCCTGAATGGTTCATGGTTTAGAATTTTTTTTACCTTGACCGAGTGGTTCACGGTTCACCCGGCTCGAATGGTTCATGATTTAGGGTTCATAAAAATATTAACAAATAATAATAGATTGAGAGAAATCTTTGAAATAAATAACAATGATGGGAAACAATCAATATAAAAAATATACACAAATCATGATCAAATCTAGCAGAAGTCGACCCAACTTTGAAAACAATTGAATTTTTTCTCAAAAAATAATTGCTAAATTGGGAAACAAATATTTAAAAATAATATTAACAAATAATAATGGATTGAGAAAAATCTTTAAAATAAATATCAATAAATAATAATGATGGAACTCCCAATATAAAAAATAAAAACAAATCATGATCAAATTTTATTGATTTCTCAAAAAATCTTGCATTAGATTTCTTCCAATTTTTTTTTTCTATACGATTCATGCAAATACATTTATACATATTATTTTGGGAAACTCTCAAATAAGCAATATACACAATTCGATCGTTTTTTCCAATTAAAAATTGATTAAATATATCATAAATACAATTACTATTGTCCCCTAAAAATTATATGGACTTCCTATATTATTTTGGGAAACTCTTCATATGAAAAATATTTTAGTATTATAATATATTCCAAATAAAATTATAATCAAATCTATATATCTCAAATAAAAAATTATGATCAAATCTATATTTATATATCGGGAAAAATCTTTGGAATAAATATTAAATTATAATGGATTGATATTTTTTTTTTTTAAATAATATGTAGAATATTTTCACAACACTAAAGTTAAATTGGGACAAACTCTAATGTTAAATTGATCTTTGGAAGAAATATATAATATATTTCCACAAACTCTAATGTTAAATTGGGAATAAATCTTTGAAATATGGAAAAAAAAATCTTGTGAACAGATATGTATGAAATAAATATTAACAAATTAAGAAATATTTAAAAAAAAATATGTAGAATATTTCATTTTAAATTTAATCTCAACCCTATATTTATTTTTTTTAAAACAAAGAATCTCAACGTTATAGGTTAAATTCTAAGTTCCATAAATTTGAATTTAATAAGCATTATTTGTGCAAAAGAAAAATTTGTCTTTAATTTCAACAATGATATAGAAAGTTCAAATTAAAAAAAGATACATTGATCAAAGTCAAGATTGAGAAAGATTAGTTGAATACAGATTTATTTCTCTTATATATTATCCCTACAAGCCTAAACTGTTATTTGAATTTTCCAGCAACAATAAATGTTTTCATTTTATATTAACTTCAATTTTTTTAGAGATTAATACATCGTAATCGTGCATCGCAAGGGTTCAAATATTAGTAATATTAAGGCCGACTTGGTATGATTTGAGAACGATAACAGTAATAATTATCACTAAGAGGTCAATTAATATGAGACTCCATTTGGATGGGTGGATTTAAAATCCATGGATTTCACATACAAATCACCACTCTCCAATGGATTTACAAATACTTAGATTTGAGTGGCTAATTAAAAATGGAGGGATTTCGAATTCTCATCAAAACCTAGTCATTTGAAATCTCCCCCTCTTTACCTCCCTCTCTCTCCCCCCTTCACTCTCTTCCTGTCTCTCTCATCTCTTGACAATTCATGATTTGAAATATATGCATTCTTACCTGTATTATTTTTCAATCCATTCATTTTAAATTCTCCCCATCCAATGGAACCTGAGGTTATTTATTACATTGTTATTGCTTGGTTATAAAATTAACAAGACAAAGTCTAGGATACAAATTTGTATACATACAAATCCCAATTGAGATCCAATTTCACTTTACCCAACCCATTCTTGACCCGGCTTTGACCCCTTTTTGACCACGACCCGGCGACCATTCCTAAATTGATTGATTTGTATCTATACAAATTTGTACGATGAACTACTCAATTAACAATAAATATCATGTGTGGAGAGTTAACTGAATGATGAAAGTAGAGTAATCAATAATTTACTTATATTTTAATTATATATAGACACAACAAAATTGCCAAACAATATTAATAAGCGTCCATAATATACAAACTTACCCCTCTCCATGTCAAATTAAAGACTATAAAATACGATTAATGTAATCAAGACTTGCTACTCGACTAATGGACCGGAGGACTCACTTAAAGCGATCCACCCATCGCATTTTTGCCCATCGGGTCGGGCCAAATTTTAAAGCAACCTTCATTTGTAGACTGGTTTTAAAGGCTTAAGGTAAAATCGAAACGGGAAAAGGTCCCATCCTTCAATATCATGATTGGGTCCCTCCAAATTATCGCAGGCGTTGGTGATAGTCTCTACCTTGGCAGAGATGCGGGCGTGCTCTTGTGCCCGAGCCTCCCTTTCCCCACCTTCACCAAATGGCCGGCAAGCAAAACCACCTTCAAGAGCTCGAAGGGCTCCCACTTAATTACTATAAGTACGATTAGAGTTATTACAAGACAAGTATCACATATTTATTTTTTAGTACATATATGTCTTTATAGTAACACATGTAAGATATTAATATTATGTTACTATATACGTATAAATGTGTTATTGTAAAAAAAAAGTATTATTGTGTGAACAAAAAGACACTCTCTCTCCTTTTTTTTTTTTATCTGTTTCTCATTCTGAATTATGACCTACTGTTTTAAGTAATTGGTCAAATCACCATATTGCATCCGAATTAGAAAAAAAGTCTTTTTTTTCCAACCTGATGTAGTAATAAATAATTGCCCTTATAATAACACACAATGGACCGAATTCTCCTATTTTGCCTTTGTGATAATTTTTTTTTTTTAAAATTTATTCAACCCAATTTATCCGTGCAAGATCCGTAATTTTTCAACTCCTTTCCATTTACATCAATATTGTATAAGAGAGTCATTCCTTTCTATTTGTCTCATTTTATCCAAACTAGAATTTTTCCGTTGCGATGCACGATTAGTGAAGACTTTTTCTAAAAAATTATTTTAGTCGCAACATGCGAAATGAACTTTTCAAAATTATAAGTAAAAGAATTTCATAATTTACAGATACAATGATAATTAATAATAAATACAATTAATTATATGTTTATACATGGTAAATCTTTTTAATTTTGTGTAAAGTAATATTAAATATTTTAAAAAACAATTATTTAATTATTTTTGTGAGGTTTAGTAGTTTAGTGTGTATATATATATATATATATATATATATATATATGAAGATAGTATTTGCGAATGATTGTGTTCTTTGAATTATTTTTTATAATAAAATAAAAATAAATTACCCACAAATAAAATATTTAAAATGTTATTAGAACTAGAATTTCTCCCGTGCAATACACTATTTGTGAAGACTTTTTCTAATAAAAATATTTTAGTCGCAACATGCGAAATGAACTTTTCAAAATTATAAATAAAAGAATTTCATAATTTACAGATACAATGATAATTAATAATAAATACAATTAATTATATGTTTATACATGGTAAATATTTTTAATTTTGTGTAAAGTAATATTAAATATTTTAAAAAATAATTATTTAATTATTTTTGTGGGGTTTAGTAGTTTTATATATATATATATATATATATATATATATATATGAAGATAGTATTTGCGAATGATTGTGTTCTTTGAAAGAAATTTCTTTGAATTATGTTTTATAATAAAATAAAAATAAATTACCCACAAATAAAATATTTAAAATGTTATTAGAATTGAGTCATATTTATAATTTTTTTTAAGCAATAAAAATTGTTAATAAATAACTTTTAAATAATTATTTAAATATAATTAAATTTGGGCTTGTAATTTATTTTGGGCTTATTGCAATTATTTAAGGGAGTGAATTGTAGAAAGTGGAGAAAAAATAGGAAGAAAAAAGAGGAGAGAGAGAGTTAAGAAAATAGATGGGAATAATTTTTTTTACAGACTTTATTGTTTTTATATATGTAAAGATTGAGTCATTTTTATGTGTTATTCTACTAATACTAAATATACGAGAAAAGTACATTCATGCACATTGATATTGAACAAGCCCTATAAATGCGATAAAAAATAGAGGTAGAACAATTTAGGGTATACACTACAAAAAAGGCAGTGTTTAACGACGGTTTTAGCGACGAAAATAACCGTCGCTATACATCTTATCGACGGTTTTGGCCACGGTTTCATGACCGTCCCGGGGAAGCGAGGGTCGCGAACTTTAGCGGCGGTTATTAATGTGACACCGTAAAGCTAAATAGCGACGGTGAAATAACCGATCTCTACTTATCGACGGTTTTTGGCGACGGTTTCTGTCCGGACGGGTCGATCACCGCCAAAACCGCCACTAAAAGCCGCCGACGTCGCAATGACGGTATAGCGACGATAGACCATACCATCGCCGCTAGCGACCCGAAATATTCGTTGCTATAAAACCAAAATTAGTAGCCGAATAGCGGCGGTTAATTTCGCTATTATTAGCGACCCCACGGTCGCCGCTAAAACCGTTGATAAATCGTGAATTTTCGAAAAAAAAGGCCCGACAATGGTTGAACCCGGGCGATGGCGCCTGAAATGACCCACGAACCACGGACCATCTTAAACCAAACCACCAAACAACTCATAGATAAGCACCAAGCCTCCGAATTAAATGAGGTAATTACTCGCTCCCATGGGAGACCGAACACGGGACCTTGGGCGCCTCGAAATTGATCAATTCCCTCGGGACTTATTTTTTAGGCGTTCTTAATGAAATTAATTCTATATGTCCTAGAATTCGTTTTTTTTACAATTTTTTTTTAAATTCTTTATTTTAATTATCTTTTTTATTAATTCAATCACATTTTTTAATAATTATTTTTATATATAAATTAATTTTTAAATTATATTATAATATATTAATCTATAAACAAATTATGCTTTTCTATTTAAACAAGTTATACTTTTCTATTTAAACAAGTTATACTTTTCTTTAAACAAGTTATATTTTTCTATTTAAACAAGTTATACTTTTCTTTAAACAAGTTATACTTTTCTATTTAAACAAGTTATAGTTTTCTATTTAATCAAGTAATACTTTTCTTTAAACAAGTTATATTTTTCTATTTAAACAAGTTATACTTTTCTATTTAATTAAGTAATACTTTTCTTTAAACAAGTTATACTTTTCTATTTAAACAAGTTATACTTTTCTATTTAAACAAGTAATACTTTTCTTTAAACAAGTTATACTTTTCTATTTAAACAAGTTATACTTTTCTATTTAAACAAGTTATACTTTTCTATTTATACAAGTAATACTTTTCTTTAAACAAGTTATACTTTTCTATCTAAACAAGTTATACTTTTCTATCTAAACAAGTTATATTTTTCTATTTAAACAAGTTATACTTTTCTATTTAAACAAGTTATATTTTTCTTTAAACAAGTTATACTTTTCTATTTAAACAAGTTATAATTTTCTATTTAAACAAGTTATACTTTTCTATTTAATCAAGTAATACTTTTCTTTAAACAAGTTATACTTTTCTATTTAAACAAGTTATACTTTTCTATTTAATCAAGTAATACTTTTCTTTAAACAAGTTATACTTTTCTATTTAAACAAGTTATACTTTTCTATTTAAACAAGTAATACTTTTGTTTAAACAAGTTATACTTTTCTATTTAAACAAGTTATACTTTTCTATTTAAACAAGTTATACTTTTCTATTTAAACTAGTTATACTTTTCTTTAAACAAGTTATACTTTTCTATTTAAACAAGTTATACTTTTCTATTTAAACAAGTTATACTTTTCTATTTAATCAAGTAATACTTTTCTTTAAACAAGTAATACTTTCTTTAAACAAGTTATACTTTTCTATTTAAACAAGTTATACTTTTCTATTTAAACAAGTAATACTTTTCTTTAAACAAGTTATACTTTTTTATTTAAACAAGTTATACTTTTCTATTTAAACAAGTTTTACTTTTCTATTTAAACAAGTTATACTTTTCTTTAAACAAGTTATACTTTTCTATTTAAACAAGTTATACTTTTCTATTTAAACAAGTTATACTTTTCTTTAAACAAGTTATACTTTTCTATTTAAACAAGTTATACTTTTCTATTTAAACAAGTTATACTTTTTTATTTAAACAAGTAATACTCTTCTTTAAACAAGTTATACTTTTCTATTTAAACAAGTTATACTTTTCTATTTAAACAAGTTATACTTTTCTATTTAAACAATTTATACTTTTCTATTTAAACAAGTAATACTTTTCTTTAAACAAGTTATACTTTTCTATTTAAACAAGTTATACTTTTCTATTTAAACTAGTTATACTTTTCTATTTAAACAAGTTATACTTTTCTTTAAACAAGTTATACTTTTCTATTTAAACAAGTTATACTTTTCTATTTAAACAAGTTTTACTTTTCTATTTAATCAAGTAATACTTTTCTTTAAACAAGTTATACTTTTCTATTTGAACAAGTTATTTCTTTCTATTTAATCAAGTAATACTTTTCTTTAAACAAGTTATACTTTTCTATTTAAACAAGTTATACTTTTCTATTTAAACAAGTAATACTTTTCTTTAAACAAGTTATACTTTTCTATTTAAAAAAGTTATACTTTTCTTTAAACAAGTTATACTTTTCTATTTAAACAAGGTATACATTTCTATTGAAACAAGTTATACTTTTCTATTTAATCAAGTAATGCTTTTCTTTAAACAAGTTATACTTTTCTATTTAAAAAAGTTATACTTTTCTATTTAATCAAGTAATACTTGTTATGGTCCCACTATAATAATTCACCATCATAGGCGACAAGAGATGGAGCGACCAAATTACGGCACGAGCACCCGGAGGAAAGTCGCTAAGTCCGGTCGCCATTAATCCAATCAGCGACCTCCTTGTGCTAGTTGAGCAAGGGGATAAAATCTAGGAGGGTCGATAAAGACGGACCTCCAGTAAGTAACGAACTATGGAATGCTTAAATGTAAGGCAGGATTACAAATTGAACGCGGATTCATCCCTATCCCGTTAGGAAACTCTAGTTGATCAAGGCCTCGACCCGTAGGCGGGAGGAAACCCTAATTCCTCATCTATAAATATGCGTTGTAATATTCATTGTAAGGAACCGAAATCTTAGAGAATAAAGGATATTATAGTGAAATTTACGGCTTGGTACGCTTCTTGACGTAGTCTTATTGAATGACACCGTCACCAAATTCGCTTTTCTTTTGCATTCATACACTATTGTTTACTATTGTTGCCTTGTGAGTGATTGTTGGTACGTTAGTTTAAACCCGACTACAACACTTTGACGCCGTCTGTGGGAAAACAATGATAAAACCCACAAATCTATAAAGAACTCACGAAGAGCAATGGCGCAAGACAACACTCGAATCGCTGGCCACGAGACCGACCTGCATGATGGAATGGAGGCGTCCTTGTCCTCGGGTTCAAGGCCCATGCAAGAGGAGACAACACGTGAACATAACTGGGATCAAATATTCAAGACTCCGGCAGAGATGAAAAAAGCATGGGCATACCTGCGCAAGCGTAATCTGAATTTCGATGATAATGACCAACAACCCATCGTCAAAGCAGCCCGTCCCGGGATGGCAACAAAGGGAAAAACCTAACTGGGAGGACAACTTGGCCTCAACAAGGCTATCTCGGCCTCGAAAGGCAATCGACTCCGAGACACTTCAGTATTCAACCGATTGGGGGCAACCAGGCAAACCGTTCGATCTTTGATCGCTAGGGCATTGAACGCTAAAGGCTAAGAAAAATGAATCGTATGCAAGACGAGGTCGATTCCCAATTCTCCGATCATGGTCGGTTGGCGACCACCAAGACAAATTTAGAACGAGCCACGTATCTCGGCCGATGAGCTCCGGGCCACCTCCAAATAACCACCGAGACACCCGAACGAGACAATGAGATGCCAAACTCGCCGCCCTGAGGCAAACCGTCATGGCACTTCAAGAACGAATGGATAACCAATCGACCTCGATTGGCGAACCAAGCCAATTTGGCGCCCCATTGTCACCACCACGGTCAAAGCCCATCACGTCAGCTTCTACCCACCAAGCCAAGATCAATACCACCTCAATTGATCGATATGGCGGGGACTCGGATCCGAGGACGCACCTCGCCAAATATAATTCATACGTGACATCGGTGGGGGCTTCCGACGCAACCATGTGCCGACTTTTTCCCCTCACTCTGAACGAGCAAGCACTAAAGTGGTTCACATCCATCGGCCCCCAGTCCATAGACTCTTTCGAACAGCTGTGATGGCTTTTCATGGGACATTTCGCGGCCATGGCACCTAGGCCCACGAGAAAACAACGATTGGCAAATGTCGAGCGGGGGTGGCGGCGAGATAGATAAGGGCGATTCTGAAAGAGTCGACATTTCATCCTAGATGGAGAACCAATTAGGCGATGAGGCTAAGCTTTTGGGCTCAATCTCGGTGAAAAAAGGAACCAAGCTCTGGCGAAAACGTGAATGCCAACTACACCGCAACCTCACGCCGAATTGTAACCCGTGCAATGACATCATCAACACCATGGAACTCCTCGCGCCGGGATGGGGGAGGAAAGAAGTCGACACCCCGGCGGAGGCAAAAGCGGAGACAATACAAGAACCTCGACAATTTCAAGCCTTTCGGCGGATACGATGGCGAATCAAACCGTAGATGCCTTCGGAATATCCCCCGGATATATCTTCACATAGATCAAAGACAAACGATTACTGGGGGAACCCCGACGCATAAAGAAGAGTGATGGTAGGCAAAGTGCCGGGAAATATTGTCATTACCATGAAATGGTCGGCCATAATACCAGCGAGCGTCGCGACCTCCTTAAGCAACTCTAGAAGCTCTACGAAGATGGGATGCTACACGAGCACGTGAAGCGGCCACAGCACAAAGACAATCGCACCGCGAAAACATGCCACCTCAGCAAAACGAGATTGCGCAAAATCAGGGAGAGCGGAAAAGAGGTCGACGGACACCCCCTACGCCCGAATAATAAAGATTTAAAGGGTAATCCACACATTGTCCCTCGCTAAGCGAGGGTAAAATGCCTTCCGCATCCACTTCACTATCAATGAGACGTCAAAAGGCCGAGCTGAGAGAGATGGC
The DNA here is from genome assembly GCA_037126765.1 of Stenogyne calaminthoides. NCBI lineage: Eukaryota > Viridiplantae > Streptophyta > Magnoliopsida > Lamiales > Lamiaceae > Stenogyne > Stenogyne calaminthoides. The sequence continues at coordinate 19,130,990 of JBBCBC010000034.1, forward strand.
CAACACAGTACAACTATGTCTACCGATAAATGCCACCGCTATGGAGAGCAATCAGATCCAATTCGGCGAACAGGATAAGGTTGGCATCGTGTACCCAAACGCCGACCCACTGGTCATCTCGCAAAAAAATCATGGGGTGACCACAAACCACCGCTGGTCGACGGCGGGCGCTTCAAGAACATTTTGTTCAAGAAAACTTTCGACGAACTTGACGACTATCACAGTTACCTCGAACCAAGCGAGCACTTGGTAAGAGGCTTTGGCGACGCCACCGTAAAGCCCCATGGGATCATCCTCCTGGCGGTAGAACTTGTCTCCACCATAGATAGGACCATTAGGGCCACAAAACGCATGACTTCCTTTGTAATCGACTGTAGTCGACCTTTTAATGGTTTCCTCGCACTGCTTGATTATGAATTCGAGGTCAAGGCCTCCACCTACTATTTCTGTGTAAAATTCTCCACTTCAGATGGGGTGGTTACCATCATTAAGGGCGATCAGCTTGATGCAAGAGGATGTTCAATTTATATCCTGTCTTATTTCAATTATAGCATGCAAAAAGACATAATCTATCAAAGTAGCCAAATGAAAATCGACCATAAATAATCGAGGACTTCGAACCAAGGCTCGGACCTGAGCCACATGACTTCCTTATCCAAGGAACAATCAACGATCCGAGAGGGGACCAACATCGAGCGACACCAAACGAAGAGCTCGAGAAGGTCAAAGTAGACCCAACCCGACAGGACCTGGAAGTCATAATCGGCTCAAAAATCTCGATAGAACTAAGAGGACAATTGGTCGACTTCCTCAAGGGAAACCTAGACGTGTTCGCCTGGTCCCACAAGGAAATGGTTGGGATCAACCCCGAGGTCGCCTGCCATTGACTCAACGTCGACCCGAAAAATATGCAGCATTAGCCGAGGAAGTAAAGAAACTTCTCGACAATGATCTAATCATGCAAGCCGACCAACCCCAGTGGGTCTCCAACGCCGTCCTAGTCAAGAAGACCAATGGAACATGGAGACTATGCATTGACTTCACCGATCTAAACGAAGCATGTCCGAAAGATTTTTTCCCCATGCCTCATATTGACCATCTGATCGACAGCACAACCGGACATGAGGTAATGTCCTTCATGGAATCCTTCGCGGGCTACCATCAAATATCTATGCATGAAGACGACCAACAACATACCTCTTTCCTCACTGTAAAGAACATGTACTGCTGGAAAAGGATGCCATTCGGCCTCAAAAAAATGTGGGGCCCGCATCAACATTGGTAAACCAAATGTTCGCAGAAGAGATCGGAAATCCATGGAAGTATCGTGGATGACATATTCATCAAAAGCCTAAAAAGGAAGATCAACTCGCCCGATCTCGCCCGAGCATTCGACATCCCCGGAAGGTTCAACATGAAGCTCGGCCGAAGAAGTGCAACCGGCGGAGTCGAAAGTTCCTTGGCCACTTAGTCGACAAGCGGGGAATAGAGGCCAATCTAATGAAAAATCGTGGCAATCTTAGAAATGGGCAGCCCGCGGAACCAAAGAAAAAAGGAGGTCAGAAGCTCACGGGGAGTCTAAATTACCAAGAGATTCATATCCCGCATGGGAGATAGGTCTGAAACCCTTCTTCGACATGTTAAAAAGGGCCAAAAGGATTTCGATGGACGGAAGAGGTCCGGGCGACTTTGGATGGCATCAAGGAATACCTCGCCAACCCAAAAGGTACTAGCTAGCTTAAACCCATCCCGAGGGGAAAAACTCTTCCTCTACGGCCGCCTCCGGACGCGACCTTGAAGTTCGGTCTGGTGTGGTGAAGGGGCAAGATTACCTCTGGTCTACTATATGAGCCAAGTTCTCAACGAGGCGAAACGTAACCCTCGAGCTTCGCCACGTGGCTACCGTGATGAGCGTAAGAAAAATCAAGGCCCATACTTCTTCGACCACCAGGTAGAAGTACTAACCTCATTACCCCTAAGAACGCGCGTTGCATAAGCCCGAAACACGGTGGTATTTGCGTATGAAATGGGCAATCGGTCGGTCGATTCGGGTGTCACATACGCCCCAAGGGCGACCATCAAGGCCCAGGCCACGGCGATTTCATGGTAGAACTCGTTTACCCGGACGACCACGAAAAACACCGGGGGCCCCCCATGGAGCTCTCGTGAAGCGAATCCGCTATTCAAACCCAAGCCGGGGTGAGTATAATCTTAATTAGCCTGGATAGACATTCCTTCCAGACGACCATTGCATTCGACTTTCAGGCAGAATAACGAAGCAGAATACGAAGCCCTAATCGGAGGGCTTGAGATGGCAATGGCAGTGGAAGTGAAGAGACTAAAAATACACACCGAATTGCAACTGGTAGCATGTCAGGTGTCGGGGGAGCATGAGGCCTGATGCGACCGTATGACCGCATACTAAGAGGTCATCCGGTCCCTACTCGAGAAATTCAACCAAGTTTATGTAGAATTGATACCCAGAAACGCAAACTCCCAAGCAGATGCTCTGGCCAGGCTAGCAACATCAGAAGGGCCGGCGGATATGAAAGACATCACCATCACGAAGCTAACCCTCCCATCCACCATACACGCCCTGATCGCCCTCACCGACCCAATGGATGTCGACCACGAGGACTGGAGGACGCCAATAGTCGAATATCTAAGAACGGGACACATGCCTAACAATAGAGTCAGTGCCCGACAGTTTCAAATGAGAGCGGTAAGGTATGTAATGAACGACGACAACTTATAAAAGCAAAGTTTCAGCCTCCCGCTACTCAGGTGTGTGACGAGGGCCTAGGGGCAAACCATCCTGAGGGAAATCCACGAGGGGATCTGCGGAAACCATACGGGAGGCCAATCCCTGGCCCACAAGACCATACGACAAGGATACTTATGGCCAACATTAAAAAGGGACGCTCTCGAATACGCAAGGACATGCCACCAATGCCAAATATTCGTGCCCACAATCAAGATATCCCCGGAAGAGTTAACCAAAGATTCCCGAGCCCACGGCCTTTCATAAAGTGGAAATCGACATCATCAAGCCCTTACACACCGCCTGGTACCAGACGATTCGCCCTAAATGGCGGTCAATACTTCACAAAATGGGTAGGGGCGGAAGCTCTCGCAACGATCGACCAGGACAACGTGATAAAATTCATATGGAGAAACATCATTTGCCACTTTGATCTCCCGCAAACGATCGTGACCGACAATGAAAAGCAATTTGACGGCCTCAAAGTCGATGCATTCTTCAAAAAATGGAGGATAACAAAGCTCTTCTTCACCCCTTACCACACGTAGTCCAACGGGCAAGTTGAGGCAGTCAATAAAATTATCAAGCATACGCTAAAAAGCACGAATTTGGAGGGGGAAGGGGTGGGGCGTTTAATCGGTTCCCGGGTATTATGGTCATCTGACAACCTCGCAGGACCTCCACTTGGAAACACCCCTACTCCTCGCTTTTTTCGATGAAGGCAAGGATCCCGGCAGGTTACCCAACCACCGGACAAAAAGCGAGCATCAAGCAAAGAATGATATGGCAATGACAACAAGTTTGGATCTACTGGAAGAAAAAGGTTGGAAGCCAACCTAAAGAACGCCGGATACAAACGACAAACAGAAAAATATTACAACTCAAAGGTTAGGATCCAGCAATTCAAGAAAGGCAACCTTGTCCTAAAAAAGGTACTCGGGGTACCCAAATTCGGCCCAACTTGGGAAGGCCCGTTCAGAATATCCAAGTGCCTGGCAAACGGGACATACGAAATCGAAGACCCAGATGGCACCCCAGCACAATATCCTTGGAACGCGGCCCACCTGAAGAAATACTACCAGTAGGGAACAGATGCTAGCATGATACTTTAATCTATATGTCACTACGTTGTAATGACTTACCATCTCTATGGAAAATAATTTATGAGAATTTACTTTTTTGAAATGCTTTGTACGCTTTAGAATAAGTCGATTAAAGATCATCCTATTAACGATCCGGACGAACAAGATCGAGTCGGAAGGAAGGTCGCCGAACGCATAAAATGACTACCTATGACTTGAAGCATAAACTCGAAACTCATGTCAACAAGGTCGTCGTCACATTGGTCAACCTGCCAAGACCGACAACCTTCTTGAAGACAACACCGTAACACGGCTAAGCTAAAGTTTAGATACGTCGCATAAGATAAGATGACCAAAACATAGTCTAACACATCGCACCATATTCAAACAGCGATTAAGACATAGGCAAGACCCATAGTCGCCGGTGTATGTCCGAGTTTGCGCGATCAACCATTCATAAGAAAAACAAGGAACTAATGCACGAATACACAACGAAAGACATGAAAAAGTAAACATTTCATTCATCAAAGGCACGAAGGCCAAGTACAAAGAAAAAGGGCCCGCAAGCCACCTAAAAGTTCTCACCCCGAAGGGCATCGCAAAGCATAAAAAGAAAATAAAAACTCAAAAAGAAGGATCCACCAACAACCCACATAAACAGAGGCACTAAGCGCCATCTCCCGACCCATCCACTCTCTCCACCGTGACCTGGTCGTCCACCCGTGCCTCACCTCTAGGAACCTCTCCGCTCGGAGCATCCGCCACCGTACGGCCCCCGTCTGTCACCTCGGTCGGGGGCATTGGCATCACGACTGGGCTAATAGGCGCCTCCGTAGAGGAGCCCCCAAGATCAGAACCTCCGCTCGGCCTCACTCACCAAAATGGGCAGCCAGGGCCAAGAAGGATAGATCGATGCCAAAGTTGTTGGTGTTAATGTCCTAGAGACAATCTTTTGTTAGGACATAATACTCAGATAATATTCAGTATTGGTTTAATATCATTATTTTTTTAATATTAAATGTATGGCGTTACACTCATTAGAATATTATGTTTGATTATTTGCATTTATTCTTATATGTGTTCCTTGAATCATTTCTTTGTCATTAAGGAGTGAGAACTCGGATGATGACTAAGCATGATTCTTAAATAGCCCAATCGAGGATCATCAAGAAAGGGATATTGATGATCACATGAAGATTGATGTCTTATCTGCGTCATACTTCTTAGAGTGTAGTAAGATCTCACTTACTACGAGATCTTAGGTATCTCATGATGGATCTTACAAATACCTTAGAGGGTATTGGTATACCCATCCAGAAACCGTTTGGCGTGGTTCCACTATATGTGTCTACGGGTGTCTCGGTTGTGGAAGCGATCACGATACTCCTTTGACTTGAGGTCAATCACGCGAATGACATGTGTGGAGTGATGAACTTTGACCATGACCCACGCCACCCCGTCTATGGGTAGATATGGCTTGGATTAGGTTCATCACGAAGTGCGTGTGCGTGTTAGTTGAACGAAAGGATTCATTCCTCAAAGTGGATTTAGAGAATACTCACCTTCTCATCATAATTGGATCTAAGTCATTTGGTCAATGCACGCCAACTTAGACTTTGTGACTAAGTGTGACACTAATGATCAATTAGTGATTTGAGATAAATTGATTAAGTTATTTGAATAAAAGACTTCATCATGTTCAAGACTAAACGAAAGTATTCGTGAATGAAAGGAGGTAATCGCAATTGCCCACGTTCTGATTCTGAGGTAGTTGCATGTTTCTGCAACGCACCTCATATATTGAGAATGTCTAATTTATTGACTAGGGTTCAATTAAGACCGATTAGTTTGACTAATCGCCGATATATGAGGGCATATGTCACACAACAACAAGTAGTTTCCTTTACGGATTATAGTTGGTTGATTAAATGTTAAATTGGATTTAATATTTAATTTATGGAGAAGAAATTAATAATAGATTAAGTTGGAATTAATTATTATTAATATCATTTAATTGAATTGGATTTAATTAAATAAGAATTCCCAATAATTATATTTGGAATATAATTATAGGATTTAATGTATATGGAAATAAATCGTAGAGATTTTCATATAAGGCATTTAAATCCGTAGAGATTTATATGGAAAAATAAATCGTAGATATTTATTTAAATAAGGATTAGGGTTTTAATTACCTAATTGGGCTAGCTTAAGATTTAAGCTGAGCCTCCCATATATATATAGACTCTTGGGAATTAACAAATAACGTAACTTCATATTCTCTCCATAAGATCTAAAGTTTGGATTTTCCTAATGATTCAACTTTGGGATTCAACACCTTGGCGCGTAATCGTGCAAACCGTTCTAGGGATTACGTGGATCTGGTGTGGAGGAATCAACTACGCTTATTGTAAGATTTAACATTATGATTATTATGTCCGTTTTGTCAATTAATTGTTCGTTGTTGGTGAACTTTAATTTCCATTTAGCATGTATTCGTGTTTACGTCTTTTATATTCCAACAATGGTTTGAGTTTCGGCTCTTGATTAATTGCATATGAATGATTTTATAAAATCTGGTATTTTTTTATTTTATAAAATCCGATGGTACGGTTGATGGTTTGACCAACACCGCACCAATTGATATTATTTTGGGTTTGTGCTTATTAGATGAGAATACCCCAAATTCATTTTTTTAATTTCGTTTTTGGGGCTGCTTCTTCTCTCTCGCCCGATTAGGGTTTGCTGCGAGAAACTGCAGCCACCGTCCGCCTCCTCCTTCGTCGTCCTTCGCTTGGTATTGGGTCTTTGCTTGAGTCGGCGGTGCTGCATCGCGACTCGCGTCGAACTCGGGATGCCGCGATTGAGTGCGAACCAACGGGTTAGACCCGTGAGCGCTTTGCCCGAATCGACGCGATTCTGTTCCTCAATGGCCGTACCTCACCGTCCATGGCGGTAACATCTTCGTCTTGTTCTCAATTCGATGATTTAACCCCTGTTTCGGTGTGATACGTGGCTGAACGCCACCGCATCATTTTCGTTTCGGCGTCCGTGATTCCCCTGTCTCGCGATGCACCACCGCACTGCTGTCGATCTGTTTTCCCATTTGGTTTGACCTCGCGAGTCTATGATTCGAACCGTGCTGGTTGCAGCATCGAGTCGCCCGCGCGCGCCTAGCGGCGGTGGCGACTCGAGTGCACGCGCCTGCTTGATGCCTATATGTGCTTCGATAATTCTGTACATATTGTTTGGGTTTCTTTTCGATGCTATGGTTTGTCTGATTTGGTTGGACTGATTTCGATTAACCTAGTGATCTGAATTCTTCGTTAACTGTTTGATGATTAATTGGATTAAAGTTGATGAACGGTTGATGAATTGTTAATCTCGATTGTCCCGATTGGAAGGCAGTTTCTGGGCTGTGATGAGGGATGGGTTGTTGGCAAATTAGATTTCGAACAAGCCCCTCCGTGCAACTTTGAAATTGCACTTGAGCCCTTGATGAAAACTTAATTAAAATGTTTTAAAATTAATTGGATTAATTTTAAAATTTAAAATTAAAAGTTGGACTTTTTAAATTATGATTAATTAGATGAATCATATGAATGTAATAATTAAAATCTGTTTTGATATTTACAAGACCTTAATTTTATGATCGGAATATTGGTTGGACCAATTAATGATTAATAATTAATTGGATTAATTATTAATGTTTAATAATCCTATTTTTGAATTTAAAATTAGATTTTGAAATTCTGAAATTTTAAGAGGAATTATTAAATCCCACTATTTTAACTTATTTATTTTATCTAAATTTGTTAATACTTTTTACGTCCAAATATAATGTTTGGGTGGCGGTACCAATAATTCATTTTGATCAGATTATTGTTTTGGGTAGACGGCACCCATACATATGTTAGTCCGTGTAATTCATGTTTGGGTAGACGGCGCCCGATAATTGCTCAAACGTGATGCAGATTAACATGTTGGATCTCGCCTTTAAAAGATCTTCACTAAAATATGATTTTTCAATAAGTTGAACGATGCCTTCCATCAAAATTAATAAGAAACCCAGGAGATTTCGTTCAATGAGTATTTAAGACCAAGTCTTTTGCTCCTGATCTACATCTAATCTGACTATTATAGGGACACATTAGGTCACCGCCAACGATGGTTATAAATCACTTTGCTTCACCATTTTGTTCCAGGAAAAACGAAAAAGTCGAGGCATCCGATCGAACTAGGTTCAATCAACTAGGAGTTCTAAATTTTGCAATTGGTTTGGAGACCTACAAGTTATCTTTGTCATAGTAATCGTTGAGCGAGATATTATGATAGTAGGAATGTGGATCCTGAGTCATTATGACTTATATTGGATATAAATTCGTATTCTTCTTCCGTAAGGTCGTTGATTATGTGAAAATAATGGAGACAAAATAAATTTGAAAGGCCATGTTTTATTTTGATTCTTTGAATATTGATCATAGGAATTATGTGTTTTAATTCCCGCTTATTTTTATTTCTCAGATTGTTGAAATGAATAACTTATCACTAAGCGTTTTGGAAACGAACAAATTAATTTGGGCTAAATTTTTTCGATTTGCCTTAAACGCGTGCATTTGGTGCTTAAGCAAGAAAAGATTGAGACGTATTGGACACGCCAATCCACCGCCACCGGGAGATCTGATGCTGAAAGAAGGTTTAGGCATTTGACGCCGAAGCTCGGAAGAAGCATCAAGATGATGCTTCCGCAGCTCGATGTGTTATGCTCCTGGGATGAATCCCGAGTTGCAAAAGCGACGTGAGAGGATGCTTCCTTTGAGATGATCAAACATCCGAAGGATCTATTTGATTCTCGAATCTCGCCCGATTTATGAAGTGATGAGAGATCTGTTTAGATGTCGATGTCCGAAGAAGGGAAGGTTTCCCCATGTGTTGAAGATGATAGGGCTAATCGAGAAACTTGGTCGGTTGGGCATTGAGCTCAAAACCAACGTTCTTTATTTATGCCATTCTTGATCAACTTCGATTCATATTCGAAGTTTTGTAGTAAACTTTAATATGAATAAGACGGAAACGACTATGCTCGAGCTGCATAACATGCTAAAGACCTTTGAGTCTTTCACTGCTAAGGAAAAGCCCGTGCTCATGTTGAGTGCCTCTACTTCTTCTGCTCCGAAAGGAAAGAAGAAGCGAAGGGGCAAGGCAAAGAAAGGCTCTAAGCCGAACTTCCTTAAGCCCAAAGGTGGATTTCAAAAGAAGGAGAGGGTGGACAAGGTTGTATGCCTCCACTGCAAGCAGAAGGGGCATTGGAAGAAGGACTGTAAGGTTCTAACAGCTGAAAAGAAGACACAAGGTGTCTCAGCCACTGGAACATGTATGTTTGTTATTGAGATAAACATGTCCACAAATGATACTAACTGCTGGGTATTAGATACCGGTTGTTCACACATTTGTACTAATGTGCAAGGTCTCAAGCATAGCAGGGCAGTTAGGCCGGGTGAAGTCACCCTACACGTTGGGAATGGAGCAAGAGTTGCTGCTGAACGTGTTGACATTTATGTTTTAGACTTACCCTCTGGTTTTAGACTTGAACTGAATAATTGTTATTTTGTTCATTCTATTACTCGCAACATTATTTCTATTCCGATGTTAGACATTGAAGGGCTTTCCTTCCATTTTGCAAATAATAACTGTTATTTTTCGCTTAATGGTGATGTTTATGGAAATGCTCCTTTATCGAATGGTTTATATTTGTTGCATTGTGGACATAATATTCTTAATATACAAAACAAACGACTCAAACTTAGTAATCATGAAAACCCGACTTACTTGTGGCATTGTAGGCTTGGTCATGCAAATGAGAACAGGATTGCAAGGTTAAGAAAGTTAGACTACTTAACCCCATTCGACTTTGAGTCTTATGGAAATTGTGAATCCTGTCTCAAGGGCAAGATGATCAACAAACCCTTTTCTGGGAAAGGGATTCGTGCCAAAGAAGTTCTAGAGCTGATCCACAGTGATGTCTGTGGACCATTGCCCACTCTAGCTAGGGGTAACTTCGCCTACTTCATCACTTTTACTGACGATTTCTCAAGGTATGGATACGTGTATCTTATGAAACACAAATCCGAATCTTTTGAGAAATTCAAGGAGTTCAAAACTGAAGTAGAGAAGCAACTTGGTAAGAGTGTAAAGACTCTTCGATCAGATCGAGGAGGTTAATACCTTAGCCACGAGTTCATGGATTACTTGAAGTTACATGGAATCCAATCACAATGGACTCCTCCCGGAACACCGCATATGAACGGAGTATTCGAGAGGAGAAACTGAACCTTGTTAGATATGGTAAGGTCCATGATGAGCTTTTCTTCTCTCCCTACATTCTTATGGGGATACGAGTTACAAACCTCAATCTACATTCTGAATAGGATTCCATCCAAATCAGTTGAGCATACACCATATGAACTATGGTGTGGCAAGAAGCTAACTTTTTCACATATCAAAACGTGGGGTTGCCCTGCAATTGTGAAAAAAGATGATCACTGACAAATTGGAATCCAAAGGTGAAAAGGCTTACCTTGTGGGATATCCTAAGGAAACTAGAGGATATTATTTCTATCTACCTGAGAAACAAACGATAATTATTTTCTAAAAAGTGCTAGGTTCCTCGAAGAAGACTATGTCTTCAAGGACCAAAGTCAGAAGAAGAAGATAGTACTTGAAGAAATTCAAGAACCACAAGATAACCAAGAGATTGATACCTTGTCAAAGAAACGTGACATGGAATCGTCAGTGGGGATTCAAAGAATACATGGTGGAAGTTTATCACTTAGGATCCTCTTTCACCGAATGAGCCTAATTGGGGTCAGATTGCTTTTCGCAACAAACTCAAGTGGGCTGAATGAGAACAACATAGTTCAAACTTCCGCCCAAGAGGCATCGAAAAGTGTTGCTCTTGAGGACTCTCTCGACATTGATGAAATCGATGCACCACAAAAATTTTCACAATCGTAATGTACAACCGCACAAACACCACAAATCAAGTAAGTCCACTAGAATTAAGTAATCCGCCCACTCAGGTATTATGGTTTCCTCGTAGAGGAACATGATGACGGGAGATCCTGATAAAGACGATCCTAGAACTTACAATCGAGGCAACATTAGATTTTGACTCGAGAAGTGGCATGAAGCCATGAAATCGAGATGGACTCAATGTACACAAATAAAGTCTGAGACTTGGTTGAATTGCCGAAAGGGGTAAAACCCATAGGTTGCAAATGGGTTTACAAGCATAAGACCGATGCAAATGGCAAGGTACAAACCTACAAGGCTAGGTTGGTAGCAAAAGGTTATAGTCAACGCGAAGGCATTGACTATGATGAGACTTTCTCACCTATTGCCAAGATCAAGTCCATTCGAATTTTACTTGTCAGAAGCGGACATTTAGATTATGAGATTTGATGGATGGATGTCAAAATGCCTTTTCCTCAATGGAAACATTGATAAGGAGGTGTTTATGACTCAACCAAAAGGTTTTGTATCTAAGTCAAAATTTAATCTTGTGTGCAAGCTCAAACGGTCCATTTATGGATTAAAGCAAGCTTCTAGGAGTTGGAATATCCGATTTGATGAAGGTCACAAATCATTTGACTTCATCAAAATTTGGAAGATCCATGCATTTATCGAAATGCAAAGGGGAGAAATATTGTTTTCATGGTTGTGTATGTCGATTACATACTAATTATGGGAAACAACATTCCTCTTATGCGATCGGTTAAAGATTAACTATCAAAGACCTTCATGATGAAGGACCTTTGGTGAGGCATGTTACATCTTAGGGATCAAGATCCATAGGGATAGATCCAAGAAGATGTTGGGACCGGCACAATCGACCCACGTAGATAAGGTGCTAAAAGCGATTTGCGATGGAAAACTCTAAGAGAGGTTCTCTACCAACATGTCATGGGATAAAATTGTCTAAGAAGGATTGTCCTTCTACTGAAGCTGATATCCGGTGCATGAAGGATATACCATATGCATCTGCAATTGGCTCCATCATGTACGCCATGACTTGCACAAGGCGAGATGTGGCCTTCGCTGTTAGCACTTCTTGGATATACCAAATGAATCCATTGAACCTCATCGATTCTTTGTTGTCAAGAACATTCTTAAGTACCTTAGACGTCTTAAAAGACCCATTTCTTGGTCTCTGAGGAGGACAATTAGAGCTAGTTGCAACTGGCTATGCTGATGTAAGTTTCCAATCCAATTGTGATGATTACAAATCACAGTTGGGCTATGTTTTCGTTCTCAATGGTGGGGCGGTTAGTTGGAATAATTCCAAATAAGAGACTACCACAGATTCAACAACCGAAGTTGAGTACATTGATGCGGCAGAAGCTGCCAAAGAAGTTGTCTGGATAAAACAGTTCTTAAATGAACTAGGGGTAGTTCCGAGTGCTAGTAGTCCAATAAAGTTTTATTGTGACAATACTGGTGCAGTTGCGCAAGCTAAGGAACCGAGATCCAATAACAGAAACAAGCATGTATTGAGGCGTTATCACTTGATAAGGAGATAATCACTAGAGGAGAGATAGAGTTAGACGTGTCCCTACCTGAGGATAACTCCGTGATCCTTTCACCAATGCTTTGAGTGTCCATGTACACACTAGACATTTTGATGGTCTAGGGGTTAGACATGTAGGTGATTGGCTCTAGTTCAAGTGGGAGATTGTTAGTGTTAGTGTCCCAGACAATTTTTTGTAAGGACATAATACTCGAGATAATATTCGATGATTGGTTTAATATTATTATTTGTTTAATATTAAATGTATGGCATTACACTCACTAGAATATTATGTTTGATTGTTTGCATTTATTCTTATATGTGTTCCTTGAATCATCAAGTTGTCATTGAGTGAGTGAGAACTCAGATGACTTAAGCATGATTCTTAAATATCCCTGAATCGAGGATCATCAAGAAAGGGATATTGATGATGCAGTGAAGATTGGTGTGCGATCTGCATCATACTCTTAGAGAGTGTAGTAAGATCTTACTTACTACGAGATACTAGGTATCTCATGATGGATGCACAAATACCTTAGAGGGTATTGGTATACCCATCCGAGAAACCGTTTGATGTAGTTCCACTATATGTGTCTATCGGTGTCTCGGTTAGTGGGAGCGATCGCGATACTCCTTTGACTTGAGGTCAATCGCTACGACATGTGTGGAGTGATGAACTTTGACCATGACTGACGCTTGCACCCGTCTATGGGTAGATATGGCTTGGATTGGGTTCATCACGAAGTGCATGTGTGTGGTAGTTGAACCAAGAAAAGGATTCATTCCTCAAAGTGGATTTAGAGAGAATACTCACCTTCTCATCATTATTGGATCTAAGTCATTAGCCAATGCACGTCAACTTAGACTTTGTGACTAAGTGTGACACTAATGATTAATTAGTGATTTGAGATAAATTGATTAAGTTATTTGAATAGACACTTCATCATGTTCAAGACTAATCGAGTATTCGTGAATGAAAGGAGGTAATCGTAATTGCCCACGTTACAGTTACAGGTAGTTGCATGTTTCTCGCAACGTACCTCATATATTGAGAATGTCTTATTTATTGACTAGGGTTCAATTAAGACCGTTAGTTTGACTAATCGCTCGATATATGAGGGACTATGGGTCACACAACAAGTAGTTCCCTTTTACGGATTATAGTTGGTTAATTAAATGTTAAATTGGATTTAATATTTAATTTATGGAGAAGAAATTAATAATAGATTAATTTGGAATTAATTATTATTAATATCATTTAATTGAATTGGATTTAATTAAATAAGAATTCCCAATAATTATATTTGGAATATAATTATAGGATTTAATGTATATGGAAATAAATCGTAGAGATTTTCATATAAGACATTTAAATCCGTAGAGATTTATATGGGGAAATAAATCGTAGAGATTTATTTAAATAAGGATTAGGGTTTTAATTACCTAATTAGGCTAGCTTAAGATTTAAGCTGGGCCTCCCCTATATATACAGACTCTTGGGAATTCACAAATAACGTAACTTCATATTCTCTCCATAAGATCTAAAGTTTGGATTTTCCTAGCTGATTCAACTTGGGATTCAACACTGGCAGAATCGTGCAGATCCGTTCTAGGGGATTACGTGGATACCATATTGGAGAAATCTGAACTACAGTTATTGTAAGATTTCTTGTTATGATTATTGTAATCCTTTCTGTGCAATTAATTATTCGTTGTTGGTGAACTTTAATTTCCGCTGCGCATGTATTACGTGTTTACGTGCCTCTATATTCCAACAAAAGTCAGCCAAGTCCGCCATGGGTAACACCACGTCGACCTCTGGCGGGCAGTCGGCAACAAAAGCCTTGAAATCCTCGACAAGCACCAAAGCATCGGCGGAGGGATCACGACGGAATACCGACCGGAGAACATTCGCATAGGCGCTGATGTATGAGAAGATCCCTAGTGCGGCATCATCAGCAGCCCGGAGAGAGGCCTCCATGGACATCTGTTGCTCGAGTTCGCCGACCCAAGCTTCATAGTCAACCGCCAAAGTATGTGACTCAGCCAGCTGCCGACCAAGCTCATCAACCCGACCTCGCATAGTCAACAACTCTTGGCGATGCGAGTCGATCTTAGCACGACGTTTGTTGGTCACATCCACCACCTGTAAAGCCAACTCGGCCGCCCGCTCCTGAGTAGCTTTCAGGTCGGACTCCATCTGGGAGATGGTCGCAACCGCCTCGGCCAGCTTCTTCTTCTCCTCATCAAGGGCCGTGCAGGAAATCTCTAGATCCTGGTCGTTTTGCTCGATGACCCGCTCGAGGAACGTGGCCGCCTTCTGAGAATAGACCAGGGCGGTATAGAGATTGTTCTCCTTGCTATTCGAAGAGGCGGCATGATGGTCGTCCAGGGACCCACATCGGGCACATCTCGGATAGAATGCCGCATATACTGGGACCAGTCACCGAGACCCCGACGATGGGCGGCATTTTCGACCTAAGATAGTCAGCAACGTGCGGCAAAAAGTTCACAAACCTGCGACAAAGTCAATCGGCTCGGAGGGGCGCACAAAAATAAGAACAAAAAGTAAACGTGAAAAATACTGAGGTAGAGAAACTTACGCCCCAGAGCGATCGACATCAAACCCCACGAAGGTGCGATCACCGGAGAATTGGTGACCAGGCGGGGGCAGTGGCGTCGACGGCGGAGGACAAGTGGCGAGCACGAACTCCCGTGTGGGAGCGCTCCCACCCCCAACTGAGGTATACGAGGAGCGACGGCCGAAACGCGTTTTATGTGTAGGAGCCCCCAATGGGCGGGGCGTAGCACCCTCCCCCTTCTTTTTCTTTTCCTCTTATCCTTTGACCGATCGGTCCGAAAGACCCTAGGTGTCTACCACCTACCCCCGAGAGGCGATGAAAGGACGGGGCCCGTCATCCCGGTTCGAGAAAAATTGAGAGCGGGATTTCGGCGAGAAGCCATCTGTTCAGCAGTGGGAGCAATCATTTGGACGGGTATGTATGGAGCTATAAGGAAAAGACTAAGGCGATTGAGAGACAAATTGACAAACCACAAAACTAAGATGTCACGTAGGAAGAAAACTCATGAAGGTGGCCGGTCTCACGGGGATACGTTTGTAGACCCCCCCACAATCTCTCAGAAGATGAATTGTAGAGTTCGACGTGGCGGAGCTCCCAAGGGTAATCAAAGGCAATTCGGTGGGCGGCCTCAAAGTCCCAGTTAAGCTGGTTCTCGTCGGCAACGAGCAAACCTACAAGAAAATGAGGAAATTAGATCAGTACATAGGTGATCGATGTACCTTCGTGATGGCAATCTTACGAGGAGCCCGCCCCGGAAGTCAAATGGGGATAGAAATTTCGAAAGCACCCCAGAGGGGCACTCGCCACGCCTCCCACAAACCACCATCGGGGATGCCAAGTTTTAATCTTGTTGACAATCCCCCATACGATCCGTCAACCAGGATGATTTTTTAGCGCATAATGGCCCTCCTGACCATGTTGGGCGACCAACGACCAATAATAATTCACCTCCATGGGAGTAGGTAATTAATAAAAGGCCGGCCTTGCCGATCACGGTGAAGTCCGCCAACAGATAACTCCACCCATTCGGAGTGTCCGAGCGGGGCAAGGTGCCAGTCGCCAAAGAAGTGGGAGATCACGGGTGAAGGGGAAGCGAGATCGCCCATCACCACCTTGTGAATGGCGATCATTCCCGCTGGAGGCTGGTCGACCCTTTCCGAACAATCCGACCGATAGAAAAACACATCGTTCGGAGTCTCAGATTTAATGGGCGAACCAACTCAGCCTCCCATCATAACCGAGCAATACTTCGCGTCGCTTATGTAGAACTTAGATGGAATCGCTTGGCGGATTTCAGATTGAAGAGGTCGGTGATACACGAGGCCGGCTCGGTAGGCCTGGTAATCAAAGAAATTCGGATGGTCCCGATCTCGGCGAACCAAGGGTTCTGGAGCTTCATCACCTAGGGTACGAGTCTCGAGCTCCGTTGGGCCCTGCTCCGGAGTCAATGTGCCTAAATCCGCAAGGGACCCAAACACGTCGGAATCCGCGGGGGCGTTCCCCCCATTTCGGCAAGCTGAGCCTAAATCCTCTGGCTCATCTACAACAATACTTTTATTTAAAAAAGTTATATTTTTCTATCTAAACAAGTTATAATTTTCTTTTAAAATAAATGATAGAAAAAAATAAACAATATAAAGATTAAACATACATAATTCACAATAAAAATTAAAATAAAGTGTCGATGAACAAGTAATAAAAATAAAAACAGAGTAAACTGTTCAAATCATCCCTCCAATCACTGATTAGGATAATAATTATCCTCATCATCTCCTACATTAGTAGAAAAAAACAAATTATCAGGGTCGAAGTCACCGATATCATCCAAGCCACCACCACCACCACCGTCGCCACTGTCATTTCTGACCCCGGCCCTGCTGCCACTGTTGGGAAATTAGGGTGCCCGGATCTATTCGAGGTGATTTTTAAATACATATTTAAATTAAATAAATAATTACTAACATGAATTGATCCTAAATCAATTCAACATAATAATTAAACAACATGCGTACACATAATTCACGTAAATCCTAAACATGCGGAACTAGGAGTTACGGGATTACTAACCTCTTGTAGAAACAATATTTTAGACGATGGATCAACCCAAGAGCCTTCCCAAATATATCCCAGAGTCCACGAACATTATCCGGTGGGAGGATTTGCACGAACGATTTTAATGGGAGAGAAATTAAATATTTTGCTACCACCTTTGTGGATTTCTAATATTTTCAACACATGGAATTGCACTTGGGAATGAAGAGCTCATCCCCCCTAAATATAGGAGGAGGTGGTCTAAATTTTAGGTCAAAAAATATAATGAAGAAAAATATTTTCTTGGTCTCCAAGAAATCTTGAATATATCTTCTATATTCTTTTTCCCTTAATTAAATTTTTCATAAAAATTTCTTTCCTCTTCTACCTATTAATTTCGAAATTACAAGCCTAAAAAAGTCAAGATTTGACTTCTTGAATTTATGGGATAATTATGTATTCCTACAATAATTATCTCTTTTCATAAAATATCTACAAGAAAATCAAGACAATCTTTTTTTTTCCTTTTTGGCCTAAATTTTTCGAAAATATCTCTTGAAATATAACAAGAATATTTTCTTCTCTCTCTCATTAATTGGACTTTATTTTGGGCTATTTGGGGGGCCTTTAGGAGAATTAAGATTGAACCTTCAATGGACTATGAAGCTTTAATATTTTGGGCCAAATATTATTCAAGTCCATTAATATTAATTTACTCCACTATAAAATTAATATTGAACTATCCATCTTAACCCATATTACGATTTCACATATAACATGGCTCCGGTCATTATTTCCCGTTTAAGATTATATTAGTCCATTAATTAATTAAGCCATTTGAACAAGCTTTATATTAATTAACATCTTTGTCCTTGGAGAAAGATACTTCAACATTATTATCCATAATGGAAATAAATTTCACTTGCAAGATTTGGTATGATAAAGGATATGAGCCCACCAAGGGGACAAATCAAGCAAGGCGTGCTTGCACGCGATTCTCCGTATTAAATGTCGAAAATCGTCATGTAATTAATAATATTGCCCGATATATAAGGTATCGAATCGCATTGAGACTCTTTCCAACATAAATCAAAGCAATAGTTATTAATTTCACGATCTATTTAAGGGATGGAGATTAAGAAATAACACACCAATTGAGGTCTAATTCTTGAATATTAGGTACCAAATAATTTGTCCTCCCATGGGTCCTCATTCAACGCCTAAATGCGCTAGTGTGATCCTTGGTCAAGACAAGCCAATCTGGGTCTCACTTCAAATCCGTTCATGATAGTTAGTTCACTTCCATCTGGGTTGTGAATTTGTACTTAATTACGAAACATTAATTTGATCTTGATGATGGGTATCACCAAATTAACTTCAAGCGTATCGTCTTTGTCTTATTGAGCGGGTTTACAATAAACATATATAACATTCATTCATATTTAATGCTGTGATGATTAAATAATTTATTTGATAAATAAATAAGAAACTTGATTTAGTTATACAAAGTAAAAGCATACTTTTCAAGATAACCCAACACCATCGCCACCGCCACCGCCACGACCACCGCCACCGCCATGACCACCGCCGCTTCCGCCACCGCCGCCACCATGACCACCGCCAATCACAAGGCCACCGCCGCCACCACCACGGCCGCCACCGTCTCCTCGAAATTAATGTTGTCGAGGGAAATAATTCGTGAGCAACCTATTTGAACGCCAGAAATGGATGTAAGCGGCTCCACCGCCACTTCGCCGCCACCGCCTTAATTGCTCAACCGTTTATCAAGATGCGGGGGTTGGGTCCTCAAGAACAGAGGTCTGCGAGATTTAGTAGTTGTCGTCTCCGCAATTATGACGGAGACAACTCATCAATCCAAGGACCCGCATTGCCTAGAGAGGTGCCGCCTCCACATAGATCCATTCAAATTAATCTCTGAGGAGGTGGTGGATGTTGATTATAATCGAAAGTATGCTTTTACTTTGTATAATCAAAACTGAATTTCAGACTTATTTACTGAAATAAATTGTTTATCACTGATACTTTAAATATCATCGAATGTTACATATATTTATTACATAACTGTTCATTAAATGGTACGTGTTACATTGTAGTTAATTTAGTGATACCAGATCACAGAAGATTAAATTAACAGTCCCTTGTAACTAAAAGTACGCCATTCACGACCTAGATGGAAATGAACAATCCATCGTGAAAGGTTGAAGTTTAAGGCTCGGATTGGCTTGTCTTGACCAAGAGATTACACTAGTGCATGACTGATGCACTGAATAGGACCTACAGGAGGACAAATTCTTCAGAACTGAACAAGGAAGAATTAGACCTCAATGTTTCGTTATTTCTTAATCTTCGTTCCTTAAATAGGATCACGTGTGGTTGGTAACTATTGCTTTGACTTATCATGGGTAGAGAATCATCGAGATTCAATACTTTTTATCTTGGCCAATATTATTGGTCACATGTGATTGCTAAGATTTAATACGGAGAATCGTAAAAGCACGCTTTGTTCGATTCGATTGGCCCTCGGGAGGTTCATATAAGTTTTATCATACCAAATCTTGCAAGTGGAACTAGTTTCCCAGATGGTAATAATGTTGAACCGCTCTTAACCAAGGAAAAAAGATATTAATTAACGGAAAACCATTTCAAAGGGCTTGAATTAATTAATGGGCTAGATAATCTTAAACACGGAAATAATAATCGGAGCCATATTGACCGTAATATGGGTTAAGATGGATAGTGCAATATTATTATGTAGTGGGATTAATTATTATTTATGGGCTTGAATAATATTGTGGCTCAATATTGATAATTCAAGATCCATTGGAAGGTCCAATCTTAATTCTCCTAAAGGCCCCCTAAGTAGCCCAACATATAGTCCAATAACTGAAAAGGTGTTTAAAATAAAATAAATATTGTTGCTTATTTTTCCTCACAATTTTCAAAATTTATGGATAAAAGGGGAGAAAGATTTTCTTTGAATTTTGTTATGGAATGAAGATATGTATTCTTGGAATACAAGATTATCTCATTAAATTCAAGAAATTTCCCACTTGGTTATTCATGAAGCAATTTTCGAAATTTTGAAATATAAAGGGCAAGAAAGATTTTCTTGATTTTCTTGAAAATATATTATGGAAGATATGTATTTCTTGAAATACAAGAATATCTCATAAATTCAAGAAGATCCAAATCTTGGAATCTTGACCTATATTTTTCGAAAATATCCATAACAAAGAGTAGGTGGGATTTTGTGGAATATTATAATTATGGGAAAAATAATATAGGAGATATATTCAAGATTTCTTGGAGATCGAGAAAAGATTTTCCCACATTGTTTTTGCCCCAAAATTTTCGACCACCTCTGCTCTATAAATAGGGGATGATTCTTTCATTCCCAAGTACAATTCCATGTGCTGGAAAAATTAGTAAATCCACAAAGGTGGTGCAACATAATTTATTTTCCTTTTGTTAATTGTTCGCAAGCGTCCTATCACCGGATAGTCGAGAAAGGATTAAGGGAATACTTGGGAAGTTCTTTTGGTGTGTCTAACAAACAAAGCCATTGCCGTCCCCAAGAGGTAATGCGTTCGTAAACTTGTAGAATTCGCATCGTAGGGATTTACGTGAATTAATTATATGCATGATTTGTTGTTGGATTATTATTTGAATTAATATAGGATTAATTCACGCTAGTAATAATTATAAGAATTAAATTTGTATTTAAATATTCATCCCGAATAGATCTCAGGCAACTTATTCCCCAACAAAGGATTATCATCACCGAGGCGGCTTGGGCTCGGGTGGTCCGCTTTCACCCTTTCTCGCATACGGTTATCTCAGAAAAAAAAATATTATATACATGAGACAAGCAACATACGAAGCGGTTAGTAATTACGAAATACAATATTATAATTAAATTACTTACGTGCGGCGTGGGTGTCATGGTGGTAGGTGGAGGTCCTTGTCTCCTCTTCGTAGGGGTAGCCGAGTGCCAACGTCTCCGGGGCGTCGAGGCGGCCCGAGCCGTAGTTCCCATTAACAAATACACGTATTAAAATTAATTATGAACTTGTAAAATTAAATATTAATATATTTTAATTACTTACTTCTGCCATTTGGTGCTCCATAATCGAACGGGATCCGGCCTTATGCCTGCCGACGCCCCATCCCTCCGTCTTCGCTCATGCGGTTTTCACGATTCTTCCGGCGCATCTCCTGATAAGCGAGATCGCTCCACACAGCCACAATCGACTCCCAGATGCCAGGATCTATGTCGTATGTCATATCCAACCATTCATCCTTCCACGCTGTGTGCCACCTATACATCAAGTCTTTGTACCGGACTTGGGCAAGCTTTCTAAACGAACCATAAAAATCGGCCGGGGTCCTATCCTCTCCCCACTTCGTCTGTTTCTGGATTTTATTAACACAAACTTTATTGTATTAAATTAAAATAAATAATTATGAATACTTTTAGTAATTAATTATTGTGACGTACCTAAACTTCGTCAAGTAGAGTTGGCAAGGGGTTCGAACACGCCTTTCCAAATTGGGCCCCCATGGCAATTCCAACTCGCAAGATGGAGCTGGTGGCTATAGCGGCAGCCTCATGACCGGGTATGATGCTGAAACAACAATATAAAAAAATAATAAGTATAATTAAATAAATAACTGTATAACTAAATAAATTAATAAATAAAAGTAAATTATAACTCACTTTCCCTCTCTCAAGTCGATCACTAAACGAGCATTGGGTGCCGAGCCACGATGAACAGAGGTCGAACCTGAGCTCGACCCTCCTGGAGATGCCCCTGCCGGTGGTGGGTTCTCATGAGTTGGACCCGGCGGGCGGGGGGGTGCTTGAGTTCACCATCGGGTCGAAGGATCCTTTTTCCTCCTAGTGGTTCGAGGAACACTACCTTCGCCTCGACCACCGCAGCCGTTCCTCGGCCACACGGCTTCTTGCCGCCGCCATTCAATGCCGTTACAATGCGACCACTATAACTAACACGTCTAGTAGTACTCATCTATATTATATAAAAAAATATGAATATCATTTGACATAAATTACTTATAAATTAAAACTATTGATTAATTAATTAAAATAATTAATTAAAATCGTGCCTAAATTTCGACAGAGTTTCGACTGTATTATTTTAAACCCATCTTATTCAACCAACAATCTAACAATTCTAACAATTCTAACAATTATAATATCTAACTAGTCTAATTTCTAACTAGACTAGCTAAACTAATTAAACATGCATATACAAGTAATACTATAAAACTAATTTAACATGCATATACAAGTAATGCTATAAAACTAATTTAACATGTATATACAAGTAATATTATCTAATATTTACAAATTATTTCGACAGAGTTTCGACTGTTTTATTTTAAACTCATCCTATTCAACCAACAATCTAACAATTCTAACAATTATAATATCTAACTAGTCTAATTTCTAACAAGCACATTTCGAATTTAACATGCATATACAAGTAATACTATCTAATGTATACAAATAATTTCTAATATATATAACATGCACATTTCGAATTAATCTAGTATAATATTTACAAATAATTTCTAATATATATATATTAATATATAATTTTGAAATATATATATATATATATATATATATTTTGAAATTATATATTTAAATAATATATAAATATATATATAATAATATAAATATATATATAACAATTTGAAAACGAACGGTAAAAAGTAAGAAAATTACCGTCAAATTGAAGAGTGCGACGTTACGATTATCATCTAATGGGTGGAATGCTCACGACGGCAACAAAGAATGACATACGGTGGCGGGACGGCTTCTAATTTGCAAAAAAACGTAGAAAAAGTTGGTTGATTGTTTATATAATCGATTTAATTTAGCGACGGTTTTTAAATACAGTCGTTAATAGCGACGGAAAAACCGTCGATAAATTCAAAACACCGTCGCTAACCGCCCTTGGTGCGGTGGGCCAAGTGCCGAGTCGCCTCGTGTCCCGTACGCGACTTAGCGACGGTTTCAAACTTTCGATAAACCATAGCTAAGTGACCCGATTCAACCCGACTCAACCTGATTCGAAAGAACCATTGCTGAATCGTCGCTAAATCGATGACTTTGACCGTCTAACCTGAACCGTTGACAAAACCGTCGCAATTATCGACGGTTTGTAGAACCATCGCTAAAAACCGTCGTTAAAACCCGCTTTTTTGTAGTGATACTTGGTTGGATCATTTTAAATTAAGGAATGGGAATGAAATGCAAAATGATTGTTTGGTACAATAGTATCATTCCTTTAAAGTCATTCCTCCCAAAAATGTGAAATTTTAAATTTTAATTCATTTAAATAAATTTAAAAATAAAATTAAATTTTTGGTTTATATAAAAATTAAATTAATATTTCTTCATAATTATAAGTAATTTCTTTTTGAAAGAAAATGCATTCCATTTACAAAAGAATTTGTGTGAACCAAACATCATCAACAGTAATGATAGTCATTCATTTTATAAACCAAACAGTGCAATTATAATTCCAATTATAATAAGAATATTCATTCAATTGCGTATTACTATCATCACCATTTTCATTGCTATTCCTTGTCACGAATACGGATGGCAATGGGCCGGGGCAAGGCGGGTACTTAACTACCCAAGCCCGCCCTGTGCATATACCCAGCCGGCCCAGCCTGCCCCATGGCCCGCTGTGGGTCAGAGTTTTAAAATCCAAGCCCGGCCTGCGCGGGGCAGATCCGGCCTGCCCTGCCCCATTTTTGACCCATCCTACTACATTTTTTTTTTAAATAAAGCTTAAATTCATTTTTCATTTATAAAAATATTATCACATTCAATACAATACAATAACATAATTCAAGCTAAAGTGAATATAAATTAAATTAGCAAATTCACCATAATTTAACGAGAGGTTCACAAATTAGAAATCCACAATGAAATCAGAAACTACAAATCCACCAAATCATCATATTCACACCACTTTCATGTCCAAAATTAATAAAAAAGACTTTCACGGGCCAAAAGAAAATTGTGTGATAACTGATGAAATTGGGAATTAGGGTTAGGAGGAAAGGAAAGAAAACCGTATGATAACTGATGAAATATTGTATATATTTTTATTATTATTACTATTATATTATACATATAAGTATTTATTTATATAAAGTCTTGTGTGGACCCCCATTAATATTATATATTTTTATTATTATTACTATTATATTATAACATATAAGTATTTTTTGTCATCTCTAAAAAACTATAATTTCGTTAACTTTGATACTCCTGCACCATTCCCGAGAAAAGTAATATGGTTGCTATACAAAGTGTTGTTTTATAATAGAGCCGGCATGCATTATGATGAACGCATATCTTTCTAATTTTTCTCGTTAATTTTTTTCTTTTTGGCGCAACATCAAGGGTGGTCCATCATCCATGTTGTTTGTTTCTGTTGTTTTGGCATTAAATTGGTAATTAATTTGCCATCCTGTACAGATGTTGATTAACTAACCATATCTAGCTAAATGCTCTTCATCATAGCCAGAACATAATTGAAGGAATATGTTTATGTTGATGTGACGCGCAAAATGTTATTTTTTTTTTATTTTTGAGCCGGCATGCATTATGATGAACGCATATTTTAGAATCTAATTTTTTATCTCGTTAATTTTTTTTTTTTTGCGCAAAAATAGTTACACAATGGTCCATCAAATGTTTTTTGTTTCTGTTGTTTTGGTATTAAATTTTTGTTTTGTAATTCACTTAGCATCCTGTACAGATTTTGATTAACTAACCATTTATCTAGCTAAATGCTCTTCATCATTTTTTTATATTTTTCAAAATTATTTGACTAAACATTTTTATATTAATGTTTATGTTTATATGTATATTGAAAATGTGAATTATTATTTTTTTTTTTTTATTTTGTTACCCGTTTTCACCTAAAAATCAACATTTTATTTATAGAGTGTTGATTTTTTATTTTAAGAATAGTGGTGTCGATGAACATGATTTATATAATACTTTGTTTAAAAGAGACGTTATTCGATTGGTTTTTATACACTATAGGGTATAATCTATAACACAAAATAGTCCTTCCAAAATATTGTGTAAACAAATTTATTTTTAATATAAAAATTTATACGTGATTCTTATACAGACCTGTCTCATACGATGCTAACGCATAAGTGTATATATATATAAGAAATTAATTTGTTTTTTGTTTTGCCGAGTTCACTTAGCAATCAGCATTGAATTTGAGCACATTAGATATTTTCACAATTAGCAGGTGAACATTTCCATTAAATTCAAAATGAAATCGAATTCTACACCACAACTAGCTGGAAGGGATTTGGATTCTCTCCATTTCTTTGTATAATTTTTTTGTAAATTTCAGAAAGAGAAAGACACAATGTAAGGGTCTCACACTTTATATTTTTTTATATTAGTTTATTCTGTGTCTTTCTCTCTCCGAAATTTACAAGAAATTTACGAAAACGAAATGTAGAGGATCCAAATCCAGCTGGAAGTAGGTTTTTCAAACAAACTAAAAAAGAATTAATTGCAATATTGTTAGGACATACTGTCTTCTTCTTGATTTTTTATATCGTAAATCTGATTTGTAATATATATTCATCTTTATATTTGTAAATATCCTAAGGCTCTTTATTCAGACTTTATATATATTGGACTATTTTTCGGATTTTAATTAGAATCTTTTATTTACTTTTCCATTTTGTATTAATGATCTTTCGATTTGATTTTGATCATTTTTCGATTTCTTTTTTTTTATCCAGAATTTTTTTTATATTTCTTAAAATGCTATTCCTCGCGGAAATTTGGGCCATAAATTTTTACAGTCTCTGGCAGTTTATTCAGAAATTAATCAACAAAATCTTGAGTGAGTCCCGAATTCAGAGAATCAGATGTGAACTTGACCTAACTTGTAGCATCAAACTTATAATTTTCTTAATGAAATTGGCCTTGATTTTTAATTATGACCAAACGACATTCATTTTTTATCTTATTTGTATTTTTCTACATATTGTGCCCATTCCAAACAGAAACTTGTCTGAATCCTATGTATCCATTAGTAAATGTGAATGAGAAACTCTTTAAGAAAGAAGTAGACAAATGAGTACTTTCAGCTTTCAATGATTAAGAAATTAAGGAATTTACATGCCAACAATTTAAGAAAGCAACTAGCATTGTTTCCACCGTATTCCAGCTAGCAACAAACTAAACCAAAACAGAACCAGTCATTTGTTTGCAAATGATCTGGTCAGAAGAAATTATTTTAATTAAATTTTATCGAAACCTAAAAATCGGTAAAAAAATCTAAACAATGTACCTTTTTGACTAAATTATTGATATTCGAGAAATCGAAAGTGTTCATAAATTTTCACTTTTCAACAAATTTACAAAAATGTCCTTATTACTATCTCTTTAGACTTTAGATAAGGTTTAGAGGAACAATTGGATTATATTGGACGTTGCGAGGTCATCCTTCATAAGACAAATTCTCCGGTGCACCATGTGCACCAATTTAGAATTGGTGCAATTTTTTTTTTTTTTTTTTTTTTGTTCAGTTTTTTTCCATTTTTGTCCTTATTTTACCTGATCCGGACGCAACCCTACCCGACCTGAACTCGGTCCAACTAGTTCATGGTTCAACCGATCCGAATCGATTTATATATTTTTATAAATTTTTTTAATAGTTTTTTTCAATTCTTTTACCCGATCGAGACCCGACCCTAGTTGTTCATGGTTCACCCGATCTAATGGTTTATGGTTTAAAATTCATGATTTAGGGTTTAAGGGTTCATGGTTCATCTAAATTCAAATTGAATTCAATTTCACCAATTGCATCTTGTGCAATTGGTGCACACAAGCATCACTCAATAAATAAAGGTCATAATATATGTCGAGTCAAGTAGAATTATTTTAAAGTTGGTAAAAGTAATTTTTAAGTGATTTAAAATATGAGTTTAGAATGGGTTTACTGTTCAACTAAAATGTTTTTCTAAATTGTATGATGAAGAATGACTCATCGCCTCCTCACGTTTTCCATATATAATTCATCTACACACACATTCGTTCGTTCAAATTAAATGGTGAAAATACACGTGTGCTGTATTTTGCACCAAAGCCCCGATGGACTTAAGGTGACCCGACCGAGCATGTGGTTGACCCCTTTACATTTAATTTTGTTTTTTAAATTTTAAATGGATTAAAAAAAATTGTCCTACTTGAATTGAAATTATAGTACCTTTAAAATAAATTCCTAAACCAATCATTGGTCCCAAATAAAGAAAAGGCCGTCACAGGACGTCAATTTTTGAGGAAATTTTGTACACTTGACACCTATCATTTAGACGATGATTATGATGTTTTGAACTTGATTATTACTATGAATGCATGCAACTTGGCTCTCAATACCTTTATAAATAAGAACCACACACTCTCAACTAAACCATATCACAACAAAGGTTTTGAAAAATGCTTTTAATTAAACAAATTCCTCTGTTACTTGTGTTTTCACTATCATTTCTTTTTAATGGTGCAATAGTTTTTGGACAAAGGTCCAGCTACATTGTCCACATGGACAAATCCTTCATGCCCAAAGCCTTGGCAAACCATAACCACTGGTACACCTTCGCCATAAACTCCCTTAAATCCATCACCCCAAAATCCCAAGAGCCACCGAGGCTAGTTTACACTTACGACAACGCGTTTCATGGATTCAGCGCAAAGTTGTCGAAAGAAGAACTGGCAGCCCTCCAGAAGTCGCCAGGGTTTGTCTCCGCGTATAAAGACAGAAATGTCACACTCGACACGACTCACACTTTCCAATTTTTAAACCTAAACCCTTCCACGGGGTTATGGCCGGCTTCTGATTACGGAAAAGATGTGATCGTGGGCGTGATCGACACGGGCGTTTGGCCCGAGAGCCCCAGCTACAAAGACGATGGCATGACCGAAATTCCTTCCAGATGGAAGGGCATATGCCAGCCAGGCCAAGAATTCAACTCGTCAATGTGTAACAAAAAATTAATAGGGGTTCGGTATTTCAACAAGGGGGTTATAGCAGATAATCCGAATATAACCCTGAGCATGAATTCCGGAAGGGACACCGACGGCCACGGAACGCACACTTCCTCCACCGCTGCTGGAAATTACGTGGAGGGCGCTTCGTTCTTCGGCTACGCCAAGGGGACTGCACGTGGCATGGCCCCCCGAGCACGTGTGGCCATGTATAAGGTCATCTGGGACGAAGGGCGTTACGCTTCGGATGTCCTAGCTGGCATGGATCAAGCCGTGGCTGATGGCGTCGACGTAATTTCCATCTCCATGGGATTCGACGATGTTCCTCTGTATCAAGACCCGATCGCCATAGCTTCGTTCGGAGCTATGGAAAAGGGCGTGCTCGTTTCCTCTTCCGCTGGAAACGAGCAAACAATTGGAAGTTTGCATAACGGAATCCCGTGGGTGTTGACGGTTGCGGCGGGCTCCATCGACCGTTTCTTCGGCGGGACGTTAACTTTGGGTAACGGAGTTACACTCAACGGCTGGAGTATGTTCCCCGCGGACGCTCTTGTCGACGAGTTACCTCTCGTGTACAACAAAAATGTGTCGTCTTGTAGCTCGGCCGCGGCCTTGACAGCGACAGTTGGGAACGGGATTGTAATCTGCGAAAACGGCTCTGTTTTCAGTCAAATGAGCATTGTCTCATCTTCTAATATTGGCGCTGCAATCTTTATCGCGGACGACGTCAATTTATTCGAATTCAGCGATTTTCCAGCGGTAGGCGTTGTCATTAGTCCTAAAGACTCATCAATGTTGATTGACTACGCTACAAAGGGAAATAAGCCATTCGCTAGCATCAAATTCCTACAGACGACGTTCGGGTCAAAGCCTGCGCCCTTCGTTGCTTCCTACACTTCACGGGGCCCCGCCCCGAGCTACCCGGGTGTGCTGAAACCTGATATCATGGCGCCCGGGTCACTGGTCCTAGCGTCATGGATACCGGGTGCACAAACTGCCTCAATCGGGTCAAACCTGGTGTTGACTAGCGAATTCGTTGCTGTATCAGGGACGTCGATGTCGTGCCCTCATGCTTCGGGCATTGCGGCGCTTCTGAAAGGGGCCCACCCCGAGTGGAGCCCAGCTGCAATTCGATCAGCAATGGTTACAACGGCCAACCCTTTAGATAATACTGGGAATAGCATTCAGGATTCGTTTTTCAAATTCGAAGCGGCTACGCCTCTAGCAATGGGAGCAGGGCAGGTTGATCCGAACAGGGCGCTCGACCCGGGCCTAATTTACGATGCTACCCCGCAAGATTATGTGAATCTTCTTTGCTCCATGAATTTCACTGGGAGTCAAATCTATACTATTACAAGATCGAGGCACAAGTGTGCTGCTAATATGTCACTGGATTTGAACTACCCGTCGTTCATCGCGTTGTACACCAATCAAACGACCGCCACTTTGGTGCACAAGTTCGAAAGGAGTGTGACAAATGTTGGAAGTGAAGCGACATCGTATGAGGTTCATGTGACCGCGCCGAGTGGGTCGAAAGTGACGGTGTACCCGACCACGTTGACGTTTGGTAACAAGTATGAGAAACAGAGTTACTCTGTTATGTTAGAGTATAATTATGGTGGTGGAGCAGTGACATTTGGTTCGATAACATGGGTTGAGAGTGATGATAAACACTGGGTCAGAAGTCCGATTGTGGTTTCGCCTATGATTCACACTTGGTGATTTTTCCGTTTTTAGTGCTGGAGCTTGTAAAATTGGCTGGGAAATTTGGCTGATATTTGATTTAATTAACAAGTTCTATCCTACTTTTACAAGTTAAACTGCTCTGAACTCGTGAAATAAAGGACTCGGCTTAATTATTACTGTTGAAAGATGAATGTTTTACATATACAAAGTTAATGACACCTCCTTTACATCAAATTTTAAACGTGATCGTCTCTGAAATAAGTGAAAGTAATAATATCACTTTGAGTGCAAAAAATATTATTGTTCCTCGTTCCACAATCTTAATCCTATCTATTTTTGTTCCTCCATCTTCCGAACAAATAACACTACAACTTTGTGAGATCATCTCTTGAAAATTTTCATTGCGGCAAAGAAAAGAAATGATGTTTTTAAACATGTAATTGAACTGAAATATGCAACTTATTTTCATTAGCACAAGTTGTATATTTTGCATAAAAAAATAAATATTTAGTGCAACAAATTGCATATTTAAAAATGAACTTGAATTACATGGTGCACCTAGTGCACGTGAAACTTATTTTATATGAGACACACTCGCATGAAACGGTCTCCGTGGTGAAATATGACACAATTCGAACATGATATTTTAACACTCTGAAAGAAATGTGTGTTAATTTGTGTTAGTATATAGTCTGTCTCATGTATAAGCAGTCTGTCTCACGTATGAGTCCGTCAAAAAAAATCGAGGATGCATAGAAGTGATTGAGAAAGAGTAAGTAAGGGATATAAATAAAGATATATATATGGTCAAACCAGTGTTTTCATAATTGAACCGGCGATCAAACCAGACTGAGCACCGATTGTGGTTCAATCGATTGAATCGGTTGGACCGGCGGTTCAACCGTTAAAATGATTTATGTCTATTTTTTTTAATACCTTTTATGTTTTACCATTTTTTTTAAATGACTAATTCATCAGTGGACTTGTAATATTAATATTTAACATTAATTAATCAAACTTGAGGCATAAAAATAATATAAACGTTTTGGTTTTCTTGAGAAAGAGATTTTATCTCACATTAAATAAGTATTAGATGAAATGCGAGAGAAAGTAACATAAAAAAGGGAAGAGATTTGTCCCACATCGAATAAGTGTTGGAAAAAATGTAAAATAAAGTTATATAAAAGGGAGAAGAGGTGGACTTTATGGATCTCCAATCCCACATTGAATAAGTATTAAAAAAATATGTGAGATGGAGTAATATAAAAGGAAGAGGAGGTGGACTTTAAGGATGTTCATTCCACATTGAATAAGTATTAAAAAATATGTGAGATGAAGTAATATAAAAGGGAAAGGAGGTTGATCTAAATTCTAAACCTCCTCTCCCACCCGGTCGAAAACCTATAAACCGGTTTTTAGGGGTGATCGGATCGATTCCAGACCCGGTTCCCGGTTTAACCGGCCGGTCCGGTCCGGTTTTGAAATCACTGGGACAAACGAGTCCCTTTCTATTAGTCAATCAATCACAATCATCGTTTGGTTGATCCGTCCAATATCAATCTCAGACGCACGCAAGAATTATCTAAAAAAACAAGAAGCAAAGAACCCAATTTTGATTTGCTTTCTCCCATTCTTTATCAACTCCAATACCCACCCTCTGCATACCCTCATCCTCTGTTCAAAATAATGGAGAATCTGAGCTACTATCTTATGCTAATACTACCCTTTCTTTTCTTCATCATATCAAAATCTAATCTACCGCCATCTTCATCTCATCAACGACTCATTGCATCTATCACTAGCCTCTCTATCATCGCGTTACGGCCCCATATTTCGCCTCCGACTAGGCTGCAAATCATTCCTCATCGTTTCCTCCCCATCCGCCGTCGAAGAATGCTTCACCAAAAACGACGTAGTTTTCACCAACCGCCCCAAATCCATGGCGGCCAACCGCCTCACCTACAACTACGCCTCCTTCGTGATGCTACCTTACGGCGATCTCTGGAGGACCCTCAGGCGATTAACAATTGTGGAGATGTTCTGTTCAAACAGCCTAACAAAATCTGCCAAATTACGCGAGCAAGAGATACTTAAAATTGCTCGTGTACTAAACAGAGTCTGCATGAATGGTGCGCGGAACGTTGATTTGAATAATTTGATCTCGACGTATAGTTTTAATATCATGATGGGAGCTCTGGCTGGAAAACCGTGTGTCGGGGAGGAAGATATGAGGAGTGAAGTGGGGAAGGAAAGTATAAAAGGAATGAAGGAGGCTTTTGTTCCTGCTGTATCATTAGGGGTTTGTGATTATTTTCCTGTTTTGAGGTGGATTGGATTCAAAGGATTGGAGAAGAATTTAGTATGTTTGCATAAGAAGAGGGATGAGTTGTTGCAGAGTTTGATTGATGAAATCAGAGAAAAAAGTGGTGTGTTTAATGGGAAGAAAAGGAAGACAAATAGTATGATTGCAACTCTGTTATCTCTTCAACAATCAGAACCCGAATTCTACACTGATAATGTCATCAAAAGTACTCTACTGGTAAATTTTCTGATTTTATGAGAATATTATGGTTGAAATTAATAAATGATAGTAGAAATTATTATAATTTATTAAAAAAAAAAAGAGAGAGAAAATTTGATTATGACTTTAGTGATTTATTTTGTTTCATCTTTATAGATTTACTTTCAGGGACAAATAGACAACGTCCACTCTTCTAAATGATAAACTCTTATGTGAAACTTGTTATTCCGAATGATAAACTCTTCCAAATAGATCCATATAAATACCATAACATTCATTTATTACACACACATAAATACTATAGGATTAATAAAAGTGTAGTTGTATTAATTGGTAAATTAATGTTATATATAGTAGTATTAGTTTATACGTGTAATGCTATTAGTTTATAAGTGTAATAGCATCAATCTCATACAAGGTTGGTCTCATAACAAGTTCAAGTAAGATTCATTTATCTTGGACTTCTTACAAAAGAAGAATTGGAAACCGGTTGCGTAGGTACTGATTTCAGCTGGAACGGATACCTCTGCGTTGACAATCGAATGGGCCATGTCGCTTCTGCTTTCTAACCCGGAGGAACTGCTAAAACTAACACAAGAGATTGATGAAAATGTAGGACATGATCATTTGTTAAACGATTCCGATCTTGTCAAGCTTCCTTACCTTAGTTGCGTTGTCAACGAAACTCTAAGATTGCGTCCTGCAGCTCCCCTACTCTTGCCTCACTATTCGTCGGAAGATTGTGTAGTGAGCGGTTACAATATTCCGAAAGGTACAATCCTGTTGGTGAATGCTTGGGCGATGCACAGGGATCCTAACCTGTGTGACGAGCCTGATAAGTTCAAGCCCGTGAGATTTCAGGCTGTGGATATGGAAAAGGAAGGGCATAAATTTGTGCCGTTTGGAATAGGAAGAAGGGCTTGCCCTGGGGCTGCTATGGCTTTGCGAACAATATCTTTGGCGTTGGGTGTTTTTGTTCAGTGTTTTGAGTGGAAGAAAGCGTTAGAGGACGTGGAGATGGACTTTAGTGCTAAGTTGCAAGTCACGTTGCATAAGGCGAAACCTCTGGGGGCCGTGTGCATTCCCGGGATTCAAGCAGCTCGTCTTCTATCACAACTTTAATGAATTTAGCTTGTTTTCTGTATGAATAAGTTCTTTATGTATGCTTATGCGATTAGAAATTTGAATCATATATAGGAATAATTTAGTGGTGTTGTTGTAGAAAGCCAAGTTGGTCTTCTCTTTTTTCTAACTATTGTTTGTGAGTAGCCTGTTCAGTTTTTTCTATGCATTTGGTACATATCTTGTCTTGAATAATATTAAAAAAGACAAGATCGAGATTTGATTGAACTTTCTTGTGTTGATATTATTACAAAACTGGAAAATTGTGGTCTTGTAATGTTTGTAGCGGGCACGAAGACCTCTGCATTGACACTGGAATGTGCTATATATGTCACTTCTGCTTATTCATCCATACGAACTGCAGCAACTACGACAAGGATTGTAAAATCATACCATTGACACTGGAATGGGCTAAAATATTGCCTAAACGAATTCAAACCTAGCTAAACATGACCACCTTCTCAAAAGATTTGCAGGCTTCCAAGATTTCCTCTACAATTCAACCGAAATAGGAAAGCTCCGATTTTGGACGTAATGACAAACCAACTATCCATCCCATTCTAATCCCCTGCTGATTTAATCATGGAAGAGGTCGACTATCATTACTTGTACACTAAAGTCTAAAGGTACTACAAATTGATAATTATGGTAAAATTGGAACAGCTCCGATTGAGCAAGAAGAAGAAGGGGATGAAAGTGAAGGAGGATTTTGGTTGGAGGGTACAGGGAACTCTTGATGCCATTGCTTTCACCATTTCAAGTTGGATGCATATTGTCACATCCCGATTTTCGTAGGCCAAATATGCATAAATTTCGTAAAAATTACAGTTGAAGTAAATGTTAAAACATGAAATATTTTGAACCTTATACTTAATCACTAACAATTTTATTTGTCTCAAACAAAATTTAATGCAATAACAGGGATGCGACTCTCATTTGAATAAAAATAATTTAAATCTTAAAGCTAATACTTTGAATGAAAAATAAAAATAATTTAAATCTTAAAGCTAATACTTTGAATGAAAAATAACATGAATTAATTTTTAAATGAAATCAATTGCTAAAGTAAAATTTAATTAACCACACCGTCCCTCCACCTTCTTAATCTGAAAAATGTTAATTCACCACACTCTTTCTTAATCTGAAAAATGTTAATGAGATTGGGTGAACATAACCACTAGCTCAATGAGATTCTCTTACTTTCTTACTTTATCACAATCAAACATAACAATCAAACATAACATGTAAATAAAATTATAAACTCACAAACATGCATATAATTTCATAAGTTTGTTGGCGAGGCCAACCTTAGGCTTGTTGACTAGGTCAACCTTAGGCTTGTTGGATAAACCAATTGTAATAACATAGGCTTGTTGACTAGGTCAACCATAGGCTCGTTTGATAAACCAACCATAATAACATAGGCGGTAAGATGTAGTAAGCAATAATAACACTCACATTAATATTTAAAAGTGATAAAGCAAGTAAAAACCCCACCTCGAATTGTCGATGTCATGAATGCTCTTTATTCCTTGTGCCTAAAAATATTTAAATAATGCATCTTAGAGTTCATTAATAGATTTATAAATATCTAAAACTTTTATTGATAAACTAATTAAAATAAGATAAAGTCCGGGAATAATAATTTAAAGATAAACTCGGTCATTTAAAAGTAATTTAAGAACATGGATATGAAATTAAAAATTGACAGTGATTCAATCTGTGTTTATAAGCTTTGAAAAAATAGTAAATAAATGTTTAAGGGCTACAAATGAAATATTAGAAAGAACATATGGCAAGAGAATTAAGTTTAGGCACCGCCCCATTAAAAAAAAGAACTAATTGTTCGTGAAAGAAAAGATTTTGACCAAATAACTGCACAAAGGCCCGCGGTAAAAAAACTTAGCTTAATGATTTCACAGAGTAAAAATGATAATAAACATACATGCTCGTTGAACCAGAAGAAATTGATGAATTTTATAAAATTGAAATCTAAATTTTAATTAACAATTAATAAAGAGAAAATATTTACCGGTTCTACAAAGAAGAAAATAAACGTACTGTCTTTGTAGAGAAGTGGCCGCTTTTTGGTACTGAAAATTTCAACTCGAATTTTACGGTGGAAGAGTATTTTCTGTTGTTTAATTTGTGAAGAAGACTAAGTATATATAGAATGGGGAAGGCCGATATTTCCGTTGAAAAATATTTGGAACAAATTTAAAAATATGATTGTGATCCTTATTTTTTAATTTTAAAACAATAGACTTAGATTCTTGAGGGAAAAGATTTATGTGAAGATATTTATATTTATCTACACTTATATATTTAAAAATAAATATTTATAAACTTTTGAGAGATATGAAAAATCTATAATTTTTTAGAAATACTTGAAATATCTAAAATACATAACCCACAAGTCCCACGATTGAAACTTGGCTTTGTTTTTCACATTTTTTTTGATCCGAATGGGGCTTTTTTCTTCCTAGTTTTAGTTGAGTTCTTGAGGATATTGGAGGGATATTGAAAGCCATGATCCTGATTGATAAACTAATAGAAAGAGACTTGTTTTACACTAATGGAATAAATGGAAACGAGCTCATTCAATATCTCCCCACACTTTTGTAGATTTGTGAAAAAAAATGCCAACAACATTTACTTAATTACTTCACCATGGTTGAAGTGCTCAACAACAGTTGCAAACGATCTAATTGAGGAACATCATATCAACGCAACATAATTGATCTTAGGTAACATTTTATTGTAACAACTTTAGTTTATGAAACACATTATGGTAACACTATTATAATTTATATGTTATGTAACATTTTATGTAACATTTTATTAAAATGTAACACTTGCAAGTAATACTTTTAAATAAGCAACACTTCTAAGATAACACATTTACATAGGTAACAGGTCTTAAGTAACATTTTTACATATGTAACACTTCTTACGTAACAGGTCTTAAGTAACATTTTTACATTGGTAACAGGTCTTATGTAACATTTTTACATATGTAACACTTTTACTTATGTATCATATTTTATTAATACTTTATATTAACTATTTAAATAAATATATGTATAAACATATTTTATTTATAATTCGTATAATTAATATATTTGAAATATATCATATGCACTAGATTTATGTATTAATTTTTTATATTATTTATTATCTTACTATATAATTTAAGTTTATGTTCATATCATTTAAATTTTTTAAAATAATAAAATTATCTATACTTTTTCTTATGGGAAAATATTTATGTTTATTATATACTTAAAAAAAACTATAATTTGTACTTTTTATTTAAAATTATAACATAAAATGCATTTATATTATTTTTTATTTTTAAAAAGTAAGTGAAAAATTGTTTAGTCCATTGAGAATCAAAATTAATCCATGGTATTTAAAAAAAAGGTAAAAAACGAAAAAGAACAAGGAAATAAAAAAAGAAAAACAAAATAAAAAATGAAAAACAAAAACAAAATAAAAAATGAAAAACAAAAACAAAATAAAAAATGAAAAATGAAAAAAAAAACGTATTTAAGTATAATTACTGTGCAAAACATAAAAAATTGATGTGACTAGCATAGGTTGTAATTGTTTGTGTTTCAATTGTAGTGGTCCATGCTTCAATCCTCAAGAAGTACATTTGTTTTTCCTTTTTTTTGTATAATTTATTTTCTTATATAAAGTGTTACCTAAAGTTTATATGGTAACATTTTAAAAGTGTTACCATAAGGCGTTACATATGGTAACACTTTTTTAAAGTGATACATGATGGTTACTAAAATTGTTACTTTATACATTAGGCAATATTAACAATTGCACAACCAGTAAAAGTATTACACTATAGCTATTAAGTAGGAGTATCATATTTTAGGTGTTATATTAATGTAATTTATGTTGTAGTTGCATTTGTTTAATGTAAGGTGGAGAAGAAGATTTTCATCCGCTGTAATTTCAATAAAGCAATATTGTAGGATTAATTAACTTCTTTTTTTCAAAGCAGTAAATCAATTGTTACGAAGTAGACCACCCACAAATGTTATCATGAACCTCTTGGGTAATACGTGAGGATTATGCAAGTATTATGATTGTACATATATATAAATAGATGATAAATTAAATACAAAAAGAATGAAATTATAAATTAATGAGTGGGTCTTATGTGCACCGTGCACTCCATAATTAACATATATACAACTTGTTGTACTAAAAACAATAAATTATTACACTGAAACGTGCAAAATTTGTATTCATAGAACAAGTTGTGTATTTCAATATAACAAATTGTTTATTTTAATACAATAAGTTATATTTTTAAAATACACTAATGAAATGCACTGTGGATATTAGCATAAATTTATTTGCAACGCCATAGAGATAACTGAATCCATGTTAAGTTTGATTTTAAGGCCGGCACTGAGGGTTGTCAAAGTGGGCCCAACCTTATAAATTATCTACACATTATTTGAGCTCAAATTCGAAAAAGCCAGATTCATTTTTATTTCTTTATGATAAATTAGTGGCTGAAGATTGGAAAAATTGTACTTTCTCCGTCCATCAAAACTGTGCTCATTTCGTTTTGATATGTTGTACGGAAATGTAAATTAAGTCCATTTATGAATAATAAAATTGATTGTGAGTAAAGTATAATGATAACTTGAGTAATTAAGTGATTGTTGGACGATGATGATAAAAAAAATTATGTCCATAAATGTACTTAATTTACCTTTTCATATAACATGTCAAAACGAAATGAGCACAATTTTGGTGGACGGAGGGAGTATGTTTCATCTCTTTCGGAGACGGAGGCAAGAAAACTAAAATATTATTTCATTTCTCACTTATGTAGTACCTATGCAAATAACGCAACAGTTTTTCGTTTCCCTGAATCCTAATTTTATATAAGTAAATAATAATTAAATTTCTATTTCTATCTAATAAATACTCTCCCAGTTTTGTAACATGTGTCCTTTTACCTTTTCTTAGTGTATTGACATCATGACATGTATTGAAATAGTCCTAAAAAAAAAACGTATTGAAATTAAGGAGGACATGTATTGTTAAATTTGCCCTTATTTAATGAAATTAATAAATACAAGTTAAAAATAAAGAGTATTTTCAATGTTAAAAAAAGGATAAACTTAAAAGAAATAATATAAAAGATATTAAATGGTCATTTATTAGTAGACAAAAAAAAAAGCTAAAAAAATACTTATTACCAAATGGAAGGTGTAATTAAACATAGACCTTGATTGCAATTTAAAGAAGCGTGGTAAATACAAAAGTAAATTTAAGAATCGGTTATTTTTAGGAGACCTCTAAATATAAAATTACGAATTGTTTGATCCACAAAATACACAGTGTCTCAATTTATTAGGCAGTAAAAAGTACTCCATCCATTTCAAAAATATAATCTCATTTTTCTATTTAATTATTTGTTTCATATTGACGTCCATGTTGAAAGTGTGCCAATTATTTAAAATACCCTATTTAATGTACATTGAGAATTTGAGAGTTGTTTTAAGTTGTATTCAATAAATAAAGGCATATTAGGAAATTTGTAAGTAAGTTCAAAATTATAAACACAATAAATAATATTTTATTGATCCATGTAAAAAAAAAAAAATGAGTCATTTTTTTGGACGAAGCCGGTAGTACAATATTTTCACAAGAGTGAGACTATTCGTACACCAAAATTTCTGTATACATAATTACATATCCCCGATTTGATCAAATATTTTTAAAAAGGTAAAAATACTCATCAGACTTTACATACTAAAAATGCACCTATATTTTCTAACATAAACACTCATATAAAATATTTCACGGATCAATGATCAATTAGACGACTCAATCAAAGAGGAAAATGGATAAAAATAGAAGGGAAAACGGATGAAACGGAGGGAGTGTAGTTTTAACCATACAATATAGTAACACAATTTTCAATATCTTACATGTGTTATTATATGTGTAATGAAAATGGCAAGTATGTGTTACTTATCCTTTCAGCAAATCCTAATTTGAACTAAAATTTCATGTAAAATATTTTATAAAAGCGTCTCTCATTTTCTAAATGTTATGTTTTTCTATTTTAAATCTGTTTTTCTTCTACTTTTCAGTTTTTGAAATAAAGTAATATAAAAAATGATGATATACTTGTTTTTAATTCGTGGTATACATTGGAACTAGGTTTCATTTTCTTCCCAGAATACCTATGTACTCAGCGCAATCTTAAGTAATTATTGTTTTAGGGGAAAGAGGTTTGTTTCTAATTAAATGTTGTTTTAAAAAGAAAAATCCCCATTCTTTTCTTTTAGTCCTACCCAAATCTCATTAATTTTTTCTATGGCTAAAATTAAGGAATGTGAATTTGATAAATAATTACTTCGTCAGGTTATATGTCAATCTATAGCTTTTTTTAATTTCAATCCCCAATCTCAAAACAACCGTTATTTAATTTGAAACAGAAGAGGTATATAATTATAATTATTTGATCGCGCGCTTTAGGGGTTTCAAACTTGAAATTTATACAGGAGCTTAATCTTAAGCCCCAAATCTACACCATTAGGGGATAATTATATATCTCTATATAGTTTTGGAACTTGGATTATTCAACGGATCTTGATCCTTGACAATTTTGCAATAATAATTTTAAAAAATAAGATATAATCAAAATTGTCAATAAAGATGGGTAGAAAACCTTCTTTACATGGGATACGACTTTTTTGAATTAATTTCGTGTGTCGAGGCACTCGTGCGAATTCATTTTATTCTCAAAATGTGAATATTTGGGAGCATGCACATGTGGCCTTTAGGAAATATTGGTAATAGCATCAAAAGTTTGAACAAATGTTGGAATTGTTGGTTTGTTCTTATTGGTTTGGTTTCATCTTCTGTATGGTATACCGACAATTGAGCTTGTAGAAATTTGGTTTTAAGTTTGCTTGTTGCCTTTTTCTATGTATATATGATGATGAAAAGAGCAGTTTAACAAAAGGGTTGAAAATGGAGCATGCTTCCCAAGTCGCAACCAAGATTATATTAATTGACTATTTGCCCAGATGGGAATTCTCTCCCTCCCTCTAATCCAATGACATAATTCAACTAATTCTGCAGTTGATAATTATATTTAATCATCCATATGTAGACTATGGTCAACGAAATTAAATCTTTTGTAATGCATGTTTCCTCAGTATACGTACCTTGCACTAAGTTTCTTATTATTATTTTAAAAGTTCTTATAAAAAAATTTTAGAGAAACCCTCATTTTAAGTCCATTCTCACCTAAAAAGTTATTTTTTATCAAAGGTTTTAGTTTCATTATTTTTTAGTCAAGAGAATAATTTTTTGGGTCATTATACCCTTAATGAAGTCAACAAAATATTGAAAAAAATAATGGTACGGTGTTAATATATTGTAGTACATATTTAATTAAATTGTGGTATAAACTTAAAAATGATGGTATGAGTTGAATTAAATTGTGGTACATAATGAAATAGTGGTGGTACATGGTTGAAATGAGGGTGATACAGAGTTAATTTAATTAGTAATACAGACTGAATTAATAGTGGTACGGGGTTGCAATAAGTGTGGTACGAGGTCTAAATAAGTGTGGTACGTGATTAATTTAATAGTGGTACGAGCTAAAGGATAATGGTACATGGTTAATTGAATGATGGTACGGATTGAAATAATGTTGGTACAAGATGTATATAGTGGAACTGAATAAAATAATGGAATGATGGAAAAATGGTAGAGTTGGGAAAAAAAATTCACCTAACCAAAAAAGAATTACTATAAATTTTATGATTAAAAAAACTTTTATTTTTATAAACTCATTCCAAAAACTAATTATCAATTTAGATTCATGACAAATATATATAACATGTATATAATATTATCAGCTAATTAATAATTTACTATCGTGGAGATCAAATTGTACATAGTATCAACGTGTGTGTATATATATATCATGTAAGAAATCTATATATAAAATAAATGCATTATTAAAAATTTATCGGTGATGTATAAATCAATTTGATATTTATAATTTGAGCAATATTTTTATTTTTTTTACTTATTCCATGATAAATTGGGTCCAATTAGTAACCTAATTAAAATAATCAGAGCTGTTTACAAGCAATTTACTTTAGGGATAGTTGACATTATTTTTTGTTTTGAAACAATAACCATGAACCTTATCTCGTTACTAATTAGTGTAACACCTCTATGAACCAGGTTTATGCATTAACTCTATCAACGTTATAGGTAAAAATTATTAATGTTATGATAAAAAAATTATTGTTTAAAAATATAAAGTGTTTTTTAAATAGTGATTGTTTTTTTGCATAACAGTGACAATTTTTATACATAACAGTGAGAGTTTTTACATAACAGTGATATTAAAAAAACTGTGAACTCGGATTCACACAAGTTCGTGTCTACTAATTAATTAACGCGCATAGATATCCAAATTAAATGTTACTACTCATTTTCTCACTAATACAATTTAAATGAGTTAATTGGTCAATATATAAAACAATCTCAAGAAAGGCGAGTAAAATATTGTCGGTGTGGGAAGCAAATTGTCGAGTCGTTTGATTTCATGCACTCTAGCTTATGACACCTTAAATTTAAGATATGATGTCCTTTTCTAACTTCCAAGAAACGCATATGCCCATCAACAACTTCTTCTTGTCATCACACCGATTCTTTCTAATTGTAACAAATTATTTAAAAAAGATGCCTTTTAATAAACTATTAATTATACATATTAAATGTTTGTTTGTGTGAGGACATTCTTTTCCGTAGCTAGCATCTTTGCGTCAGCTTGTATTTCTCCATAAATGAGTAATAAGACATAAAAATACGAGACACACTTGCATGAATATGCTTTAACATTTTAGAAATAGTAATATTAATTTATATTGCTTTGTGCGAGTGTCTCACATTAATTTTTATTTTAAAAAAATATTAGGCACGTTTGCGTGAGATAGCCCATATGAGTTTTTGTCAAGAAATACATATATAATATAATATAATATGAAAAAGAAAAGTAGTAAGATGGACAGCTAGCTAGCGTGAATTCGCATAAACGTACGCGTTTGTCCGAAAGTCCAAAGATAGTGTGAAAGGTTAGCAAGATATGATATCATACAAAAACACAACATAACCGTCTGTGGTTGTAAAATAGTGTGAAAGGAAAGCCCCACAAATCTAATACTAGTACTCACTAAAAAAATTAAAAACCGACTTTTTAAAAATTCTGATTCCTACATGTTCGGTTAAAGGATGTTGCTGCAAAATTAACTTAACTCTAACCTAGTAAATTGTTATTACAAAAGAGAAATTAAGTCTTATATGCAAATTATCATAACTTCCCTAATTGGTGTTCAATAATATAAATAGATGAAATGTGAAATAATAAAAAAATATCCAAAAAATTATCCTATCCTGGGCTCATGTATTAAAATTTTATAAAGATAGAACACTAATGGAATACGAAAAGTGAAATAGGAAAATCGAATCGAGTTTTATACAGTGTAAATTTCACTAAAATAGGTAGTAATAAAAATTTATGAGGCAACCTATATCTAATTAAATCTGAATATATTGAGTTGAGGTGGGTACATGTCAATTAAATTTTAATAAATATTAAATTTATACAAATTTACATAAAAGTATTTAATTTGTGTTATAAGTATTACTATTACTTTAAACAATCACATGCTCTTCAACCTAAGTTTCAAAACAAATTTACTGTGAATATATATCCGCTTGAAATTTAATTAAAATAAAGAAATAGTCAAAAATTTCAAACACTTGAGCTTCCAAGTTAGAATTTTTCGCCAAACTTCCACGACCACAACGGCACAATATCAAAAACAATTCTTTTTTTGTGTGGGTGAGACATCTTAATACAAAAAATTACTTAAATGTACAATTTTTTTTTTCAAATTATTATAATTTTAAAGTATATATTTTTTATAATTATTACTCTAAGGTGCAATTTGCATTTTCACAAACATAGATTCGACTATATAATGTGCAAATTCGACTAGTATGTGTGAGTGTCAAAAAATTTATACCTTAAAGTAATGAGTTTCTCAACTTTATAGCTTAGAGTGATGACCCCATTTTAATACAAAACTACACATATTCTGATCAGGCAATTACATTTTAATACATTTAATCTATTACAAATACTTTTGTGTAGGTTTCTGATGAAACTTGTTCATATATAGTATGAAATTTATATCATTACACTTGTAAACTAATATTATAAATCTTATCAACTGATGCAATTATCCTTATAATTTAATATCATAATATTAATTAAATATTATAAATTGATATTTATAAGTATATATATAATGATATTAATTTTATAGCATGAACAAGTTTCAGATAAAGATTTATGAATACTTTCACGTAAATTCGTAGTTCATGCAATTCAATCTACATTCAATTAAATTCTTCTCTATTTACGTAGTTCATGCAATTCAATCTACATTCAATTAAATTCTCTTTACGTCCTGAATAGAAATTGTGATAAATTTACTCGTTTAAAAATGCTGTGCATGATGCAAATTTACAACAAAAAAAATAAAATAATAATAAATAAAAACCCCACCTTAAACGATCTTACACAAGAATGTATCGCGGCAAGGGTGAGATTATAGCTGCGTATGTAACAGTGTCAAAATTCAAAGCTCATAACAAAGACATTCCCATAGTAAAAGCACGAATCCAACCATTATTTAATTTAAATGCCGAGTCAAATTCCTTTTGGCTCACAAGGTGGGACCCCACCGACCCCCTCCCAAATTTCCTATATATAGCAGTTGCACATTACCTCATCAACTACTCAACTTTCCAACAAACACAATTTGCACAAATGGAAAACATATACAGCCGATGCAGCTCAACCAAGTTGATCACTTTTCAGTTAATTTTGGTGGTCATACTATTGGTTTTGGGCTTACAGCTTTCTCAGGCTGATTGCCGACCCCTGCGCCCGGAAACCGCCGCCACCAAGACGACGGCGTTTTCATTTAGTGGGTTGGAATTCATTTTGGCATCCGGGCCAAGCAAGAGAGGGCCGGGCCATTAGTATAGTAT
This sequence comes from Stenogyne calaminthoides, assembly GCA_037126765.1. Taxonomy (NCBI): domain Eukaryota; kingdom Viridiplantae; phylum Streptophyta; class Magnoliopsida; order Lamiales; family Lamiaceae; genus Stenogyne; species Stenogyne calaminthoides. The sequence continues at coordinate 19,175,569 of JBBCBC010000034.1, forward strand.
ATATACTCTTTAAGTATTATCATGTATAGTACAGTATATTAAAGTATAGTTGTTAGCAAGGAACAAAAATGAAGTGTTGATTTTATTCGTTTTCACATTTTTAGTAGTGTTTTTTTATCTGACAAATGGTGATTCGAACTGATCATGATGACCTCACAGTATAGATAATTGTGCTCTAATTAACCACTTGATCTATTTCACTTCGTCACATTTTTAGTAGTGTTCTAGTTTTCCTTGCTAACTCGTGTTTTTGAATTGGTTGATTATAAAACTTTGCAATTTATGCTTTTATGAATAAATTGTATTCTTCCTCAACAAAATATATATACATATGTGAGTAGATATCTTATGAACCCGAATTTATGATGAACTATATTATTATTATGCATAGATATTTCTACTTTATTTTCAAAACAGTGATAATATATAAATATATGTCTCTATATATAATAATGATAGTATATACATATATAATAGTGATATTTGAAAAAAATGAGTTTATTGCGAACGGAGGTTCACACAATTTTGTAAACTATATTTGTAAGGAGGCACACTTGGGTGAGATGATCTTATGGTGAGTGATGAGATGATATATAATTAATTTAAATATAACTCTTTAATACTTTAAATTGGTGGTGAGATGTTAATTTATGCTCTTGCACGAGTTTTTGTCGTCGGACTTATTTTGGAAAATAAGTGCAAGTGAATATTTTTAACAAATTAACTGTTAAACCATTTCAAAGAAGTGAAAACTATCAAAAGAAATATAAAAAAGGGTTCGTCTCCGGCGGGATTGCATGAAAATATGAGATGAGATAGTCAATTATTAAGATCACTTAATAATAAAATATTATTAATTAGTATAAAAAATATTTTTAATTTTGAATGAAAATCTTGCTTGCTAAGCAATAGAATAAACGCTTTACATTAATTAATTATAAAAATCTTTTAGATAAAATTTTTGTTTGAAAGATAAAATTTTTGTTTGAAAGTCTTGTAATTAAAATATGGAAACACTTTAATTTCATTTCAAGTTTTATCGACAGATTCTAAATCTTATTTATTTCTCCAAAAGTTCATAGTATTTTCAGTTATTTTTTAATTTTAATAGTAGTTAATTTTTGGTTTCTCAAATTATTTTAAAATTAATATGTAAGTGACGGTAAAAGATTTAGCTGGATAAAAGCTGTGTAAAGCGGAATCGGACGTTGATCCAGTCGCTTTCGGTTGAATTGGGTTCAATCAGGTCTGAACGTTATTTAAGCGGTTGAGCAGGTATGACGTTTTAATTATATATGATTATATAAATATAATAGTTATTGATAATTTTTTTATTTTTTAAAATAATAACCCCTCAAATTTTATTTTTCAAGATAATTTCTTAAAATTACAAAATAGCCTCTAAAATTACATGGTGCACCCTTCAATAAGTATTAAAAAATTGCAAATTACCCACAATTTTATTTTAGTTTCAAATAATGTCAAATCGACGAGTTGACTGATTCAACCAGTCAGCACTTTGTGCACTCTTGTCAGGGCCGGTCCAACAATTTGAAGAGTTCGGTGCGAAATTTTTACTGGGCCCTTCGTATATCGTTTAATAAATAAATAAAATATAATTATTGATATCACGAAAAATATTTCATTAATTAAATAAATAAATGAAAAATATAATAATGTTGTATGTTGTAATACTATTTGTAGAATCATCAAAACATAAAATATAGTTCAATATGTTGAAAAATTGAACAAATTAATTACCTACACAACTAAATATAAAAAATTAATCTTCTTAATGTTGTTTTTAACTTTTTATTTGCAAAGTTATTGATCAATTTTTCATATTGTGTTTCTCTAGAAACTACTCTTTGAAATCAAAGATTAATCATTTAAATATTAAAAGATTTGAAAAACATAAGAAAAAATTGAATATAGAAAGATTTGAACTCTATGCAAAGCAGATTAGCAACGCCAAAGGAACGAGTGATCGGAAGATTTTGGAGTTGAAAAAATATGGGAAGAAATAATGAAAGATAAAGGAAATTGGTAAAATACGGCAAATAAAAAGCATTCAAATATTAGAAGATTTGAAAATCATTAGAAAAGATTGGATTTGGAATTTTTTTGGAAAGATTTAAATTCTTTTTCTTTCTTTTTTGACAAAAACTTGTATGAACCCGAGTTCACTGTGAACTCGGTTTCACTAAGTATCACTATTATCTATAAAAACTCTCACTGTTATACATAAAAATTATCACTGTTATGCACAAAAATAATCATTGTTTAAAAAATATTTTTTATTTTTAAACAGTGAAAGTTTTTGTGTATAACAGTGATAGTTTTTATACATAACAGTGATAGAGTTCATGTATAGACCTGGTTCACATGAGTGTGACTTTTTTTTTTTAGCGCAAAAGATTTAAATTCTTAATGAAAAGCAAATTAGCAGCAACGTGAAGATTTTAGAGACGAAAAGAGACAAATTAAACAGAAGATTTTGGAGTTAAAAAGACAAATAAAATGAAAATTGAAAAAGTGAAGGAGCAGGGTATCGAACTCGCGTGTTGGGGAGGGGGGTGTGCAAAATACGGTGCAGACCATAAAATCGGACAAAACCGGACCAAAATTTGAAATTCGGTCCGAATTTCGATTTACGGTTTGGAAAACATAATTTTTTATATTTCGGTTCGGTATACGGTTTTTAATAGTAAAAAACCGATTAAACCGAGCCGAACCGAAATAAAAAAAAAAAAATCGAAAATATTTTTTTTTTCAATTTTTTTTTTCGAATTTTTTTTTTAAATATTTTTTTTTCAAAAATATTATTTTGATTGTTAAGCTATAAACAACTATTGTACTGATACTTAAAATGTGGGTTGTGGAGGTTAATTTTTGGGACCTACTAATGCTTAACATTTTTGAATTGTTTTTTAGCTTTTGGAAACAAATGGATTGATGTTTAGATTATTTTTTATATTTTTTTTACCGTAGTTCATGAAAAAATTGTCCGTTTTTTGTCATTGCTTTTGAAAATTTAAAAAAAACCTATTTTTTTTTTTTTTTTGGACCCATCCGAACCGAATATTTCGGTCTCGGACCGTTCGATTTTTACAAATATAGTTCGATTTCGATTTGGTTCATAAATTTCGATTTATTATATTACAGTCGGTTCGGTCGACCAAATCGCCTTTTGCACACCTCTAGGGAGGGCCAATACTTTTGTTGGAAAGCGCAGTTAACTTTGATATCCTCATTCAGATTAAAAAATGCAGAATACTAAATAATATACATATATGATATATAAATAAATATATATATAATAAAAAAAAGTCCGGGCCTCGCCGGAGCCGGAGCCGGAGCCTGAGCCTACTTATTTAAAAATGCTGAAGTTAGGTTGTTATAAAAATTTACATACTTTTCCGAATGGGAGGGGTGTAACTCTTCAATTGTCATGCTGGATTTCGTCAGTTCATATGATCAGCAAGATTGGATCGAATATGTGGTTACTTTACGTATACACACAATATTATTTAATCTTTATTTTAAAATATGTGATAAAGTTGTAAAAAGATTAAAAAATCAATATACCCCTATCATAAATTTTTTATTTAAGCTTTACGTGTATATTTTACCACTTCTTTTTTTTAACATTTTGACCAATAAATTTATTGAGCTTCCTGGAAATATACTGTCATGATCATGAGTTGGGAACGAAATGAGAAATATAATTGGGGTTTTTGGTATCAGTGGAGAAGAGGGGTTTCGAGTCCATGTATCTGAATGAGGGCTCGCTCAGGTTAAAGGAAGCTCAGGATAGTCTGAATGAGGAGGGCTCGCTCAGGATAGAGGAAGCTGAAGAGTCGGGAGCTCAGGTTTATCTGAGCGAGGGATCTGAGTTGGAGGATACTCCTGAGCCAAATCCACCTGAGTGGATTTATCTGAATGAGCAGAATCTGCCTGAGTCAAATCCACCTGAGTGGATTTATCTGACTGAGCCAAATCCACCTGAGTGGATTTATCTGACTGAGCCAAATCCGTCTGATTGTAATTATCTGAACGAGGAAAATTTGGGCTTCTCAGTGTTGGGCCCAGACATTTAGAATGATCTAGAATATCCATTATCTATTTTAATTATGCATTAAATTTACCTAAGGAATATCCATCTGTGTGTGGACCCCATAATTTGTTACAAATACGGCCTGCGGCCGATGAATGAGACATCAGAAAAATTTACACTATTCTCTCTCCTCTAATTATCTCTCTTCCTATCTAATTCTCTCTCTCCCAATTTCTTCAAATATTCATCTCTCGATCTCTTTTTCTCTTCCTCTATAAGCAATTTACCTTCTTATTTCCAGAAAATTATACAAAAAATATGGATTATAGTGATGGTAGCGCTGGGTACGCTACAATTGGTATCAGAGCCCACTATTCTCGGATTGTGGGGTATGAGCTTAATCAACGACTCAAGGAGGAAATGAAGTGGGAAAACCAAGGTATTCAAGCTATGAACCCCTTACCTAAAGTCGATTTCCCCCATTTTGATGGTACTCGTCTTAGGCTTTGGATCCTCAAATGCAATGGGTATTTTAAATGTATTCCTAATATAATGGATTCACAAAAAATCACACTAGCGTGTGAGCACTTTAAGGGTAAGGCAGCACATTGGTGTCAAAATTCCAGGCTAAAACAAGTAGATATTACATGGCAACAATTTTTAGAAGTGTTATCTGCTAGATTTGAGGTTTTGAAAGAAGCTAAAATTAATAAAGAATTTGATAAATTAAGGCACAGTGGTTCTTACTCAGATTATGTAGAAAGATTTGTAGAATTGAAGGTTGGGTTGCTACTATTGAACAACAGGAATTTTTCTGAAGAGTATTTTGTTGCTAGTTTTATTAGTGGGCTCACTGAAGAATCACAAGCTTTCATCACAATGTTTGAACCAACCACCTTGCAACAAACAATTGAGCTAGGAAGGAAGTATTTGGAAACTATTGAAGCCATCACTAAAAAGATAACTATTGAATAAGAAGAATTATCTTATATTGAAATGGCAGGGGATTCTGATACTGAACCTTCTCCTTATCAGTTGGAAGAAATCCAAATTCGCTTGTATTTGATAGCTTTGAATTCTGAGGTCTATCAGAGTACTCCTCAATTAGAAGGTTTGTTAATTAGTGAATCCCAAAATATTTTGGAGGCATCCAAGGGGTTTCAACCTAGTGAATGTAAGGCGAACCTTTTGAATTATCTTTTGAAGTTTCACAAAGAAAAATATGGTCAGATTCATTTGATTGCACCAACTACTTCAGGTCTGAGTCGCTATCGTAATGACTTTGATATTGCTGTTGTTGATGAGGTTTTGGAAGAAATTAGAGTGGGATTAGAACAAGACTATGAAAGAATCAAGCCACACATTCAAGATCAGATGGACGACTAAGAGTTGCTGGAATTGGTGGAACTCGAGGATCATACAAGCTTGATTAAACTTGTTAATTCCGGAAGTGAGTTTTCGGAAGGTGAGACAACTGTCTCAACTTCTTTTCTTGAAGCTAGAAATTTAGTAGTTATTAAGGGATCCTCAATGATACTTTCAACTACAAATTTAGTTCTTATTGGACTTGTTGATAGTGGAAGGAATGAATACTGTGGAAGAACTTGTATCAGGAGTGCTGTTGAACAAGGGAATGCTGAGTTGCTTGGTAAATTCGGTAGTAGCAGCAGATATGGAAATCTGGGTGGAGGTGTTATTGTGATGGGAAAGTGTTGGTCCCGATGAAAAACCATTTTGCGCGTGCGGAAGCAAAACATTTCAGTGCGGTGCATATAAAAACAGGGGTGAAGGAATGGTGATTCCAGATTTTTCTCTTTTTAAGCTCATGTGTTGTGTCTTGCTTATAATCGAAAAGCGTCTTTAAAAGATAAGAACGTAAAAGCAAGAAATAACACAACAATGTATAGTGGTTCGGAGACTCAAGCTCCTACATCCACTCTCCCCTGCTTTCTAGGAAATTCCTTCAAACACTTCCTAAGGTTTTCTGACTACCTCTGTAGTTTACTAACCTTTCTACTTTGAGCTTTCTAACTACCTCTGTAGTTTACTAACTCAAAGCCTCTGGACTTATCACCCTCTCGGGCTCGCCTCTTAGATGTTTAACTAGTTCACACTCCTTCGGGACTTATCACCCTCTCAGGCTCGCCTCTTAGATGTTTAACGAGTTCACACTCCAATCGGGACTTAACACCCTCACTCGGGATTGCCTAACAACTACCTCACTTCACCACTCATCATCTCTTACGAGAATGGGGTTTGGGTTTGGTGTTGTCTCCAACTATGGTGAGATTTTCCCTTACATTTGTTTAGCCTCAATGCTAAGGTTGGGAAAATCTCTCTAAGCTTATGATACATCTTGGGTTGCTTAGGTTGGGTTCTAGAACACTCTTTGAATATATTTGTATATCTACAGACTTGTGTTCTAGGGTGGGAATGCTTGACTATAACACTCTTGGCTCTGTAGCATCTTGTGCATAATCTCCACACTTAATTTGATGGAAGATCTTGTATTTATAGTGTGGATTTGAATGTTACCGTTGGAGAGAATCACATTCAAATCCATACTATTCTTTGTAAGTTCTGTAGCTTTTCCAGGCTGGTTGTCTTCCTCTCGTTGGTCCACGTCAGCTGGATTCCAACGGCTATATTCCTCAGCTTCGGTGCCTCGGAACATTCAGGATATACTGAGCTTTCAGTATATTACTGAGTCTTCAGTAATTACTGTGCCTTCAGTATTCTCTGAGTCTTCAGGTTTCTCTGAGCCTTCAGATTTCTTAGTCTCATACTGAGTCTTCAGATTCTCAGTTTCATACTGAGTCTTCAGATTCTCAATTTCATACTGAGTCTTCAGAATCTAACCTGTTCTATATCTGCCGACTATACACGGTGCAGATATTATCCTGAACACTCTAAAACTGAATCCTGACTCATCTATCAAGATTATCCTGAACATGTCATACTCAGGGGTTTTGGGATCTAATCAAAATCCTCTTTATTAAATTCATTTCCCAACAATTTCCCCCTTTTTGATGATGCCAAAACCATCTTGTTACAACACACTTAACCTATACTCAGGTTTCAGTATTTCTTATTACAAGAATGGTATATCTCTTAACAATCAATTTAGCAATGAATTTCTCAACAATTTCATCACCAAACAACAATAATCAGGCATATCAAATATAAAGACATGTAAAAAGATAATGAGGTATTATCTTTGAGCATAAAGATAAAGTTTTCAATGATGTATGATAGACTATTACAGTTTACAATGAACTTTTCAAAAGATAAAGACAAAAACATAAAGAATTACAAGTCTTCAGTCTTGGTCTTCAGTCTTCAGCTCGGCTCCTGGCCTCAGGTCTATCTGAGCTCTCAGTGTCTTCAATAACATACCGAGTCTCAGGTCTCTTGATTCAACGGACCTTGTCTGATCAGGCATACTGACACTCATGCTGACTGAGTTCAGTTTCTTCTGACTTCAGACATTCTGACCCTCAGGTCTCTTTTACTTACTGACCCTCAGGTCACTTTACCTATACTGAGTCTCAGTTCACTTTACTTACTGAGCCTCAGATCACTTTTACTCAGGCTATCTGATTTCTTCTTTGCCTGATCTGATCAGTTCGACTGATTAGATCAACACATTTTCAGATCAACATATCAGAATAGCATCAGGTAAGTACATCATATTAGGTTAGCATATCAGGTTATCATATCTGATCTCAATCACGTCTGATCTCTGTCAGTCTCTTTTGCTCATCTTCTGATTTGCAACCTTTTCTTCTGATTTGCTGGCTTTAGCTTTTCTTCTCTTCTGAATTTTGCACAGCTCATCAGTTGACTCTGGAACTCATCTAACTCATCTAATCTCGATCAGTCTCGTCTGCAGCCGCGTCTGATCTCGATCATTTACTTTTGATTCCGTGAGTTCCCCCTCAATTTGTTCTTTCGTTCCCCCTCAACTTGTTATCTGTAAATTTTCTTGAATAACACAAGTTGATAATGTTTTGGCATAGAACTAAAATATCCCAATAATTTCTCAATTGATAAAGATGCCAAAACATCAGTATATATGCATTTTTAAAGAAACGGGTTTTTCTTTAAAAAGATCAGTTCAAGTGGTCACTCTGAAAATAGTGAACCTTTTGAACTCCCGCTTTGATACCACTTGTTGGTATCAGATCAGAGACATGTTTTAAAATAGATCTGCTCAGGTGATCACATTGAAAAAGGTAATCTTTTGAGCACCCGCTCTGATACCACTTGTTGGTCCCGATGAAAAATCATTTTGCGCGTGCGGAAGCAAAACATTTCAGTGCGGTGCATATAAAAACAGGGGTGAAGGAATGGTGATTCCAGATTTTTCTCTTTTTAAGCTCATGTGTTGTGTCTTGCTTATAATCGAGTGCGTACGAAAAGATAAGAACGTAAAGCAGTAAATAACACAACAATGTATAGTGGTTCGGAGACTCAAGCTCCTACATCCACTCTCCCTGTTTCTAGGGAAATTCCTTCAAACACTTCCTAAGGTTTTCTGACTACCTCTGTAGTTTACTAACCTTTCTACTTTGAGCTTTCTAACTACCTCTGTAGTTTACTAACTCAAAGCCTCTGGACTTATCACCCTCTCGGGCTCGCCTCTTAGATGTTTAACTAGTTCACACTCCTTCGGGACTTATCACCCTCTCAGGCTCGCCTCTTAGATGTTTAACGAGTTCACACTCCAATCGGGACTTAACACCCTCACTCGGGATTGCCTAACAACTACCTCACTTCACCACTCGTCATCTCTTACGAGAATGGGGTTTGGGTTTGGTGTTGTCTCCAACTATGGTGAGATTTTTCCTTACATTTGTTTAGCCTCAATGCTAAGGTTGGGAAAATCTCTCTAAGCTTATGATACATCGTGGGTTGCTTAGGTTGGGTTCTAGAACACTCTTTGAATATATTTGTATATCTACAGACTTGTGTTCTAGGGTGGGAATGCTTGACTATAAAGCTCTTGGCTCTGTAGCATCTTGTGCATAATCTCCACACTTAATTTGATGGAAGATCTTGTATTTATAGTGTGGATTTGAATGTTACCGTTGGAGAGAATCACATTCAAATCCATACTATTCTTTGTAAGTTCTGCAGCTTTTCCAGGCTGGTTGTCTTCCTCTCGTTGGTCCAAGTCAGCTGGATTCCAGCGACTATATTCCTCAGCTTCAGTGCCTCGGAACATTCAGGATATACTGAGCTTTCAGTATATTACTGAGTCTTCAGTAATTACTGTGCCTTGAGTATTCTCTGAGTCTTCAGGTTTCTCTAAGCCTTCAGATTTCTTAGTCTCATACTGAGTCTTCAGATTCTCAGTCTCATACTGAGTCTTCAGATTCTCAGTTTCATACTGAGTCTTCAGAATCTAACCTGTTCTATATCTGCCGACTATACACGGTGCAGATATTATCCTGAACACTCTAAAACTGAATCCTGACTCATCTATCAAGATTATCCTGAACATGTCATACTCAGGGGTTTGGGATCTAATCAAAATCCTCTTTATTAAATTCATTTCCCAACAGAAAGGATCAGAAGCCATTGCCTATTGTAGAATTGGTGTATCTAGCTGGCTGTGATGTTTATGAATTAGTTAGGTTGATTAGCCGAGTTGTTGATTTCATTAGTTTGATATCGCTTGAGTTTGGTGTTGGAAAGGTTGTAGATGAAGAGATAGTTCAGATGTTTAGAAGTTTTGGGGTTGCTAAATCAAGAAGTGATATTGTTCAGGGAAGCTCAGAAAAATATGCATATTATGTGGAAAATTATATCAGGGGTGATAAAATGGGTGGCTGGAAACCTCAACCTGTTCCAGTCCTCAAAGATGTTCGATTAATTCAGATAGCTAGTGGTGGATATCATTCTCTTGCTTTAACAGATAAAGGAGAAGTTCTTTCATGGGGTCATGGTTGGAATGGTCAACTAGGAAATTATACAGAAATATGCAAACTATATGCAACTTTTATAAGTTGTACTCGATTTAGATCCTTGGGGACAAGGATCTCAAAAACGGGGGAGTATTGTCATGATCATGAGTTGGGAACGAAAGGAGAAATAGAATTGGGGTTTTTGGTATCAGTGGAGAAGAGGGGTTTCGAGTCCATGTATCTGAATGAGGGCTCGCTCAGGTTAAAGAAAGCTCAGGATAGTCTGAATGAGGAGGGCTCGCTCAGGATAGAGGAAGCTGAAGAGTCGGGCGCTCAGGTTTATCTGAGCGAGGGATCTGAGTTGGAGGATACGCCTGAGACAAATCCACCTGAGTGGATTTATCTGAATGAGCAGAATCTGACTGAGCCAAATCCACCTGAGCCAAATTCGCCTGATTGTAATTATCTGAACGAGGAAAAGTTGGGCTTCTCAGTGTTGGGCCCAGACATTTAGAATGATCTAGAATCTCCATTATCTATTTTAATTCTGCATTAAATTTACCTAAGGAATATCCATCTATGTGTGGACCCCACTGTTTGTTACAAATACGGTCTGCGGCCGATGAATGAGACATCAGAAAAATTTACACTATTCTCTCTCCTCTAATTATCTCTCTTCCTATCTAATTCTCTCTCTCCTAATTTCTTCAAATCTTCATCTCTCGGTCTCTTTTTCTCTTCCTCTATAAGCAATTTACCTTCTTATTTCCAGAAAATTATACAAAAAATATGGATTATAGTGATGGTAGCGCTGGGTACGCTACATATACATACATTTTGACAGAAAAATTCAATGGTTTCTAAATTTGTGCCGAATTTTGCTATTATATATATATGTATACACATTAAAATTTTAGCACATTGAACAATTAGAATATTAATTTTTTTCTCTTACTAATTGTTAATTTGATTTATTAATAGACGTCCAAATTAACCCTAAACTTCAGGCCGTTTGGCTCTGAGAAAGGGTATGCAAAAGAGATTAAGAGTGAAAGTTGTTAAAGAATCAAAGTCATTCCTCAAAAAAAACTTGAGGTATGAGGATTTTTTTAATAATAAGGAATCAAATTACTCATGAAATCAAAGTTGTGTACCAAACACCTACCAACCAATTAAGCACCCCCTTATTTTAAACATCTTATAAGTTTTAATATCTTATTAATTGTCTTAATAACTTATAAGATATAATTTTAAAATAGCTTATAAGCTGTTAAAATATTTGGTCAATAAAACTTATAAGTACTTTAGTAATTTATAAAAAATACTTTTAACTTATAATTTAATATAAAATATTTATTTTTTATTTTGTATATTAAAATGGTGGGGCTGGGGTCGGGTCGATTAGGGTCAGATTGGTGGAATATGGTAAAATTTATAGGATTTTAATAAAATAAATTGAAATATCTCAATTTATTTTAATTTGAAACTTTTATGCCGTAAAGAGCTTATAAAAACGGGTCCTTTGATTCCATAAGCTGTTTGCACTTTGCACCCATCATCCAAAATCCGAATCGGGGGCTTCATCTATATTCATCCCCAAGAAAATATATCTCATGATGGAGTACGTAGAGTTCGATCATCTTTATTAAAAACTTAAGATTAACAATTGAATAAAAAAAATGTGTTTGTTTATATTCATAATAATCGTAAATATGCTTATTCTTCATTATTTATTAATAAAAATATAAATATATTTTAAATCATAAACTCTCCAAAAACTTATTTATAATAATATGAAATTAATATCATTATATTTATAAATTGATATCACTACATTTATAAACTAATATCATAATATTTAAAGCTATTGATATTAGTTATAAATGTAATTATATTAATTAATAAGTGTAGTGCTATTAATTTGTAAGTGTAATAATATAAATTTTGTGCAATGAACAAATTTTACCAAAGATTTACTCATTTAAAATATGTTCTTTTAATGAATTGCCTATTAATGTTTTTAACATATTATAATATTCTAGAGAAAACTCTCATTTTTAGCCACTTCTCATTTAAAAAAAAAATTGTCAAGATTTTTAATTTTATTCTTTTTTAGTCAAGGGAATAATTTTTTGAGCAATTATACACTTAATGAAGTTAACAATTTTTTTTCAAAAAATAGTGATACACGCTTCATTAAATGGTGATACAGAGTTAATATATTGTAGTATGGACTCAATTAAATTGTGGTACAAACTTAAAAATGATGGTACACGTTGAATTAATTTGTGGTAAGAACTTAAATGATGGTGGTACGAGATTAATTTAATAGTGGTACAAGCTGGAGTGATAGTGGTACGGAGTTGAAATATGTGTGCTACGAGATTAATTTAATATATAGTGGTACGGGGCTAATTGAATGATGGTACGAGGTGAAATGATGTTAATACGTGATGTATATATGGTGGTACCGACTAAAATAATGAAAGGATAAAAAAATGATAGAATTGAAAAAAATATATTTTCTTGACTGAAAAATAATGATTACAAATTTTGTGACACAAATGAATTTTTATTTTTATGCTAGGAGTGTTCGCAAAGAAATATTTTTTTAACACTTCTATAAATATATGTTTAGATATTAATTGTTTTAATAAGCAATTAACGAACATGTTGACCACGTCAACTGTAAAATAAACAAATACAATGAGACTTCATTTATATAGGAGGGATTTGAAATAAATAAATTTGAAAAATAATAATAATAAAGATAAAAATGTATAAATTTAATATCATGAATTGTCAAGAGATGAAAGAGAAGGGAAGATAATGAAGGGGGAGAGAGAGTGAAGGGATAGTGAGAATGATATTTCAAATGACTAGATTTTGATAAGTATTTGAAATCCATTCATTTTAAATTAAACTCTCAAATCTAAGTATTTAAAAATCTATTGAAAAGTGATGATTCATATGTGAAATTCATGGATTTCAAATTCATCCATCCAAATGGAATCTGAAATTATCACCACAAAATAAGAGTTATTTAAAGAGGGTTTTAGGGAGGGTTTAACGAGGGAAATAATCCCTCTTTAACATGGTCGTTCGGAGCAGTTTAACGAGGGAAAAAAAATACCCTCAGCAAAACGCGAGAGATTTATCGAGGACTGACATGTGTCAGAATTACCGAGGGCTGAAATCACTTGCTAAATATCAGCGCAGAGCCCCTCGCGAAAGCCAGTTAATAATTAACGAGGCTCTGTCACTCCCTCGCCAAAGTCAATTGGTATTAATTAATCTTCAAACAACTCACTCCATTCCACTTTTCTTATTATAATTACTAACTAATTTACAGATCACACCCAAATTCAACACACATTATACACACACAATAAAAAATTACAAACCACACTCACCAAAATCAACAAAATTACTCACATTATGCACACAATAATAACAAAATCACATCCTAAAATGTCAATCGTCTTCACCAAATACTAGTAGTACAAAAGAATCCTACCAAATACTCTCTCTCACTAGAACCAAACCTTCATCAATGGCGGCCGCATTTTCCTCCTTCAGATCTCCAATCGTTTCCTCCGGCGCTCTCCCCAGCCCTCCGAAACCCGACCCGACCTGCAAATCAAACAGCTGGTGGGCCCCGGTCTTCGGTTGGTCCTCCAAACTCGACTACATTACGAACCAGATCTCCAGTCCGTTAACCGGAATCGGCGGCGGAACTTGTCGGAGCTCCTCTCGATGCGGTGCCACGTTCGCCACTGACCTATAGGACGTCCTGTCCTCGATCTTCACTTTCACCTCCTCCTTCTTTAGCTCTAGCACGTCCGCCTTGAACACGTGCGCCTCCGCCATCTCCTTCGCGCGGCGGCAAACTGTGCTGCCGCGCTGCCGCCGGAGCTGCTGAGTTGCAGATCGCGGAACGAATCTCGCAGATCGGGTCAAAAACTCGCGGAATCGATGACATTGTCGATCTCTGATTACCAGATCTGGTGAAATTTGATTTATGAGCTTGTCAGAAGTTGACGATTTAAGAGATTTTTTTGATGCTATGTGGTTTGTGAAAGAGGGATTTTGAGGTATTTATAGCCTATAGGGCTGAGAAATTGCATTTTTTATTTTGGTTATAAATTGAATGCGTTGAAGATGGAAAAGATAATCCCTCGTTAAATGAAATTCATGTTTGTCGAGAGATAGATACTCTCATTAAATTGTCTAACACATTTGCCGAGGGATGTTACCCTCGCGATCTGACAGCTACACTTTGCCCTCGGGAATTTTTGACGAGGGATTGCCCTCGTTGAACTTTACCCTCGTTAAAACCCTCGGTAATTATTCCCTCTTTAACTTCCTTCGTTTAAATCAGTGTTTTTTTGTAGTGCATTAACATAATCCAAAGAATACAATAAATGCTCATTTTTAAGCACAACACAACCTACAAGAATCAAGGGACATCCGCCAACCGGAAGCTCCTTGACTTTTTTTCTCCAGTGACCCAATTCTCAATTTTTTAGTGCTCTCCAAAATCTTAGTTACTTTGAGAATCATGGAACTATTATTGCCATGAGAGAAAAGCTCTCCGGCACTTTACCTTCCACTATTGTCTCCATTATTTGGCAGAGACACCTTCTTTCAAGATCTTGGAGAGCCATTGAAAATGAAAAAATTGACACGTTTATTTTGGACACCATGTGTAGAACCGATATCAGTGTGTTTAAACAATCCCCTTTGTTCCACAAGGTTGTGCATGAATGTGCGTCAAATGTAAATTTGATCATAAACAGTCGTAAATATACACAAGATACTACCTAAATGGTGGAATCTATTCTGAATTGGCAACTTTTATCAAAAGCTCTCAATGTCTCCATGATTCTATGAAAAAAAAAATCAAGGGAATGAAGAAGTTGCCAAGAAGAATGTTGAGCGGGGCGTTCAAAGTGCTTCAAGCTTGTTGAGCATGATCAAAGGTCCAGCCCATTTGAGGCATAAGACTAATTTGGAAGAAATAATTAAAGCTTGTATTAATATACCTAACATGATAGTCGAACATGAAGGAGATCCGACAACCGACTGGCCAGATGAACTAAAACACCAACAACAACCGACTGGTTCTTTTATTATAGAACCTGCTGAAACATTCAACTACTACCTCCAAGCATGACTTGAGCTACACTATCAACAACGTAAACATCTACCCAAAAATGAATTGGTTGAGCACGTGTGAGCAGTATATAAGGAAATTACAAATTTATTATAGCTTATGAACTAGTATTTAGTATTACTCGAGTTTCTTTTTATGTCATTACTGTATTTTTTATGTTGCATTTCATGGTTCATTTTCAATAATAATTTATCAAGCCGTATTTTTAACATTTAAAAAAAAAAGAGACTAATAAATCAAATAGATTAATTAAACTATTATAGTTAATAATTAATTGTAGAAGGAAAATTATAATAAAAATAGTTAACGAAAAAAGATGTAGAGAATAAAATAATTGATTTGAGATTAAGAACCATCAATGGTTTCTTTTGGACGAAGAAGTTTTTCAATGGTCAAACAATTTCTGAAAAAAAATGCTAACTTCGCTGTGAATGCTCTATCTATGTTAACCAGGTTATAATTATCAGTAATACAAGAGAAATCAGTAATAAGAATCTATATAACTTGAATACACTTGTAGTGCTAATTATGTACCTCACTCAGGAAAAAGTTATCTGATCTACGCTCTACGTCTTAAGGTCAAAGGAAATTGATTTTAAACTTGAAGTATACCCTACACTACCACCGACCCTTTCAATTGAAGAGGCCTCCACGAAAGTGCCTTCTAAGGTACCACACTCATCACTATCAATCCAATGAGAGTGTGCTGGACTCTGCTTTAACAATTAAATAATTTGTAATAGTAAAAGGACACATTAGGACACACAAGGATAACGAACATTTTAAGAAACAAAAGACATTTTAGGGTCTAAAATATACTCTAGTTTAATTGAATTTAAGATTTCTGGACTGCTTTTACAATGAAATTTTCTTAATATGTAAACTCATATATAAGAGACAAAAACTTGAATGGTGCGCTGTCATAAAATCTGTTAGCCATCTATACCCCAGTCTACAGTATGGGATGTCTCGAAGGTAATTACCTATCGTTGCTTTTTCCAAAAGTAGACCGAATGTAATTAACTAAATTCCTTTAGTAGGCATCGACCAAGAACTTGGATTGCACAACTTTGTTGATCTGTTCACTACTGACCTCAATAACATCCACCACTTCATCCTACCATTTATTTTTCCCCACTATAAGCAACTTACATATTAAGAATCCATACATCTTAAGTTTCACTCATCTAGACTCAGCATGCCCTAATTCGACCAAATCACTCAACACTTTCCTGAAACAGGATATTAGTCCCTACACTATAAGAGCCATTCTAAGGAACCCATTTCAGCTTGGAAATCTGACCCAAATGAATGGAACCAATGTGCTACCATCAGCTGCACATCTTTCTCAGAACCAGCAAATACCATTCGACATATATACATCTTCCCTAATTCTAAAGCTACTGTGTTAATAACACAAGCCCACTAATCAAGCTGAAGATAGCCCAGTCAAATGCAAAGGTCAGACATTAGACACAATTATCAATTTGTACAAGATACCTACATTGCATAACTAGGTGAAATTCTTAAATGGACAACTCACTCATCACAGCAAGTCCATCCCCATCATTGCATCAAAAAAATACTTTCTTTTTTTGAGGCGTGACACAGAGTGGGGCTCGCAAGGGCCCTCAAGGCCTCAACCCATTTTGAGCATACATCTGATGCATGCCTGCAAAATGGACTAGTGGCAAGCACACAAAAGCTAATGCCATGGCCTACAATGGCATGGAACACCCTTTACAGCTAAGGTTATGTCCTACACCTCAATGTGGGGCAGCACAATGAAGCAGCAAACACCAAACAAGAATTAAACTACCAAAATTTCCAGAAAATATGGGAAATTCCGATTCAACAAAAGCAACAATGTACGTTCTAAAGATGCAAATGTAACAATAAGATCTAATTAAACTACTCCATATTAGCATAACCGATCCACATAACAGTAAAATCAAGTAGATCTCAACAAAGCAAAACATCCAAAACATACGCACTAGCAAGATTACAAAAATAAAAGGAGCGGGTAGTAATATATCAGTTACTCATTCGTCGTCAGCGACGGACTCAGTTTTCTCGCTCTGCGGCGGCGCCGTGGAACCGGCGTCCTCCTCCTCCGCCTTATGCGTCTCTCCGTTCAGCGACGGCGTCGCCGGAGCAATAGGCGTCTCGCCAGATCTGGCCTTCACAGTATCCAACATCCGCTTGCTAATTTCCTTGGAATAAACCTGCAGAATCTCGATCCCGTCGTCATCGGCTGTCGCCGCCTTCCCCGCCTCCTCGAACGCCTCCTGCTCGATGACCTTGGCCGCATCGACGGCCTCCTCGCGCGAAACGGTGCCGTATCGCTTGGAGAGGATGGATGGGGAGGATAGGGTTTCGATCAGGCGGTTTCTCACGGCGTCGCGAGTGCGCTCCGTCGGCGGCCAAATGCTGAAGGAAATGCTGGAATTGTATTTCTCGGCGGCGGCGGAGGCCTGAGATTGCGGCGGTGCTTGCTCGGTTTCGGCCATGGCGGTGGCTGAGGGCGGAAGTTCTTGCGCTTGGGGATTTTGATTTGGGGATTCGAAGTCGGACATGTTTTAAGCTTTTAAATATTTTTTTGTTAGTAAAAAAGTAAAATGCGGTTATGAGTTAAAATTGGAAAATAAAAGAGAACAGTTTAACGGTAAAAAGTTACTGTGTGACGATTGTGGGTGAGGGCCTGTATCCATTTTTAACTCGGAGAATTGGGTTGGGCCATAAATATGATAGCCCACCAGCAATGCATTAAAAATTTGGACGGTTTGGACTTTTTCTTTTTTCTTGATCAAATAAAGTTGTCATAAATGCATTTATTTGCAATAAGAAGTCTTTAAATTATCCTACTGAACCTCACCATTTACCTAGCTTTTTCAAAACTAAAATTTAAAAACTTCCAACCATTTTATTTGTATTTATAAAAATAATATATTATAAAAAATAATATTCCCTCCGTCTCACAAGACTTTGCACACTTATTTTTTTGCTCGTGTTTTAGTGAGCGAGTTGTTTATTAGTATTTGAAATAATAAAATGAACTTTTAAGATGAGTATGATAGTCTTAACCCTCTCCTCTATCATACGATTGATTTAAATTTGTTTTATCATTTTAAAATATTAATAAAAACTTGCTCACTAAAATATGAAACAAATATTAAATGTGCAAAATCGTTGGAGAGGTGGAGGGAGTAGTCAATTTGCATTAATTATTTTTTAGGAGAATTAAATATTATTTCCTATTGTTATCCTCGTGATAGTAATACTCCCTCGTCGATACAGGTGAGAATAGGTCTGGCCCATATAAAAAAGTCTGGTATGATATTTAATTTTTTGGCCCAAGCCTGTTCTGTTATTTATCATGGACTATTTTTAATAGGTTAGGTCTGACCTTTTTAGTAAATAGGTCGGGCCTGAAAACTTTTTAAAAGTCTATATAAAAAATATTTTTTTACAACTTTATAAGGCTACTATTCATTATCAAAAATTAAAAATCGCGCCTATAAAAAATTCAAGTGTATAAGTAATAATATTAAGTGCTTTATCAAATCATCAAAAACAATAATAAAATCATTATAAATAAAAGTGAATAGTTGTTAAAATATTAAAATCATTATAAAATGGGTTTTTTAAAAAGCCTGAGTATGGCTTATTTTTTAAACGAGACAAGCAGAGCCAGACTTTAGAATGTCATGCCATAGGCCCCTATCGGGTAGTCTGGTCTATTCCCACCCTTATCCCTCTCATTTTTCAAATAAATTAATAAAAATATTATTTATTGTACTTAAAATTCCGAATTTATATATAAAGTTTATTATATGCCTTTATTTATTAAATATAAAAATAATAATATCTAATTTTAATATACATTAAATAGGGGTATTTTTAACAATTTACACCCTTTTAAAAAGGAAGGAGACTATATTTTGGGACATAAAAGACAAAAAGGGAATAGGAGACCATTATTTTGGGACGATGGAGTAGTATGCAATTGTGTAAGGGGCCGTTTGATAGGGTCGTTTAGTTATCTTCGCGATTGGGCCGATTGAGTGGTCGGCCCAGATTACATTGGGGCTCGATTATTAAGTAGGGTGTTTGGTAACAAAATTCGGTCAAACGGATTAGCTAACATACTGACATCCTTTGACTCAATATTTAATTATAATTGAATGAATCACCCTTGTGGTATTTATTAAATTATTACCCTATCTATATATTATTCAATTGGGGTTTTTATCTCTCTAAACAGATCGTGAAACTCAGACACCCAAATTCGTCTTCCTTCGCCGGAAAAGGTGTATTTGGCGACGCGTTCCGATTGCATATGCAAGGTAAAAATATTTGAATCAAGTTGGTTAACAACAATTATAAATCGAGTAACAAAAATTAACAAGGAATACATACCCAAACCATTTCGACTTTAAACAAAAGAAACCCTAATTTTCTACAACAATAATAAACCGCATACCTTAAACCAACTACAAAATTTCAGTAGATAATATCATAGATTTACCCAAAATATATCCAAATATCCTGATTCGACCACTAAAGTAGGCATCTATGGTAGTGGTGATAACAGATTCAAGTTCATGGTTGGGATTCGTTGTTTGTCGTCACTGCAGACCAACGACGATGAGATCGTAGTGATATTTTCTCCAGAGCTATTTCAATTGGGAGTGAAAGAGAGGAATGAAGAATTAAGGTCAGCACAACTTTATATATTACAGGGGATTTTTTGGAAATTCATAGTTATCTCCGCATTACTGTTGAAACACGACACCCCAAAGCATCACATTTGGTGAGATTGTTTGGCCAAAGCGGAACAGTGTTATGACGCGGGCTACAAAAAAGTCTTGGGCCTTCAAGATAATTTAACTGAGATACCAAACTCTAAATAAGCCCACGATTAGTGTCTGATAACTCACTTATCGCCCTAACAAACGACCCCTAAATGATCATATAGGTATCACTACGACAATGATATTTTCTCCATATGATTCTCTGCTTGAGCCTTAAATTCTTTGAATTTCTCAAAGGTCTCATATTTTTGATTCATAAGGAAAATGTAACCGTACCTTGAGTAATCATCAATAAAAGTGACAAAATACTCATAACCTCCTCTTGCTTTGGTTGACATTGGACCACATACATCTGTGTGAACGATCTCTAACACTTCTTTGACCCTATTCCCCTTGGCTCCAAATGCCCTCTTGGTCATTTTACCCTCCAAACATGATTCGCAGGTTGGAAACGATTCAACTTGGAGAAGCTCTAGTGAACCGTCTTTCACCAACCTTTGGATCCTCTTTGGATTTATATGACCCAATCTTAGATGCCAAAGAAGTGTCTCGTTCACGTCTGATGAACGTTTTCTTTTCTCGAAAACAGTTGATGTGTTATAGGATGCATTTCGTGAGTGGTGTGCACAGTTAATTGTATAGAGATTATTCGCCAACGTTCCATGACAGATAAATTTATCATAAAGAGAAATGGTAACAAATTTATTAAAAGTAACCGAATATCCATCATGAAAAAGTTTAGAAACTGAAATTAAATTCTTTTCTAAAACTCCTAACGCATGAACATCTCTTAAAATTAAAACTCGTCTTCAAAAGACAGTGCACTTCTCCCATCGCTTCAAATTGCTACTCTCGTAGAAGATCGCCCAAAGGTGATGAGGATCTCACTTCCACTTAGTTGTTTCGTCCGCTTTGAACCCCTCAGAATGTGAAACAAACATGATCGGTGATCCCGTATCCACCACCAATAAATGGGAGGCATACGCCGCTAAACAAGTTTCAACAACTAGTGAGTGAGGATTACATTTCTTTCCTTTCCTTTCCTTTTGGGATTGGAACAGGCTGACCTCCAATGTCCTTTCTCCCCGCAATTAAAACATATTCCTTTTGGTTCTTTCTTGACACCCAACCAACTAACCGTCTTTTTTCTCACTTTTCTTAGTGATGAGTTTGCTTTTGTTCGACCACTTTCCTTTTCTTGAGACTTGCCTTCCAATCGCCTAGATCTCGAGAAAAGACTTTTGGTCACCAATGTTTCGCTTTTTCTTTCCTAAATGCTTCTCCACTTTCTCCAAGGCTTTTGTAGATTATCCATAGTAAACATCCGATCACTCATCACAAAACCACAAGAAAATCCATCGAAGCCCCTTGGCGTAGTAAGCAATGAAAATTGATTTGGGCCTCATCACAATACTTAGTTCCGAGATAAGCTAGTTTTAGAAAATGGTGTTTGACTCTGAGAACATGCTCCCTTATAGGTGTTCCTCACCATTTTCATTTTTAGCCAAATGCACGTCGTCGCTTTTTAAACCGATTGATCATGCGGTCTTTTGTTGAAAACATTTCTTCAAGACTTTGCATAATTTCCGCAGCGGACTCAACACCTTCATGAATGTGTTTCAAATCATCAGACAGTGAAGTCAAGATTACACGTTTCATGGGTTCATTAGCCTGCTCCCAAATATTATACTCATGTCTTGCCGCATCAGTTGATTCATCAGTAGGCTTACGTGGCTTGGGTACATCAAGAATCCAATAATGTTTTTGTGCAGGTAGGACAAAGTTCATATTTCGTTTCCAAACGTTATAGTTTTCTCCAGTTAATTGGTGTTCTTTGAGTGTATATAACAGTGGATAAAAAGGTTGCGACATGATGAACTGAAATAAATAATAATATGCATAAGCACAAATATATCACAAGGTTCGATCACATGCATCATATTAAAATCTCAAAAAAAAATATGAACACGATCGCCAACATTCAAAAACAGTTTAAATAAGCCACGTTGGGTGGGTCATTATTTAAACACATTCAAGCAAAGTTACAAACAAGAACGATTATAAACCTTTAATATCCAGATTAATAGTTGGCTCCCACTGACCAATATAAAATTGACAGGACTTCGGGGAAGTATATGCATATCAATTTTATACCTAAGTAATAACCATGATTAAATACATGATTATTATTTTGCTTTGATCGAGCCTCGTTGGGAGGGTCATCGTTGCCACTAGTAATAACCCACAATCATCCGTTTGGAATTCATTCATGTGAAAGCTATCTTTTGACCGTCCCGTTGGGGAATTTCTCCAAAAGAATTCACAAATAAATAAATCATGGAGGTCAAAATTAATTCAATTTTATTATCCGGAATAAAATTGTCAATTAATTATTTAAACATACTTAGTAATTTTGAAGGTGAGATTTTTCCATTTGGCAACCCTCATGCAAACAAATTTAAACAAATTAAATAAAGCATAAGATAACACAAATAAATCAAGCAAAAAAAAAAAAATAAACATATTGGGCACAAATTATCCAATTGTCATGGTTTGATTTTTTCTTGACTTGATCTTGAAGAAACACGCCTCAAATTCTCCCACCTGCTCGTCTCGAAAAATATCATTCTCGAACGCCCACGCCTGGGCACTGCACGGATGCACGCCAGCATCCGGCCGCCACTTGGTTTCTCCAGAATACCAAGATCACTACGGGCACACAACAAAGGTTTCTAAGAAAGGCCGCAAGTAGGGCGTTTATAGCTTGCAGCGACGACGTGATCCGCTACAAGACTACTAACAGCCCACGCCATGACCTCGGGCAGCCTGTCTTCAAGGCCCCACGCTGGCCACAAGACGCTGCGTGGCCACTCCCTTCCGCTTCGGCCTCGACACACAAGATACCAAGATCACAGCGCCACCACATGCGCGCTGCCCCTGCCTCATACTGGCCGGCCCCGCCTCGGCCACATGCGCCTGCGTACACACACCAAGGCCACTCCACGCCTTGGCTCGATTTTGTCCTTCAATTCTTCACGTCTTTTGTTCCCGATCCGTTACAATTTATTTACAAAAAATAAATAAACCTAGATCTAGACTAGTCTATTACATTGATCAAATCAAACAAATCCTAGTCTACTCGTGGATTTTCTCACGAGGCAAAAAAAACAAATCCGAATCTAATCAATTAAAACCACAATTTATATGCATGCATAAATAAACACATTAAAATCCATGGCAATTGGATACCTGCAAAACAGATCTAACAGTTCTACTATCCAATTTCAAATTTAATGTTCACGAATTAAATTACAATTTAAAAAAATTCAGAGCCCGAAACCGTGGCTCTAATACCAGTTGTTGGGGAATGAGTTGCACAGATCTATTCGGGGTGAATAATTAAATACAAATTTAATTCTTTAATTATTACTAGCATGAATTAATCCTATATTAATTCAAATAATAATTGCAACAACATATCATGCATATAAAAAAGCCACGAAAAACCTACGATCGCGAATCTACGGGTTTACGTTTAACGCACTTCCTCGGGATGACAAAGAATTCGGTTGGACGGACTAACCAAAAGGACTTCCCAAGTATTCCCTTAGCCCTTGCTCAACTATCCGGTGGAAGGACACTTGTCGAACAATTAACAAAAGGAAAAAATAAACTTTGTTGCACCACTTATGTGGATTTGCTAATTTTTCCAGCACATGAAATTGTACTTGGGAATGAAACAATCATCCCCTATTTATAGGAGAGGAGTGGTCGAAATTTCTTGTAGAAAATCAATGTGGGAAAAGACTTTTCTTGGTCACCAAGAAATCTTGAATATATCTCCTATATTCTTTTTCCCATAATTAAAATATTCCACAAAAATCCACCTCCTCAATTATGGATAATTTTCGAAAATACTAAGCAAGATCCCAAGATTTGGATCTTCTTGAATTTATGAGATATTCTTGTATTTCAAGAAATACATATCTTCCATAATATTTTTTCAAGAAAATCAAGAAAATCTTTCTTGCCACTATATTTCCAAAAATTTAAAATTCCTTAATGAATAACCAAGTGGGAGATTTCTTGAATTTAATGAGATAATCTTGTATTCCAAGAATACATATCTTCATTCCATAACAAAATTCAAAGAAAATCTTTCTCCCTCTTTTATCCATAAATTTCGAAATAATTAGGGAAAAATAAGCAACAATATTTATTTTATTTTAATCACCTTTTCAGTTAATGGACTATATGTTGGGCTACTCAGGGGGCCTTTAGGAGAATTAAGATTGGACCTTCTAATGGACCTTGAATATCTAATATTGAGCCACAATATAATTCAAGCCCATAAATATTAATTAATCCCACTACATAATTAATATTGACTATCCATCTTAACCCATATTACAATCAATATGGCTCCGGGTCATTATTTCCCGTGTTTAAGATTATCTAGCCCATTAATTAATTCAAGCCAATTGAAATAGCTTTCCATTAATTAACATCTTTTGTCCTTGGTCGAGAACGGTTCAACATTATTATCCATACCGGAAACTAATTCCACTTGCAAGATTTGGTATGATAAAGCTTATGAACCTCCCAAGGGGGCAAATCAAACAAAGCGTGATTTTGCACAACGATTCTTCAGATTAAATCTTAGTAATCACATGTGACCAATAATATTGCCCAAGATAAAAAAGTATTGAATCTCTCGATTAGCTACCCATGATAAGTCAAAGCAATAGTTACCAATCCCACGTGATCCTATTTAAGGGACGAAGGTTAAGAAACAACGAACCACCGAGGTCTAATTCTTCCTTGTTCGGGCAAAGAATTTATCCTCCTCAGAGGGTCCTATTCAACAGATCGACCATGCACTAGTGTAATCTCTTGGTCAAGACAAACCAATCGAGCCTTACACCTCAACCTTTCGTGATGGGTTGTTCATTTCCATCTAGGTCGTGAATGGCGTACTTTTTAATTACAAGGATCATTAATTTAATCTTCGTGATCTCGGTATCACTAAATTAACTACAATGTAACACGTCATTTAATTATTGAACAATTATGCAAGAAAATATATGTAACATTCAATCATATTTAAAGCATCAGTGATAAACAATTTATTTCAGTAAATAAGTCTGAAAATTCAGTTTCGATTATACAAAGTAAAGAGCATACTTTTCAGTATAATCCCAACAGTTTGCAATTATATATATATATGATTTTGATATGGAGCCTAATATTGGGCTCCTTATGGAGCCTAATAGTTTTTTTACGCGGTCTGAACCCAACTCAACCCGACTCAAAATTGGCCCAAGTGGTTCATGGTTCACCCGGCCCGAACCGTTGATGGTTTAGGGTTTACGGTATATGGTTTATGGTTTAGGGCTTAGTTTGGGAATGCCTCATAAGTTATTAGGCTCCATATCAGAACTGATATATATATATATAGTAACACTTGTGTATACTAATTGTACAAGATGCCTTTCAAAAAAAAAAATTGTACAAGATGCAATTGGTACGATTTGACCCAATTTTAATTTGGATGAACCATTTACACTCTAAACACTAAATTATGAAACCTAAATCATGACCTATTCGGGCCGGGTGAACCATAAATCACTCGGCCGAAAGTGAGCTAGATGAACCACTTTCAAGTTAGGTTAAGTCTTGGTTAAAAACCTAACCGTAAAAAAAAACTGAATTGAAATCCAATTGCACCAAATCAAAATTGGTGCAAACGGTGCATAGACGAATTTGCCATATATATATATATATATATTTTATATTTTAAAAAAATGGCCGGCCTGTTGGGCTTAAAAGACCTACGAAAAAGCTCAAACTTGATCTAAGTAAATAGGTTTTTTAAAAAGCCTGAGTCTGGCTTATTTTTTAAACGAGACGAGCAGAGCCAGACTTTAGAATGTCATGCCATAGGCTCCTATCGGGTAGTCTGGCCTATTCCCACCCTTATCCCTCTCATTTTTCACATAAATTAATAAAAATATTATTTATTGTACTTAAAATTCCGAATTTATATATAAAGTTTATTATATGCCTTTATTTATTAAATATAAAAATAATAATATTTAATTTTAATATACATTAAATAGGGGTATTTTTAGCAATTTACACCCTTTTAAAAAGGAAAGAGACTATATTTTGGGACAGAAAAGACAAAAAGGGAATAGGAGACCATTATTTTGGGACGATGGAGTAGTATGCAATTGTGTAAGGGGCCGTTTGATAGGGTCGTTTAGTTATCTTCGCGATTGGGCCGATTGAGTGGTCGGCCCAGATTACATTGGGGCTCGATTATTAAGTAGGGTGTTTGGTAACAAAATTCGGTCAAACGGTTTAGCTAACATACTGACATCCTTTGACTCAATATTTAATTATAATTGAATGAATCACCCTTGTGGTATTTATTAAATTATTACCCTATCTATATATTATTCAATTGGGGTTTTTATCTCTCTAAACAGATCGTGAAACTCAGACACCCAAATTCGTCTTCCTTCGCCGGAAAAGGTGTATTTGGCGACGCGTTCCGATTGCATATGCAAGGTAAAAATATTTGAATCAAGTTGGTTAACAACAATTATAAATCGAGTAACAAAAATTAACAAGGAATACATACCCAAACCATTTCGACTTTAAACAAAAGAAACCCTAATTTTCTACAACAATAATAAACCGCATACCTTAAACCAACTACAAAATTTCAGTAGATAATATCATAGATTTACCCAAAATATATCCAAATATCCTGATTCGACCACTAAAGTAGGCATCTATGGTAGTGGTGATAACAGATTCAAGTTCATGGTTGGGATTCGTTGTTTGTCGTCACTGCAGACCAACGACGATGAGATCGTAGTGATATTTTCTCCAGAGCTATTTCAATTGGGAGTGAAAGAGAGGAATGAAGAATTAAGGTCAGCACAACTTTATATATTACAGGGGATTTTTTGGAAATTCATAGTTATCTCCGCATTACTGTTGAAACACGACACCCCAAAGCATCACATTTGGTGAGATTGTTTGGCCAAAGCGGAACAGTGTTATGACGCGGGCTACAAAAAAGTCTTGGGCCTTCAAGATAATTTAACTGAGCTACCAAACTCTAAATAAGCCCACGATTAGTGTCTGATAACTCACTTATCGGCCCTAACAAACGACCCCTAAATGATCATATAGGTAAAAAAGAATTGTAAAAATATTAGACATATAATAATAATTATTATTATTTTAATTCGTATAAAATATCTTTACACAATAAATAAAATGACTTGTAGAGTAACATTTTTTTCAAAAGGTCAATTTTTATTCAACAGACCAACACAGAACTTGACTCGATTGAACAATCAATAATACAAAGTCATTAATTTGAAACGTGACACAAGTTATGAAGGTTTAGGGCGAAATATTTTGTGCACTAATTCACCATACACTACTAGTATATATTACTATTGTTTATAATGATCGACATTTTGTTTGTAAAATGTTGATTCTCGTAAACAATGATAATAGTGGTTACGGTGAATTATGCATGTAATATCTTTTCTTTTAAAAAAGGAAAAAACACTAGAATTAAAAAAATTAAATAATTAAATGACAAGGCTAATAAAGAAAGGAGATGATAAACAAGGAAAAAAAGGTTGAAGTAGTACTTAAAAAATCAGGAGAGTTGCCGAAATTTCAGCCTCAAAAAGTGGACTCTGGAAATCGAATTAGAAAACCAAAATCGATTTAATTAGAAACAGCCTAGAATTTGTAGAACCACGTGTTGTTGCTTCTGGACTATCTCACTTGTAATGTTGAAACACGAATTTGAACCGAGTTTTTTGCACTTTTGGTCCCATAGGACACACCATGTTTTCAAACGAGTCCCAAGTCTGACAGAACCAGTCCCAAACTTCACTTACAGACTTGGTCCCAAACGTTATACAACACATTTAATACACAATTAACCCTTAACTACCATTCAACAACTTGCAGTTTTGGTCTCATATGTTATCCAACATAATTAATACAAATTTAACACTAACTAATTTTTAACCACTTGCAGATTTGGTCCCATATGATCAAAAACTTAATTGATTACTTACCTTAATTTTTGGCGCCAAAATCTCAACAACTACACAAAATTTGGCGCCAATTTACTTGCAAAACTAGTCCCAACAGATTGAAATTGGGAAAAAAATGGTGGGAAAACTTGATTTTTTCCACCAATTTCTGCTCGAGCAAAAGGCTTGCTCGAGCGCCTTGATGGCGCTGGAAAGGGGGGGCGCTCGACCGTGCATTTCTGCTCGACCAAAAGAGCTTGGTCGAGTGCCTCCTTGGTGCTGCATCCCGGTCTCCACATCCCAACAATTCTTGCATCTAGGACCTATTTTGGTTAGTTAGTTCTTGCATCTTAATGTAAGTCCTATTTTGGTACTCTTTTGTGATGTCCTAAAACTATCTAATGTAATGTCCTAGTAATGTTCCAATGCTATAAAATATAATGTCCTATTTGTCTATAATGCTTGCTAACCTATAATGTTATATATATACAAGGAAACCAATCATGCACACCAATACATACAAAGTATACCAACAATGTAAACCAACAATATATACAAAGCAAAACTGATTTTCTGCCACCAGCAAAATCATCAATAAAGTTGTTTTAACCAATAAAGTTGTTTTAACCACCAATCTTAAGCCACCACAATCTGAAATCATTATAAGCACAAAAGTTGAGTTTTTTTATACAAAAGACAATGAGATTGTAGTGGCTTAAGGACAAAAACTATCCAAACTACCCCTAATTCACAATCAGAAACCAACCCTCCTCTACTTTTTTTTCTTCTTACCTTTCCCCTTCTTTGACATAGCAGCTGCAGTAAGATTGGACTGTGTGACAAACTTTTGACCTCCAACTGTTGTGACCCTCATACCATCCTCATTAAGCTCTGTTGAACCGCCCACAGATGGGCCCTCTCCCTCTCCTCCTCCAATGTAACTATTGGGAGTAAATCCCACAGATGTCTGATCCTATGTGACAACAAGAAATTTGCATTTAAAGTTTAATATATGGTTAAGAAACAAAAAAAAAAAATGTTATTAAGACCCAAGAAAATCATGCTTACAATGTCAACCCTCTGTGATGGTCCTCCTCCAATAAAGTTTTTGGGAGCAAATGATGATTGTGTACCACCTTCAGTAGCTGATCCCTATAAAATCAGAATGGATTAGTGAATTAGTGCAAGTAAAGGTTTAAACATCATGTAAAACAAATTAACAACATGTAAAATAAACATCATACAGTGGAAACAACACCCTTTGAAGATTTTCCAACTCCTCCAAATTTATTTTTCTTTTTCTTGGAAATAACAGATAATTTTTTCCTGCCTTGCCTTGTGGTGGCCTTTTTGCTCAAGAGAACCTATACATGTAGATAAAATCATGTCATTTTAGTGTAAATTAGAGACAATTTAAGGAACATAAACCTGATACTTACATCAGAGACAACATCATCTTCTTGTGTGTTTTGGGTCATTGGTGGAATATCTTCATTCTGAGTCATTTCTTCAGCTCCATTGTTCACTTGTGCCATTTCATCATCAGCTATGAAACCCTCAACCATCTTCCTCCACTTGCAACCCTTCTTATTGTGCCCAGTTTCCTGACAGAAGGAACATTTCACTTTGTAACTCTGTTTAGGCATAGTTTGAACAACATTCCTTTGATTCTTATCTTCTTCACCAACTCCTTCCCTCCTCGTTTTCTTAGGCCTTCCAGCCTTTCTCTTTCCAAAGCTAGGTGGTAAGGGTGGTATGTAACCAGTCTTCTTCCATAACTCTTCACCATTCATGGGAGGGACAGAGTGAGAATACACATTGTTGTATGTATCAACAGAGTAACAGTTGTGTACATAATCATCTACATCTTCCACTTGAGAAAGGATTGCACTAATAGCATGCTTGCATGGGATTCCACTAAGATCCCACTCCCTACAGTCACATGTGTGTCCCTTCAAGTCAAAAGCATACCTAGTACCATCAAATCCTGAAACTTCATAGCTATGATCAGATGATTTTACTGACATGCACAATCTTGAAGCCTCTCTCCTTTGTGCTATCACTCTTTGGATCTTGGCACACACTTTTCTCCCTTCCCATTTGTTTTCACATTTATCTCTCTTGGTCTGAATTTTTCTCATGATGTATTCTCTAATCCACTCGAGCATTGTCAGAATTGGTTTATCTCTGGCATCTAGAATGCATGCATTGTAGACCTCACACATGTTCTTTATCATTTACCTTCAGTGCATTGATTCCCCAATCACAACCCTCAGCTTTACACCTTGCATATATCCTTCTAGCATCATTCTTTAAAAAGAACAAGGATCTTCCAGTCCTCACACCATGATGATTCACAGCTTCTTTGAACAAATTCTTGGTAGTGAAAATTTGTTCAAGAAAGAAATCAGGATTACTGATTTCGGATGACCTGAAAACAAGGCTTCTGTCAACACAATTTATGTCCCCCTCTTTATCTTCATCCACACTGTCCAACTCTTCTTCATCAACCAAATCATCTCCTTCTTCTATGCTCTCATATTCAGATTCTTCAAGTTGATCTGTATACTTCAAACCTGCCCACTCAACATATCTATGTTTTCATCAAATATTATATCATCAAGTAATCTTTCTCCACTTGATTCTGAACCTGTGAACTCAGTATCACTATCATCATCCTCATGATCAGAGACAACTGCTTGCTTTCCCTGCCTCTGCCTCTTACTCTCTTGCTTCTCAGGTTCTTCAGGTACTTCCTCTTGAGGCATCCAATAATCATCATCTTCCTCCATGAATTGATCTTGAGCTTGATAAGGAGGAGTTATCCACAAATCATCCAATTCCATTGATTCATCCTCCAATTCAGGTTGACTTGGAGGAGGAGGGGGCTCATGTATGGATTCCTCCCCAACCTCACTTGCAATCTGACTTGGTGCCACTTCAGCTTTATCCTTCAGTTCAACATCAACTTCAATCAGATTTTTCTCCACAACCCCACTTTCAATCAGATTCTTCTCCACAACCCCACTTTCAATCTGATCCTTCTCCACAACCCCACTCACAATCTGATTTGAATCCATCACTTCAACCAAATTCTTCTCCACAACATCACTTTCAATCTCATTTGTAGCAATCACATAAATCTGAATTTCACCATCCTTCAACACCTCCACATGAATTTCACTAAGCTGCTTTACATCCTTCTCAACAGCTAATAACATTCCTGGCTTTTTTGGGTAATTGCACATAATCAGTTTTCAATTTGACTAGCTCCCCATCAGTGTAAAACTCTACATCTCCCAATACCTCATCCTCAATATATTCACCATCAGTTGTATTTTCTGATTTATCAGCCTCCAACCACAATGTGACTTCCTTCTTCTTATTTCCATTGAAACACTTTAGTATATCAGATTGACCCTCAACTAAATGGATTGTATCATCCCTCCACCTCCCATAATACACCTTCTTACCCAGATATCCTAATTGTTCACACAATTTATCTAGTGTGTCCATTGTGCAACTTACCTTCTCCACAAAATCAAATATACTCACAGTGCCTCCAGTGTACTCAAACCTTTCTTCATCAATCTTCTTTCCACCATGGTACACTTTGAGTGTGTAAAAACCCAATAGAAAGGGCTTTTGAGCTGAAAGAATAATGGAACTCAAATTAGTTACATGTGTTAAAATACTACACTAGAAACTATTTTATTTGTCCTCGCTCAAAATGATTAACTCCGAGTTGCTAGAACAATCAATTTTACCCACTTATAATCTATCAAAACTTGTGAAATTATAACACTAAGAATGAAACATAATAGATTAAAAAAAAAAGAATTAGCATTCCACCAAGCACATCGTCTGTGGTGAGAAATTATAGGATTAGCTATTGGTTATATGATTTAAATGCTTATAAACTTAGATAAAAAAAATTCCATTCGAACAACTTTACTCTCATTTTCTCCATATAAGAATTGAATAAACGAAATCAAAGAACACAAGAATCATACCTCATCAAATAACCACATACGAATACAAGCACAGAGTCAAACTCAGCTACATATAGGGATACGAAGCTCTAATTCATAAATCAAAACAAGCATAATCGCAAATTAAAAAACACAACTAATCTTTAGCCCTAATTACTTCACCGACGACCGATGCTACCAACAAACACGCTAAACTAAACCCAAAATAAACTTCAAAAGATCGAAAAATTTGCAAAAAAATAGAAGAAAGAATTGCAAAACACTGGAATCGAACAACCCACCACAAATAAACACTGAAATCGAACTACCCACCACAAATAAACACTGAAATCGTGTAACCCATCACAAATAAATACTGAAAATCGAACAACCAACACAAATCGTGTAACCCATCAAAAATAAAATTTAAAAAACTTGGAAATAGATACATACCATAATCCACAACTCCATATTTAACAAGGTTCTTCCTACGCAACATTGTGCGCCTGTAATGTGACGGAAATCTTCGCGTTTTCCCAACAAATGCTTCACATCGACGGATTGATAGTGATTTTCTCGATTTAGGGTTTTTTTTTTGCCTATTTTTGTCGCTCATTTCTGTTTGCAGTGTGTGTGTGTGTGTTTTTACTGTGTGTGTGTGTGTTTGTAAACGTAAACTTAAATCGTGTTTTATGTTTAAGGGTAATATTAATTAGTTAAGAGAGTTTAAGAGTTAAGATAAATTAATTAAATGTTAAACAGGCTTCTAACGGATCCCGTCTCCAGCCATGAGAAATTGGGACCGAGTTTGCAAGTTTTATAAATTTTGGGATCAAGTTTGCAACTTTTCAAATGTTTGGGACTAGTTTGACAGACTTGGGACTCGGTTGAAAACATGGTGTGTCCTATGGGACCAAAAGTGCAAAAAACTCAATTTGAACCAATAAACTACTTAGGGTGCGTTTGTTTTGAGATTTAAGTGTGCGGAGCAAGTCAAAGTTTTAAAATCTAGGGATTTAGAATCCTTGATAAATAGTAAATGTATGTGTTTGTTTTGGAATTTGAGTAGGGTGAGATTTAACTTTATGTCAAATCAATGTTTAATAGTGATTGATGTTGTATTATTATATTATATTGAGAAGAGTAAGAAAGTGTAAAAAATGTGATGTATTGGAAAAAGTGATAATAAGTTTTATAGGTATTTGTAGGTGTGGATTGAATGTGGGATTTAAAAACCAGACTTTAAATCCCAAACTCGTATGAGACGGGGAGAGCAAAGTTCTAAGTCCATCCGTGTGAGTCCCAAAACAAACATAGCCTTAGAGATTAGAGTTTGGTGCAACTATACATTAATAGAGAATATGGACCTATGTCCACTCGAAAATTCAATTTTAAAGAACCAAACTGCAAACGCGAATCGGATAGTGCAGGTCCTTTACGAATATGGATAATTATATAGGCATTTGAATATATAATTCAACGTGGGATGATCAATAATGAATTATATAGGCATTTGAATATATGGATAATTCAACAATTACGCGCTCACTGGAATTCCAGATCTATTATTTTCTGAATTTTTAACACATCGATTCAGGATAGTGATGATTCGTTTTTTTTTTTTAAACATTCCACATGTCATTCATCTGCATTATGAAACATAAAGTGAAACATTAAATATAGAATCTATGGTGTCATTCGCTGGAGTATTTATGATATTTTATACTCCTTCCGTCCCAAGAGGAATGCAACACTGAAAACGGCACACAAACTAAGGAAAAAAGTGAAAAGTGAGTTTGAGTATAATAAATAAGAGATATTGTGGGTAATGTAAGGTGGAGATGTTGACTTTTAGTAGGTTTGAGTTGAAATAAAGGAGAGATTTGCGTGTCAATTTTAAAAATAAAGTGAGGATGTTAGTATTGTATGTTATTTCTATTTTGGGAGTGTTGCATTGATGTGGGGACATTCAAATAAGACAAGTGTTGCAGTAATCACGGGACAATGGAAGTAGTGTTATACAAATTTTAATTTGAACATTAATTTTATTAGAATTGATCATCTTGATCTTTCAATAAATTTTACAGGGGTAAAAATATACCCATTCTATATAAAAAATTTATGATAAAAATAATATCCATAATTAATTTTATTTTAGATTAAGTGTTTCAAATACTTATTTAATTTGATTCATTCAATTTACTTATAATCATATTTTTATTATTAAATTATAAATAATATATATTGTTAAATGTAATTTACTTGTAACTGTTGTATCATTTTATTTCACTCTTAAAAATTTTAATATTATTTTATAGAAAAAATGTCTTCAGGGCCTGAAATATGACAAAACTATCAATTTAATGCCTTAAAGATTTTTTTTATCAATTCAAGACCTGAAAGATAGAAAACTATCAATTTAGGGCCTGAAAGATAAAAACTATAAATTTGAGGCTCACACATTTAAGGCTATGTTTGATACTTATATTTCATGTTCTTATTTTTTTTAGGGTTTACGGTTCAAGATTTACGGTTCAGGGGGGTTTAGGGTTCATGATTCAAGGTTTAGGGTTCAACGTTTAGGGTTTAGTGTTCAGGGTTTAGTGCCAAACATGGACTTAAAATTTATAAGCCTCAAATTGATAGTTTCTATCTTTCAGGCCCTGAATTGACAGTTTTCTATCTTCTAGGTCTTGAATCGATAGGAAAAATATTTCAGGCCTTAAATCGATAGTTTTACCATCTTTTAGGCCCTGAATTAAATAAAACTCTTATTTTATAATATAATTTTATTTGCAATCCCGTAATATGCAGGTTATACTCTAATATAGCATTAATTCTCAGTATCTATAACCTCGTTATATTTTTTTTGGCAAACTTCTAATTAATCAAATCTATATATATATATATATAATACCTAGACTTTAATATAAAAATTTGTATGAACTATGTATATATGACGTGAGGATTTTATCTTTAATTGCTACCCGCAGTGCAATGCACAATAATGTTTAAATGTGTTGTACTACATGTTTTAGTATACTTATATAATACAACCAGTGACGGACCCATAAATTTTACCGAGGGGGGCCCAATTTATAACATAGTGTAGCTAAATGCACTTTAGAATTTTTATATATTTTCGAAAATTATTTGGACTAAACATCTTTATATTAACAGAGTCGAATACATTTATATGTATATTGAAAATGTGAATTATACATATTCTTTCTCTATTTTGTTACCGTTTTCTCACCTAAAAATCAACATTTTATTTATAGAGTGTTGATTTTTACAAGGATTAGTAATAGTGGTGTACAGTGAACATGATGTACATAATACTTTGTTTAAAGGAGACAGACATTCGTATGAGATAGTTTTATACATGATATAGGGTATAATCTATAACACAAATAATACTCATTCTTCCAAAATATTAGAGCGTTAATACACAATTTATGCTTCGCCTTACTATGAGACTGTCTCATACAGGTGTGTCTTAATTATAAGTATATATATATAAGAAATTCAAGTGGGGTCAGGGGGGCCCAGTGACCCCCCTGGGGACAAGGTAGGTCCGTCCCTGAATACAACACACATTAAAGCACTAGAGGAAGGACGGTGCCCTATAAGTTAGCAAAAACAAAACCCATATGAGACATGATATTTTTGTTTATTTTTTGTAATATTCAAATTAAATAAAGAAAATATCACAAAAACATGCAACACCATAAGGTCTCTCATGCAATACTTCCTCATATATATTCGGTCACAAGATTCAATATTCCAATGCAACCCACCGCTCGATGTTATTATGTATAACTTCATAATCCAATAATAGTTTTCCGAATATGATCAATTGTTTCATAATTAATGTTCCACTCTATATTCTATAATATGGTTGTATTTTATAATATATGAATGAATTACACATATAATAATAAAAATATATCTAACGAATTATAGTATTCTAAGTCCATGTGTATTAAAGATCTGAAAAGATGAAACTCCAATGGAATACAAAAAGTTGAGATAAGAAATTGAACCGATAATTTTCTTATCCGAAATAGCTAGAGATTAAGCAAAGTATTTAATTTACAGAAAATACAATTTGCTGAAAATAGAAATAATAGTTTCCCGTCCCTCTAATTCCCACATCAGAATGCTGAAATTGCTAGCTTTTATTATAGAGATAGAATGCAACATCGTGCAAGTCATAGGGTTGAAGTATGGAAATCATGTGGGCCACGGCCAACCTCTAACTAATCTAGCCATTATAAACCAATACACAGGTGGCTAATCTGTTACAATAATATGCGTTTGACACAAAAATTGAATGGTAATTAATCATCCACTCAATTATTCAGAGTTTGGCATGGCTTCAAGACAAGCTAGCTAGCTCCAATCCAGTACTGCCTTTTTCACGTTACATATGTAGGAGGATTTGAGGTCCAAACTCCATCACAATTTCATTTCTTATATATTAATGAATGGAAGTAACGTGTACGGATGGTAAGACGATCGGTTAAAGTACTTTTAAGGCTAATAAATCGATATAAATGAAGTCTTGAGATACCGTGGGACATTTCCGTCAAATATTAATTTAAATGGAAATAGAAAGGAGCTGAAAATTCGCGAGTTCTACGCGTGTCGAATATGGCTAATTTTTTATTTTTTTTAAATTCGCACAAAGACAAAATAGGAAAACTCGCTTGTTGTTTGTGTTACTATGAAGAAATATATGTTACTGTAAGGGTAATTATATATTACTATTTGATGATAAAAAAAAATATTTTTATTAATTCAATAGTGTAATCTGGTAATTAGGCATTTACTTAAGTCAGTTGGTCACAAGGAGAAACAGATAAAAAATAGAGGGGAATCAGATGAAAATAGAGGAATTGTCGTTTTGTTCATATAGTAACACACATCTCATTACAGTAACACATTTGAATGTGTATAATAACACAATTTTCAATACCTTACAAACAATTACGTGTACCGAAAAAATAAGCATGTATTATTTGTCCTTACAGTAACACATAAATATACTTATTGTAATATATATTTTTCATTATAGTAACACAGACCTCGGGGCGAGTTCTGTTGTTCTGCCTATGCACGAATTTTATTGAAAAATTTGTTTAAGTCAGTTTGACCTGCATAGGATCCACGAATTTTTCACTCTGTGTTCATGCACTTCTTATTCTAACCCACGTGTCATAGATCCACAAACTATTGAAGAACCCCTCCTTTTTAGCACATTCTCATTTAAAAAGTTCTTTTTGTCAAGATTTTTAGTTTTATTATTTTTTAGCCAAAAGAATAATTTTCAGGGTCATTATATATACCCTTAATGAAGTCAACAAAAAAAATAAAAAAAATAGTTGTACGGGGTTCATTAAATGATGGTACGAGGTTAATTATATTATAGTATGAACTTAATTAAATTGTGCTACAAATTTAAAAATGATGGTATGAGTTGAATTATGGTACGGGCTGAAGTGATAGTGATACGAGATTGAAATAAGCGTGGTATGAGATTAATTTAATAATGATACGGGTTGAAGTGATAATGGTACGGAGTTAATTGAATGGTGGTGCGACATGAGATGATGTTGATACGAGATGTATATATGGTTGTATAAACTAAAATAATGAAATAATGAATTGGG
Source organism: Stenogyne calaminthoides (assembly GCA_037126765.1). Lineage (NCBI taxonomy): Eukaryota > Viridiplantae > Streptophyta > Magnoliopsida > Lamiales > Lamiaceae > Stenogyne > Stenogyne calaminthoides. The sequence goes on from JBBCBC010000034.1 coordinate 19,213,246, forward strand.
TAAAGTTGGAAAAAAAAAATATTATCTTGACTAAAAAAGAATAATTCCAAATTTTAGGACACAAATAATTTTTATTTTTATGTTAAGCTATTTATAAACTTAAATTCCTAAAATATTTCATATATATAAAAGTTTGTATGAGATAATACTTCATATTGAGCCCTATGAAAAAGAAATATCCAAAAAATTGATCATTCTAGGTAATATTGTACAAATTAATGTTTGGTTATGCATTCGGATCCTCTGAATGAAGAGTCGAGAGAGGAGGATGTGAGGCGGTTTACTCAGATTCACGTTAGTTTATTGCATTTAAAATTATAAAAAATATAGATTCTTATCAATTATAGTAATAATAGTGTACGAAAAAAAAAAAATGATGCACATAATATCTTCTCTAAAAATTGTGATTCAAAATAAAAACTTATTTCCTTGAATGATTCGATTTCCTCAAACCATCAACGATTCTGTCGTGTTTCAGCAAAACGCGACTCATTTAATCAAACTCTCGTGGGCCATCCGAGTATTGGGCTTTGCTGTTTCTTTTATTTCAATAATTGGGCTCCAGTTGTGGGCTGTTTTTCTTCTCTGCGTGAAATGGCCCAACTCCCTTTCATCTGATTAATTCCTCTTGATTTTCCAACCATGTGGCGAGCAACTAATGGTCCGGGAATATTCGATTCCCTGACAGCTAACAGAATGAAGGATACACATGGGAGAAATCGTTCATGGCGGGGTGTGAAGTTTTATGAGGTAACAACCTTTTGCTTAATTTCCCTTCCTATTATCTTATCCTCCATTGTTTAATTATTCGATTCATCTGCAGATTGACGATTTCTAATTGTATTCCTTCAAACTGTGAGGCAATCCTATATAAAAAGCCATTGAGAGTGAACACCTTATAAACACTTCGATTCGTAGTAAAACTCTCGAATACTTACAAGCTTCTATAATTACAAGCTTAAACGACAGCAATGATGACTATTTCGTTCTTCGGATGAATGGAGAACTGATTTACTCTGTATTGGGTGTAGTTAATTTCACTATTTTAGATAATACTGTTTGGAGAAACATCTGATACTTTATGTGCATTTGAATGATACTTGAGCTGGTTGCTTTTTTTTTTCTTTTTTCTAGTAATTTAAGTATTTTGTGTTGTGTTGCTGATATTTTATATATTAATGGGTACGGAACATTACAAGTGGTATCAGAGCCAAACCATTGCTCACTCTTGTGCAATGGCAGAAGGCACGCGTATGAAAGACCTATTTGAGATGATTAAGAAACATGATGATGTATTCTTGGAGAATGATGAACGAATGAAGGTAGTAGAGCAGAAAATTGTGAAACTCGAGGACCAGATAATAGGAGTGGGTCAAAATCTTAAGAACATCAGTGATAATATGGATTACCTGATGAAGAAAGCCACCAAGACAGGCCAGAGCTCAACTGATGCAACCCAGAAAGAGAAGAAGGCTGGAAAAGGGAGAGAAGGTTTCTACGCTCCTACCCATTTCAGAAACCAAAATCAGAATCAGGGTCCAACTAATTTTCAAGCTAATAATCACACCATTAGGCTAAAATTTCGTGAGTTTAATGGGGACAACCCATTGAGTTGAATTAGGAAGGCATAGGTTCTTTCAGATTATGCCAATGGGGGAGATAGCTAAGGTGCACCATTCTAGATATTACTGTTGGGGTTATACTGGAAAGTATGCATTTACTTTGTATAACCAGACTGAATTTCTGTCTTATTTGCTGAAATAAATTATTTATCATTGTTGCTTTAAATATCATTGAATGTTACATATATTTACTGCATAACTGTTCAATAAATAGTACGTGTTACATTGTAGTTAATTTAGTGATACCAGATCACAGAAGATTAAATTAACAGTCCCTTGTAACTAAAAGTACAGAATTCACAACCTAGATGGAAATGAACAATCCATAGTGAAAGGTTGAAGTGTAAGGCTCAGATTGACTTGTCTTGACCAAGAGATTACACTAGTGCATTATGATGCACTGAAGAGGACCTACAAGAGGATAAATTCTTCAGTACTGAAATATAGAAGAATTAGACCTTAGTGGTTAGTTATTTCTTAATCCCGCCCCTTAAATAGGATCGTGTGGAATTAATAACTATTGCTTTGACTTATGATGAGTAGAGAATCAATGTGATTCAATACCTTGTATCTTGAGCAATATTATTAGTTACATGACGATTGCTAAGATTTAATACGGAGAAACGTTTGCAAGTACGCCTTGCTTGATTTGTCCCCTTGGGAGGCTCAGAAGTTTTATCATACTAAATCTTGCAAGTGGAATCAATTTTCTGTATGGATAATAATGTTGAGTCGTTCATGAACCAAGGAAAAAGATATTAATCAAAGTGAAGCTATTTCATTGGCTTAAATTAATTAATGGACTGGATAATCTTAAACATGGGAAATCGGATAGTGCAATATTAATTATGTAGTGGGATTAATTAATATTTATGGGCTTGAATAATATTGTGGCTCAATATTGAAAATTCAAGGTCCATTGGAAGGTCCAATCTCAGTTCTCCTAAAGGCCCCTCAAGTAGCCCAAAGATAAAGTCCAATAACTGATAAATGTGTTTGAAATAAAATAAATTATTGTTGCCTAATTTTTCTTCAATTTTTCGAAAATAAATAAATAAAAGAGGGAGAAAGATTTTCTTTGAATTTTGTTATGGAATGAGGATAAGTATTCTTGGAATACAAGTTTATCTCATTAAATTCAAGAAATCTCCCACTTGGCTATTTATTTGTATTTTTCGAAAATTATGAGTAAATAAGGAAGGAAAGATTTTCTTAATTTTCTTGAAAAGATATTATGGAAGATATGTATTTTTGGAATACAAGAATATCTCATAAATTCAAGAAGATCCCAATCTTGAAAATCTTGGTCCTTATTTTCGAAAATATCCATAACAAGAGGAGGTTGGATTTTTGTGGAATATTTTAAATATGGAGAAAAGAATATATGAGATATATTCAAGATTTCTTGGAGACCAAGAAAAAGATTTTCCCATCTTGTTCACACCAAAATTTTCGACCACCCTCCCTCTTATAAATAGGGGATGAATGTTTCATCCACAATGCAATTCCATGTGTTGGAAAAATTAGAAATCCACAAAGGTGGTGCAACATAATTTTATTTTTCCTTTTGTTAAATTGTTCGCGAGCATCTTTCCATCAGATTATTGAACAAGGACGAGGGAATACTTGAGAAGGCACTTTGGGTTTGTTCGTGTGAACGGGTATCCATCTTCTCAACGGTTGTCACTCCAAGAGGTTAGTTCACATAAACTCCTAGCAATTCCGCATGCGTAGGATTTATGTGACGAATTTGTATGCATGATTTGTTGTTGAGTTATTATGTGAATTAATATAAGATTAATTCATGCTAGTAATAATTGTTAGAATTAAATTCGTATTTAAATATTCATCCCGAATAGATCCGGACAATTAATTCCCCAACAATTACATGATGGATGTTGCTGACATTTGGTATATGGAGTATGTGGAGGGAAGAGAAGGGATTGAGTGGGAAGAGTTTTGCCCACTATTGCTTACTAGGTTCTTAAGACCTAGAAAGGAAGATGTGGTGATTGAATTTACAAAGTTACAACAAACTCATGATGTAACTGCATACCAAAAAAAGTTTGATGAGCTCAAGTTCTTGGTGAAGGTTAAAGGACTTTGGGTTTGTTCGTGTGAACGGGTATCCTTGAAAAGTTTCTCATTTCCTATTTCTTAAGAGGACTAAAGGAGGAGCTGAGAGTGCCTGTGCAACTATTCAAACCTACTGAGCTTACTCAAGCAATTAACACTGCCAAGATGCTTGAGTCAACTCTGGATATTTGGGGAAAGAAAGACAAATTTTGAAGTCAGAAAGCTCAGTTCAACTCTTACAGTAAACAACAAACAACATACAACCAACCACAGAAGGAAAAAGTGGATAAGCAGGGAAATGTTGAAAACCACTCCAAATTCAAGAAAATAACAAATGTTGAATATCAAAAGAGGAGAGGTCTTGGATTGTGCACTGTGATGAGAAATATGCTTATGAACACATTTGCAAGAATAAGCAATTCAATCTAATCATTGTGGAAGATGCAGAAGAAGAAGTAGAGGAAAGAGCGAGTACAGAAGAAGAAGCAGAGTAAATTCAAGATGGAATTTCCATCAATGCTTTGATGGGAAGTAGATCTAAAAACACTCTGAAAATTACTGGTCAAGTAGGGAAGAGTCAATTGAATGTACTCATTGATAGTGGGAGTACTAGTAGTTTCATTGATGCTAATACTGCCACTGATTTACACTGTGTGTTGGAATAAATTACACTATGGGTGATAACAGTGGCTGATGGAGGCAAAACCACTAGTAGGTTCAAGTGTCCTGATTTCAAGTGGTTTATGCAAGGTGAGCTCTTCACAGCTGACATGAGAGTACTCAAATTGGGTGGGTGTGATGTGATACTTGGGGCTGATTGGATGTGGGAACACAATCCAATCACCTTCAACCTTAAGAATGATAAGATTGCTATATGGAAAAATGGGAAGGAAGTTGTATTGGAAGGGGATACATCCAAACAAAATTTGAGAGTTATCTCTACTAGAGAGCTAGATAACTTTCTTCACAAAACAAATCATGGAATAGTGGTGCAGCTATTCAGTGCAAATGCTGAAATGCCAACTGGTGGAGAATGTGATGAATTAATTATGGCTGTCTTATCTAGATATGAAGAAGTGTTCAATGGGCCAAATGGATTACCACCTAAGAAAGGGATAGAGCATGAAATCAACTTGAAACCTGGAACCCAGCCATCTTTTAGAAGGCTCACAAGTACTCACATGCACTGAAGAATGAGATTGAAAGATTGGTTAAAGAAATCCTTCTACAAGATTTCATTCAGGTGAGTTCAAGCTCTTTTGCTATTCATTCTATACTAGTAAAAGAGAAAGATCACACATAGAGGTTTTGTGTGGACTATAGGCAACTCAATGATCATACAGTTAAAAATAAGTATCATATGCCTGTTATTGAGGATTTGTTAACTAAGTTGCATGGGGCAGCGATGTTTTCTAAGATAGATTTGAGACAGGGATATTTCTAGATTCTATTAAAGGAAGAAGATGGGTATAAGAGTGCATTTATCACACACTGTGGATTATTTGAGTTTAAGGTAATGTCATTTGGGCTGACAAATGCACCTGCTACCTTTCAAAACATGATGAATGATGTGTTCAAAGAATTTATCGGGAAGTTTGTGCTTGTGTTTTTTGATGACATTCTTATCTACAACTCAGATATAAATTCTCATGTTGAGCATCTGTCTGTAGTATTGAAATTACTCAAGAAAAATCAATTGTATGCCAAAAGAAGCAAATGTACATTTGGAGTTAAAGAGGTGGAATATCTGGGACATATTATCTCTGGGGAAGAAGTGAGGACATACCCTGAGAAAATTAAGAGTATGATGAACTGGCCCAAACCAAAAAACATTAAGGGCTTGAGAGGGTTTCTTGGTCTTACTGGATATTACAGGAGATTCATCCAAGGATATGGAATCTACACCAGGCCACTTACTCAATTGCTAAAGAAAGATAATTTCAAGTGGGATGTGGAGGCTGATGAGGCTTTTGAAAAGCTTAAAAAGTTGATGACACAAGCACTTGTGTTAGCAATGCCAAAATTTTCTCAATCTTTTGTCATTGAAACAGATGCTTGTGCAAATGGTAATGGGGCTGTATTAATGCAGAAAGGTAGCCTACTTCAGCCAGAGCTTATGTATCAGAAATCAAGCCCTATCAACCAATGTGAAGGAGTTGCTGGCCATTATGACAGCAGTTACTAAGTGGGAGTCAGTTTGTGATCAGAACTGATCATGCAAGTTTAAAGCATATCAAAGAGCAGAGGTTGAGTAACATACTACAACAGAAGTGGCTTCTTAAGTTAATGGGCAACAACTACACAGTGAAATATAAGAAAGGGAGAGAGATTAAAGCAGCTGATGGTTTGTCAAGGCAATTTGAACAGGAACAAAGTAGTTTACAAGCAATGCAAGCTATTAGTACCAAGATTGAACCCTTATGGGTGGAAGAAGTTAGGTATAGCTATCAAGATGATAAGATAGCTAAACAACTCATGACTCAGGTCTTGCTTACTCCAGAAGTCAACAAGCTTTACTTAGTGACAGAGGGTATACTTATATATAAAGAAAGAATATACATTGGTGATCATGGGGAAACTAAGGTCAGAATCATGGAATCTATCCACAATTCAGCTATAGGGGGCCATTCTGGTATGCAAGCCAGCTATCAGAAGATCAAAACATTGTTTTACTGGAAGGGGATGAAGAGGGATCTAATTGAATTCATTGAGGCATGTGATGTTTGCAAACAATGCAAAACATAAAATGTGGCATATCTAGGATTGCTACAACCCTTATAGGTTCCAGATAAGCCTTGGAGTCAGATTACTATGGACTTCATTGAAACTTTGCCTAATGCAGAGGGGAGAAGTGTAATATGGGTCATTGTTGATAGGATGACTAAGTACAGTCACTTCATAGCCCTAAAACACCCATACACAGCAGAAGGATTAGCAGAGATATATCTTAATCAGATATGTAGACTACATGGGTTTCCTGAAACTATTATCAGTGATAGAGATGTTGTTTTCCAAATTACTTTTTGGAAGACATTGTTCAAGCTCTCAGGGGTCCAGCTACACATGAGTACATCTCATCACCCACAGACAGATGGACAGAGTGAAAGATTTAACAAGTGTCTGGAAACTTATCTAAGGAGTATGACACATCTCAAGCCAAACAAATGGGTAAAATGGCTGGCACTAGCAGAATGGTGGTATAACTCTAATTATCATCAATCTATACAGATGACTCCATTTGAGGCACTCTACGGTTACAAACCAACACAGATGGGTATTGGTCCGTTCATCCAAGGGGTTTTAGAGGAAGCTAAGGATGTGCTAGTGGAAAGGCAAAAAATCATTCAAATTTTGAAAGAAAATGTACAGATGGCTATGCACCGTATGAAGAGATATGATAATCTTCATAGGTCTGAAAGGAATTTTGAAGTTGGGGATTTCGTGTTCGTCAGGATGCAACCATTCAGGCATGCACCTGACCAATTGCGAAAACAGACCAAGCTATCAGTGAGGTATTTCGGCCCATATCAGGTGATTGCCAAAACCGGAGAGGTGGCATACAAATTACAACTATCTACTGGATGTTGTTTTTTCGGTTTTTCATGTCTCACGGCTCAAGCAACAAATAAAAAACAAGTACACACCGTAAGCAATACCACCGAAATTAAATGAAGAAGGTGAAGCCATCGTCATACATGTTGCTGTTCTTGGTCGCCGAACGGTGAAGAAGCGGAATCGCACCGTAGATCAGGTATTAATTCACTGCAGTAACGGCTTGCCGGAAACGGCTGGTTTGGAGGATTGGTTGGTAGTTAAAATGAAATTTCCAGGGTTCGTTTTGACTTGAGGACAAGTCAAATTTAGAAGGGGGCATTGTCGTGTTTCAGCCAAGCGCGACTCATTTAATTAAACTCTCGTAGGCCATCCGAGTATTGGGCCTTGCTGTTTCTTTTATTTCAATAATTGGGCTCCAGTTGTGGGCTGCTTTTCTTCTCTGCGCGAAATGGCCCAACTCCCTTTCATCTGATTAATTCCTCTTGATTGTCCAACCACTTGGCGAGCAACTAATGGTCCGGGAATATTCGATTCCCTGACAGCAAACAAAATGAAGGATACATATGGGAGAAATCGTTCATGGCGGGGTGTGAAATTTTATGAGGTAACAACCTCTTGCTTAATTTCTCTTCCTATTATCTTATCCTCCATTGTTTAATTTTCCGATTCATCTGCAGATTGACGATGAATTCTAATTGTATTCCTTCAAACTGTGAGGCAATCCTATACAAAAAGCCATTGTGAGTGAACACCTTATAAACACTTCGATTCGTAGTAAAACTCTCGAATACTTACAAGCTTCTATAATTACAGGCTTAAACGAGAGCAATGGCGACCATTTCGTTCTTCGGATGAATGGAGAGCTGATTTACTCTGTTTTGGGTGTAGTTAATTTCATTATCTTAGCTAATACTGTTTGGAGAAACATATGATACTTTATGTGCATTTGAATGACAGTACTTGAGCTGGTTGCGTTGTTTTTGCTGGTAATTTAAGTATTTTGTGCTGTGTTGCTGGTAGTTTATATATTAACGGGTGCGGGACATTACACATTCTTTCAAGGTTAATTATTTGGATTAGTGTATACTTACAAAATAATCAGATACAAAATTAATATTAATACCAATTAAGATAGACAAAAACTCATATGAGACGGTCTCATGTATGATATGTGGTACAATTTAGCACAAATTACATCTATCCATTTCAAAATGTTAAAACATCAATGCCCAATCTATATCTCATCTCATCGTGAGACCGTCTCATACAAGTGTGTCTCGTTAAGATAATATATTAAATTTACTTAGCTAGGTTATATTGGTAAGTACTAAGTAGCATGTGACGCATTATAGACTTATGGTACAAGTAGCCGACGTTTCTAATCACAACCCCAATAGCTGCACCTATAAGAACCAAAAAATAATTAAATAATTAAAATTTAATGCGGGTTAAGCCTAGGCTATAAATTTTTAAAAATGTTAAGTCTGGTATGCATCTAGGTGCCCCGTGCATTCATAATGCATATTAAAATTATGCAACTTGTTATGCACTTGTTCATACTAACCATGCAATAATTAATATGAAAAAATAATTAGACGATTCTTTATAAATAAATTGTATGTTTCAGTATAATAAGTTGCATTATTCTTAAATGCACTCTAAATGCACGATGCATCTGTATGCACATAAGACACAGTCATTCTTGAAATTTAATTTAACCACAATTAAACCCCTCATTGATTTGAGCCCTATAAATTAATTCCTCCCCCATTCATTTTATTCACAAAACTAAAAAACCTCTCCGAAGTTATAAACCCCAAGCACAACAATCAATTAACAAGCCATGTCAAAGTTAACCTTAACCCTCCTCCTCTTATGCCTCTCCTCCTTCATATGCCACAGCTCCAGCCGCCCCATCAGCCACAAAAACGGCTCTTCCGGCCAGACTCCGGCTATAAAAGAGGACTGGTGGTTCCACCAAGGCTGGCCGTCCGACCTCTCGCCGATGCCAGCCAATTGGCCACATAAGAAGTGGCCCATTGCTCTTCCTCCCAAGCCCAACGGCGGGATATGGGTGTTTGCGAAGCCGCCGTTCCCCTGCCCCTGGTGGCCCAAGAAAGCGTCCGAAAATGTGGAGGCCAGCGACGCGGTGGCGGCTCCGCCACTTGCGGCGTGAGTTTCAGGATGTTATTTAGTTAATATGGGTGCTTTTTGGATAGAATAATTGAGGTACTTTTGATTTGGGTAGGGAAAAATAAAATGTGGTGAATGTGGTATGGTAATTAGGGAAGGACGAATATGAGTACTTTCGTTTTGTGTGATTTGATTTTAAGGCATAATAGAGATTTAAATTTCGAAATAAATTCTCCATTCGTCTAAAAATGATAGTCCAATTTTTCTCTTTTTATTTTATTTTAAGGATATATTAGGAATATATATATATATATATATATATGATTTTGATATGAAGCCTAATATTGAGCTCCTTATGGAGCCTAATAGATTTTTTACCCGGTCCGAACCCGACTCAAAACCTGCCCAAGTGGTTCATGGTTCACCCGGCCCAAACGGTTGATGATTTAGGGTTTACGGTTTATGGTTTAGGGCTTAGTTTGGGAATGCCACATAAACTATTACGCTCCATATCAGAACTATATATATATATATATACTAGTACGTATCCCCGCGATTTTCGCGGGCTATTAAAAATAATTATTATTCAAAATGATAAAATTAGGTATCATCATTCTATCTTATATATCTCATTCTAGATTCAAAATGATAAAATTATAGGTCATGATATATTTTAGTATATCTCGTTATAAATTAACACCTAATAAATTGATAAGATTATAAGATTCGTTGTGTACTTTAATTTTAAATTTATAAAATCTAAAATATGTTGAAGTAAACGTTTAGTTGATATACTATCAAAATTTAACAACTTAATGAATTAATCTAATATTTAAGTGAAATAAAATACTCCATAAAATTTGGAAAATATATGGGTGTATATTTCACACACTTTTGCCAACAAAATTTCGATGACCTCCCGAATGAGCTGAATCATGCATGAATATATCTTGATAAGAAAAAATATCTAAGATTATAATTTTTTTAGCATTAGCATCACACCGCGTTCCATATAATTAGTACCAGGGGACAAATATGAAATATTATGATTAGTTTATCCACTAATATTTATCATTCTCGTAAGTAACTAATAAAAAATTGAAAAAAAATTAATATTCTCTCACAAAATTTAATATTCACTAATGGAAAAAAATGTTTTGATTGAATTTTAGATCAAAATAGATTAAAATTTAAAAAAACAACAAAAAAATTCACTTCCTTAATAAGTTTAATAGAACATTTTGATTAAGCAAAATAAATAAATAAATAAACAATTTTATTAAATTTACATGAAAACTTGGATAAATATAAATAAAAAATTAAATTTATAATATATATAAAGGGATTAGGATTTAAATAATAAATAACAAATTCATATTTATTGATCTGCAAAATAAGATATGCAAAAACAAACAAACTAAGATCAGCAAAACGTGATTAATAAAAAACATTCATAAAAAAACACATATTCATGAATAAAATTATTTAAAAAATTTATCTACAAACATGCAAGATATGAATATGCACAAATTTATCAAATACATTTTGAACACACTTTAATAAATTTACTACTTAGATAAGATTGATCTTCACATAATCATTTTCTCATCTGTATATAATCTTCTTTGTACGCACAATAAGAATGATCGGGAAAAAAATAGGATTAAATTTTTGAATAATATACACAAATTAAGGAATTTGAATAACATAATATTGTTAATAATAAGCATATATTACTTGAAAAACGAATATCCCTCGTTGAGTTGTAAATTGACAATCCATCACTGATTTGTAAGTTAGCTGATGAAAATACAGAATTTGTAGTGGGGAAGTGTAAAAAATAAAATTATATTAACAAATTCATAAAATTAGAAGAATCACATCAAATTAAATATATAAAATAAAATTAAAAAAATTGTTATAAACAGAGAAGAATTGTTACCTCAATACTCCCTACAATATAAAAAATAAAATCAAATTAAATATACAATACAAAATAAATACTCAAATTATTTAGCTCAATAATATGTAGAACATGAAAAACTCCATTCAATATACTCAATAATTATACAATTATCATGTCGTAAACATAAATATTCAGAAAGCATCAATCCCAAAATTAGGGTGCCAATTTGGAGTAAAGTACACTCTTATGAGACCATCTATCATTAGACGAACCAACATTCATCAATTAATCAGAGAACAATAAATTCAAGCCAAACTAATAGGTAAGTAAGTAAAATATATTTAACTTTCACAACCCAACTGAAATTACACCATCTCAAAGCAAGAATTAGTCTTTGCACTTTGCAGAAAAGTGGGCACTTAGATTAATCCTTTTAGACCGGAGAATCGAGCAGAGAATTGAAATAAAAGAGAAATGAGTGTTTCTTACCAGTCAGGGTGTCGTACTGACGGTCATTAATAGTCAGTTAATCTGAGCCATTAGATTTTAAATTTAAAGGCTTAAATTTAATAACCTGCTACTTGTTGTACTAAGCATCGTACTAAACGTCGTACTGCATCGTACTATCTGTTGGTCTATATTGTACTGTCGTACTATTATAATAAATTAAATAATGTAAAAAATATAATTATAAATTTATGAATTTACCCTTATATATATATATATATATATATTTTTGAACAATTACCCAATGTTTTCATAACCGAACCGATGATCGAACCGGACAGACCATCGGTCAGCGGTTCAACCGATCGGACCGGTTCAACCGGCGGTTCAACCGTTTTCTATGTTTAGTTAAAAAAACAAAATAAATATACACCTACAAAAATTTAAATATATATTTTAAAACTTTTCATATCATATTTTATAAATTTTGTCCCACCTCATACATTTATCCCACATCGAAAGTGTTGTAGAAAAATGTGAGAGAAATATAGATTTAAAATTTTAAATATTTAATATAAATTAATAATTTAATTTAAAAAAAAAAAAGAAAAAAACCGGTTTTTTCCGGTTGAACCGGGTTTTGACCGGTTCAACCTGAAGTCCGGTTATGTATGTGTTTTTTAACCGGGTTACCGGCCGGTTCCCGGTTGAACCGGCCGGTTCAACCCGGTTTTGAAAACAGTGCAATTACCCTTATATAATTTTTTAAGAATATTCAAATCAATTTTGAAATTATTTTAATTGCATAGGGTTGATCTTCCTCTTTTAAGTTTTAAGAAAAAAAGAGTTATCGTCTTCCTCTTCCCACCACGGTCTTGCGTCGGCGGCAGCCGCATCATATAATATGCAGAGTTGGTAGTCAACACAGATAATCAGTGTGTAGAATAAGATGTATTTATCATCCGCCATTGACAAAAGTAACACAACACAAACACCCTAAACTCCAAAATTAACACAAATCACAGTAAGATAAACAAATTGAACAAATTAAAAAGTTACTGGGAAATATACTGTCTTTAGGATTGTAGCAGTCTTAATTACTCAGATGCAACACCAGTAATTACCAGTGCTGTCAACTAAAGTATAGTTTCAACTAATTACACCTACCAGACGGGTTTATGCCAATCAAAAGGATTATAATTTGAATCCTATTGAGTTAATCATTACGACAAAAACGGGTCTACCGAAAGAAATAGAACAGATGCTTGAAACCTTGAAAAAATCCTTCCAATCTACACAACGAGGAGATACCTTATATTTTCCTGTCAAAATTATCAATCCTTAAAATCTGGAAAAAAAATTGCTCTGGCCTGTTCCAATCTTGAAAAAAAGTCTCAGAAACAGAGAACGAATATTGATCCACGCGATTTCAAGTTTCACATATATGCCAACTCTTTGATTGGGAATATTTTAGAAATCAATTTAAATTGAAATGAAGACCGTCTTTTTGATTGAAAGAGTTCGCCGGAATCCGATTTTTATTTGTCGGGGACGAAGTCACGAAGACCAGGGGTGGGGTTCTCTTTTTTCGTCGTACCCTTTCTTTTTTATTAGGATGAATTAGTAGTGAAATATCATTTGTGATTTGATTTGATTATGTTTGAATATTTTGATTTGAAAACTAAATAAAAGGGTGATTTTGTCATCATATATTTATATTTATATACTTATATGTTTTAGAAAGAGGATAAAATAGTAAATAACAATTATAAGTTAAAATTTCATTTAAAAAAATTAAATTGGTGCAGCAGGTAGTAGGTCAAGACGACAGAAAGATGATGACATGTATGCAGATTTTTTAGGCTCGATTTGTTGATAGTCAATCTGACACATCGATTCTTAAAAAACACCAAAGAGAAATCTATGATCAATACTTATATATCTTCGTGAATATATAAAATGATATATGGATAAGTATACTTTTACAAATAAAATTTATTAATTTATTAATTTCAATTAAATAGATTAAAAATTACTTTAAATAATACTCCTTCCGTCCCATTCTTGTTTTCTTGTTTACTGTGCTCGGGTTTTAAGAAAAAATGATAAAGTGATAAAATGTTGGGGTAGAAAGAGTTGTTTATTAGTATTTTGTATGATAAAGTGATAAAGTGATGGGTAGTTGAGGTTAAAAAGAGTTATTTATTAGTATTTTATGTGATAAAGTGATAAAGTAGAAATTTCCATTTAAGGAAATAGGAAAACAAGAATGGGACGCCCAAAACGGAATATAGGAAAACAAGTTTGGGACGGAGGGAGTAACTTTTAATGAGAGTGCACGATTTTAAAACGAAATAATCTGGTTGAATTGGACTTTGCGTAGATTTACGTGGTTTCGCTAGATAGGCTGAATCAGGTTTACCAATATATAGTATTAAAATTAAGATTAAGATTAAGATTAAGATTAAGATTAAGATAAGATATCAATTTTTCTCTTTTTATTTTATTTTAAGGATATATTAGGAATTTATATATATATATATATATATATATATATATATATATATATATATATTATATTGGTAAGTCTAATTCAGCCTTTGTGGCGAAACCACGTTAGTCTGCGCAAAACTCAATTCAATCAGATTATTTCGTTCAAATTCATGCATTCATAGTGACCACTACCATCATTTTGTTTTGTGTATTGCAGGGAGTATTGAGGTAAGTAATTTGAGTTTTGAATTGATTATGAATGTTTATTTTGTGTTGTATATTTAATCTGATTTTGGTTTTTATATTGTAGGGAGTACTGAGGTAAGTAATTTGAGTTGTGAATTGATTATAATGTTTATTGCAATTGTGTAATTATATTTTATATTGCATCTGATTTTGTTTTTTCTATTGCAGTGAGTACTGAACTAAATAATTTGAGTTATAAATTTATCTTGAATGTTTATTGCAATTGTATAATCATTTTGCATATTGTAGGGAGTATTGACGTGCTTATTTGGTAACTCCTTTGTTCAAAAGTGTAAACTTCATTGAATCAATAAAAGGGGTGAACGAATAAGGATGTTTTTTTTTAAAGCATTACATGCAATCTTTTGGAACGACTAACGATAAGTGGTAACATCATCTTACACTTAAATTTCATACAAATTTGGACATGTATATATGTGTATCATATAATCAAAATGTTAATGTTTGTGTGAGGATGTAAGCAACATCTCTATTGCGTACATCATCTCGAACATTAAAAAAGAAAATGTAAAGCTTTCTTTGAAACTTACGACATGATACAATGTTAAGCTTACTTTTCTCGGGATGAAGGGAGTATATTATACACATACAATATTAAAGAATACAATTATGTCTATATTTAAATTAATTATATTAATAAAATATTTAATCCAAAATAATATTATAAATATTTTTTTTAATCCTGCAACATTCGCGGGATTACATGCTAGTATATATATATATATATATATATAAATCCAAAATTTCAATCGTAATAAAATAATTTTTAATTAGTCCGTGTGAAAATAGACTATATTTATGAGATGTAGGAGTAATAGTAAAGAAGGATTGATATATACTATGCTCTTGCAAGTCTTGATTTTTTTTATTGGATAAATGATAACTCGAACCCATGATCTCACGGTATAGGTAATAGTGTTCTAACTGCTTTAGCTATTCCACTTTGTCTCTTGCAAGTCTTGATTTTGGTTGCATTATTTTAAAACAAGTGATCTCACTCCGAATTTGATTCAGAGAATATGCTTTATGCATTTTCATTCGAGATCTTTATTGAAATGTTACCTTTCTTAGTTAGCATTTTGTGTCTGATACGATACTAATCCAATTTTTCAAGTTCACGAAAGTGATGATCATAAATAAAATTATGTTTGCACGATTTTTATTTTTTCTGATCACTTGAACATTACATTATAATGTGTATATTCGACTAGGTAGGTACAACTGCAATTGTAATAATAGAGTGAAAAAAATTGGTACCTTAAAGTAATTTTTTTCAAAGTTCTATAACCATTTCATAGAATAGAAGATTTTATAATTATGTCTTAAGTAGGTTTTCTGTGCACAAGTTACGCCATGCAATTCAAGAGCATTTTATTAACGTAAAAATTATTTCACTAAAAACATTCAATTTGTTTACACTGTAACATGCAATTTGTTCACTGTAAAATAAAGTGAATGTTTTAGAGTAATAAGTTGCACGTTTAGAAAATGCACTTAAGTTACACGATGCTCCTGATACATACAAGACTTTGACTTATGTTTTAATATATGAGCACCATGATGACAATATCCATATATCATGTATGTGAATAATGTCACAAACCCTTGAATACAATATTGCGCAAATCAATATGCCTCAAATAATATGGATATACACATATTTATCCTTATAATCACATAAATTTGCATGTGTACTTTTTCTTTATGGTATGCTCGATTTTTATTTTTTTAAAAAGACACGATTTACCTTTAAAAAATTCACAATTTTTTTATTCTTCCTTCAATGTGCGCACATGCAATATTTCATAAAGGTGTCCCTCAAATAATATATTTGAACGATAGATACATTTTTAACGGGGAGATACTTACTGGTTTTAACTTCAAATACTGATGATCAATATAATCCAGAAGGCATACGAGATAAGGTTTTTGGTTGATCCTTCATCTTCATCTCAAATTCTGATCAATTGACCTCTCTCTCAATTGGTTACCTATGTTTGCAAACTGTTCTCCAATTTTTTATTATTCCTTACTATAATACTATATATTCCCCTTAAACGCGCAGAAATTGGAAATTCTGCGTAAGCCATTACATGATTCTATTCTATTCCTACAACACATTATATATATATATTTATAAAGTAAAACAATGAATAAAGAACAATTAATACAAATAAACCTGAGCCGAACAATTGACCAAAGCCCTCTTTATTTGTGGCATGATTCTCATCCTTCATCGCTGGAATTAAGAAATCATAACAATAAAATAAAGAGTGATGCTTGTGTGCACCAATTTGATTCAATTCTAATTTAGATAAATCATAAACCCTAAATATAAGCCCTAAACTAGGTGGGGTGAAACATGAATCATTTGGGCCAGATTCGGATCGGGCCGGTTGGGTCCGGACCGGTGAAAAAAAAACCATTCGGATTGAGTCCGGGTCGGGTAAAAAACTGAAAAAAAATATCAAATTCCACCAATTCTAAATGAGCCACTCTTGTGTGAAACCGTCTCACGATGAAATATGTTGTAATTTGGACATTGACTTTTTAAGACTTTGAGAAGGGTGTGTGTTAATTGTACTAAGTTGTATTCCTCTCATGCATGAGACCGTCTCATATGAGTTTTTTTATCATTCTAAATTGCATAAAATAAATACAGGGATGGATAAATAGAACTTGAAAAGCCACAAAAAAAAAAAAAAAAAAATGAAGGGACGACGACGGTTTACATGGATTTCTAACTTGGGCCCCAAGTATCTCGGTATTGAACCTCAGTCTTCTATTTTTATTTGGGCTAATGCTAAACTGGACTTGTTGGGAAACAAATTCAGGCTTAACCCTTACACCATTTAGTAAAGGGGCCAAGAAGAACACACTAATAAGATAGGTATATTTTAATATTTTTTAGCAGGAAATTCTTAATGATATTTTCTCCCGTATATTAATCCATTAAATCGGTTCTCGAAAAAAGAAAAAGTCCATTAAATTTTTTTTCCAAGAAAATTCAATAAATCCCATGAAGTACGTTGACGATACTTAAAGTGCACATTAATTTTAATAAAAGGCTAACATACGTACCCTAAATTAGCTACTTTCGAGTTTCACGTACTCTCCCAGTATTTAGAATACTTTGTACTAAAAGAACAAAGATGGGATAATCATCATATAATAACATTAGGGACGAAACATGCATGTTCCTAGCTTTACCATTTAGTACTTGTCTCTAATTTGTACACTTTGATCACATAATAATTAGCACTTCCATGCCAAAAAAAGAGGACTAGTGTATATAAAACCGAATTAAAGTACTGAATGCATTAAGTGCCTGGATTGGTCTCTCTCTCATTAAATCAGTGAGAGAATTCCGTCTCATCTAAAAGCTCTAGCTTGTAGGGAGGGTCGGAAATAATCTATTTATTTAACTTCCCTCAATACTCCCCCTCAAGCTTTTAGATGAGACGGAATTCTCTCATGGTATCAGAGCCCAGGTTGTGGGTTCGATTCCCGTGGAAGCACTCCACCCATTTAAATTGTCCACTCTGTTTGGCCTCCTCTCCAGAGAGCAGAGGCAATGATTCGGCCCACGAGTGAGGGGGAGTATTGAGGGAAGTTAAATAAATAGATTATTCCTGACCCTCTCTACAAGCTCGAGCTTTTAGATGAGACGGAATTCTCTCATGGTATCAGAGCCCAGGTTGTGGGTTCGATTCCGGTGGAAGCACTCCACCCATTTAAATTGTCCAATCTGTTGGGCCTCCTCTCCCGAGAGCAGAGGCAATGATTCGGCCCACGAGTGAGGGGGAGTGTTGAGGAAAATTAAGTAAATAGCTTATTCCTGACCCTCTCTACAAGCTCGAGCTTTTAGATGAGACGGAATTCTCTCAATCAGCCTTTGAAAATTCTGCAAATGTCCTCTTTTTTTTTTTTTTTTTTCTAATGCTTCAAATGTCAAGGGGGAAGAACTAATAGGTACACCCACTAAGTAGAAATAGCAATCTGATACTCCCTCCGTCCCAAGATAACTTGAACACTAAAAATGACAATCAAACCAAGTAAAGTGGGTTTGAGTGGAATAAAATAATGGTGTTGTGGGTGTATTAATATTATAATTGTTTTCATTTTGAGAGTGTTCAAGTAATGTGATGCGAACGAGGATTTTGGGCCCAATGAGCCCTGCGAGAATGGGCCTTGCGATAAAAAATAGTATCCTAGTTTTGATTCTTGCAAGATTGTCCCATTTTTATAAAAGATATTGTCCCATATTTCACAAGATACATCAAGATCAAGCAAGAATACCAAGATTCACGTTTTATTCTTTATTCTTAGGTTATTTTATTTCATTTTAGGCTATCTTTTAGATTTGGTTAGATTTAGTCCTTTTTTTGATTAGGTTTGATCCTTTTGTCTATTTAAACAAGACATGTACGTTTTTTTTTCAGATTAATCAGAATAATAATAACTTGTTTCTTAGCAAATTCTTGTTAAAACCAATCGTTCACGCCTGAGTCAGGGCGTCGATTTTATCGTGTATTATATTCGTTCTCCTGCTAGCCTGCGCTAGGGCGACGAATTTATCTTGTTTCCAAATCGCGGTTCTCATCATAATGTTGGGACGTACAAATAAGGTAAGTGTTCAAGTAATGTTGGGATAGAGGGAGTACAATTTATGCTTTTGCCACATTTGTAACTCTGCTGGAAATTGTATAAGGGAGAAATAAGTGGTGCATTGATTTAACTTCTTCTGTCACAGTCTCTGCTTAACGTTAATCAGGATTTCGAACCCCAATGTAGGATTTTATTATTTTGCTTTTAAATTTTAAACCATACAAAACCTTTTCCTCTTCCATTCTTCCCTAGAAATTCTTGCTCACAATTATTTTAGAGAGAGAAATTTTCGTTCTTCATCGGAGATAGATTTTTTTCCACCGGAATTCGCTTGAACCACCACTTCATCACCTACTCTCTCTCCCCCCCAACCCCACCCCTAACCCATACATCCCTATTTATATTAATGTCGGAAAATCACACACTCAAGCCTCCATCCACACCTCACTACAAGAAATCGCACATTTCGTGACGAAATTTTTGTGACGACACAATATTCGTCACAATATGTTACCTAAAGGTGATAAATCTATTTTTCGTCACTAAAAAGTGAGAATTTGTGACAAATTTTATTTTTGTCACTACTGGTGTTTTTTTTCGTCATGAATTTAAAATTTTCATGACAAAAGCAAGAAATTCGTCGCAATAAACGTTGGTGACGATATGCATAATTTTTAGTGACGAAATTCAACGTCATGAAAAATAGTATTTTATGACAACTATATGTTTTGTCATTACTTATTTAAATGAATTTGTGACGCACTTAATTCGTCACAAGTTTATTTTGTGACGATCGTCATTGTAATTAGTGACGATCATAGTCGTCATATAATATAAAAATTTGATGACGATTTTATGTTTCGTCACTAATTGTTCATAGTAATTAGTGACATATTCTTTCGTCACCAATATTGATATATAGTGACGATTAAAAATTATTTTTAATGACACACTTATTTCGTCACAATATTATTCAGTGACGATCTTAATTTTAATTTGTGACGATCACTATTGGTCATATAATATAAAATGTTCATGAAAATTTTATGTTTCGTCATTAATTGTTCATAGTAATTAGTGACATAGTATTTCGTCACCAATATTTATACATGGTGACGATTAATAATTTTTTTCATATAAAATATATATTTTATTAAATAAAACTGTCAATATATAATTTATTAAAAAAATTCTGGAAAATGAAATTAATGGCAAGTTAAACAAAAATTTGGGGTGAGAAAGGTTTGAACCCTCGACCTTGAGGTTACTCACAAGATATGACACCAACTGTGCCACCATCCCATATGTGAGAAGAGGATTAAAAACGACGAGAAAGAAGCAAAAATTCTCAAATTCTGGAAAATGAAATTAAAGGAATCAAAAATTTGGAATGAGAGAGGCTCGAACCCTAGACCCTGAGGTTTCTCACAGGTGTCGAGACCAACTATGCCACCACCTAATTTGCGTATGTTTTGAATACAAAATTATAGTTATTCCATTAATGTGTTACATAATATAATTACAATATCCCCAAATCGTACTCCCAACTTTCTTCCAACCTAATTCTACCAGAAAACTGCGGGAATCAAATAGAATTCCCCAATTTTGGCATGAATCAAACCTTTCGTTACCAGAAATCGCGACGAATTTGGCACTCCTACCAGAAATCGCGATGAAATTTGGCGCATTCAGTCGATGTTCTTGATTCGTGAAATTTTTTCAGGAAATTGAGCAAACAATAATAGGTACGCTATTTCTTGATCTGGGCTTTCGATTTTCGTGTTGGGTATACTTGGATAAGTGCACATGAGAGGGAATAAATCAATTCTGGACCAATTTGTATTCTTGTTTTTCTGACTGCAATTTATTATCTGAGCAGGTTTTATTTCATTAGAATTTAAAGTCTTCAATTTGGTTCTTAAATAATGAGTAAATGTGTAGTTCAGCTTCTGTTTGATTGTTGTTTCGGGATTCTGGATAGCCGGTTTTGGATAGAATACATTTTCAGGAATGCTCTTAAAACTTGTAGTTTAACATCACATCTTATATATAATAATAAGGTAGAAATGGAATTAGGCATGGGAGGTGCATTAATTTGTGAATTAGGGAAGTACAACAGTTATTCATTGGATGAAATGTTGTCAGATGAGGCCTACTTCATGTCACAACTAATGGTCGCCAATTCGATTAATAATAATAATAATGAGGCTGCATCTAGTAATTTATGGCATGAAAGTGGATTCATGTATGCCAATTTTCCGTTTCCATCTGATCATCATGTGATGGAGCATGTAATGGGATCAGGAGATGAATATCACATGACAATCAATATGGTGAGTGAGGAGGAAGAGGAGTGTAACAATATGTATCATGTGCTGATTTACCCACTGTAAACACAAATTTTGTATTTAATATATGAATAAACACGAAAAAGGAAGTACAAAGAAGATTTCTTGAGTTGAATGAAAATATATTTGCTTAAACTTCCTTTTTTTTGATTAGTCGTCTCATTGGAATATGCTCACTTTTTCCGTCTTTTGTATCAGTTTGGGGGGATGGGGCAGGGAAGGGAATTAGATACAGTTAACATAGATGTTATGTTTTGATGATTCCATAACTATACTTTCATATAGATGCTAAGCCAAACATATATTTGAAGTATACACACGTCTTTTGTTCCCTTATTCAATTCCTTCAGTCCTAATCTGCCAACCTTAAGTAAATTCTGAATAATCAGAAGTCAAAAAATATGTGGCATATATCCATGTTCTATTTAATGCTTAAAATTAAATAATAACAAACATTATATCAAACCTGAACTTCCAAAATTTAAACATGCTTTCATAGAAAAGAGAATCACAATAGTATGAAGACTCTTTTTTTTTACATTTTACTTGGTTTTGTTTTTTTCTTTGGTGCAATGCTAGAGGTATTCAATTATTGTGAAATTTAATTCCGGTGTTCATAAATGTTTATTTAAGTATACATCTCGCTAAATCAAGATCATTAACTTCGCCTTTGAGCAAAAGATTATTCTATCAAATCGCTAATTAGAAATTTGTAGGAGTAGAATGATGAATGACATACATCCAGCTGTGTTGGAGGTGGTTTCCGTGTTAATTTCATCTTTTATGGATTCGTTCAGGCAAACACCTTGTTACTCATAGTAATAGAATAGTGTTGGTCACATAAATATCTCTTCTCCGCTTTTTGCGGTGCACTTTGATTATTTATATCGTTGGTATTATAGTTGTATCAAGTCGAATCTAAACTCTTAGCTTGGAATCGGAGCATTGCCAAGAGTTATTATAATTTAAAGCACAATTTTAATCACCAAAGATTTAAACGAAATGTTGATACACACATCTTTTGTTCATTTAAGTAGCCTTATGAGTTTCAAATTGAGTTATACAAGTTCATGCTTGTTATAATTACGATAAAAAAAGCTACATTGAATTTGTTATAATTACGTCCCATTACTTGTTATATCTATTTCAAAGATGTCCATAACTTGGAAAGAGTCATATATATACTTATATATTTCTGAAATTTTAGGATTTGTGAATAATAGATCAAAAGTTGAAACTTTGACAATATGGGTGTTAGTTTGGATATATTGGCAGGATTTAATATATATGTGATCCTTTTTCCATTTAATTGGTGTAGTGCAAAATGGACAAGAGTTGGATGCGTGATACCAAGTGGTCTAAAAGTTATGTAGATGGAGTAAAGAGTTTTATGCAATTTATTAAAACTCATATGGGTCCAACGTGTGATGTTCGATGCCCTTGTCAAAAATGTTTGAACTTAACATTTAAAGGTCAAATAGAGGTTATGCATCATGTATTGGAGAATGGGATAGATGCAGCGTACATTACGTGGTTTTATCATGGTGAGCCTAGATTAAGTGACGTGGGTACAAGACTTGATAGTGATCCGATAGACGAAGACCACAATGAAGAAGATGATGGAGTTAGCGAAATGTTGTTCGACCTCGGTCAGCAATACACTAACGCATATAATGATAATATACCAACTGAGGATAACGATACTAGTGGTCTCCCTACATATCTTGAGGCACTCATGAAAGATACTCAAGCCGAATTATATCCTGGTTGTAAGAAGATTTCAAAGACATCATTTATCATCCAATTGCTCCATATAAAAGTGTACAACAAGTTGAGTAATAAAGCTATAGATATGATGTTGGGTCTGATGAAGTCAGCTTTTCCTGATGGTGAGACACTTCCACGTACTTGCTACGAAGCTAAACAGTATTTACGTGATATGGGATTAGGTTATGAATGTATCCATGCGTGTAAGTATGATTGTGCCTTATTTTGGAGTGAAAATAAGAATTTAGAGGCTTGCCCTACGTGTGGAACTTCTCGTTGGAAAATCAACAATGGTATAGGGAAAAAGATACCACAAAAGGTGTTGAGGTATTTTCCAGTGAAACCTAGACTACAACGCCTTTTCATGTCTTCAAAAACCTCTAAGAAGATGGTTTGGCACAAAGAAAAACGCATCGATGATGATTATATGAGACATCCAAATTCTATAAGCGTGGAAAGATTTTGATAGTGAGTTTCCTGGTTTTGCTAATGATCCAAGAAATGTTAGATCGCCCTGGCTGGCGATGGCTTTAATCCATTTGGAAACATGAGCACCACTTATAGCATGTGGCCAGTTATTCTAGCGCCGTTGAATCTCCCTCCTTGGGATTGCATGAAACAAGCATTCCTTATGTTGTCTTTGCTTATACCAGGGAAAAAGTCACCAGGGAAAGACATTGATGTCTACTTATAGCCATTAGTTAAAGAATTAACTAAATTGTGGGTTGAAGGTTTGAGACCTTTGATGTCTCTTTATAAATGTAATTTTTCGGATGCATCTTTCTTTGTCTTGTGGACTATCAACGACTTCCCAGCATATGGTGACCTATCCGGATGGGTTACTAAAGGATACATGGCTTGTCCGGTTTGCAATGATCAAACTTGCTCTCAGAGACTACGAAACAAGTTGTGTTTCATGGGGCATCGTCGAAATTTACCAAAAGATCATCCTTGGAGGAGAAGTAGAAAGTTCAACGGTAAAAAAGAAGACGGAGAACCACCTAGAGAATTGAGTGGGGATGATGTGTTGTTACAGTTGGAGAGACTTCCAGTTCAAGCACCTGGAAAATATTGTAACAAGAAGAGAAAAAGGACGGCTGAGGAGTTGAATTGGTCGAGATGTAGTATTTTTTTTTTGATCTGCGCTTTATTGGAGCAAGTTGAAGCTAAGGCATAACTTAGACGTAATGCATATAGAAAAGAACATTTGCGAGTCTGTATTAGGGACCTTGATGAATATAGAGGGGAAAACAAAAGATACAGTAAAAGCAAGACTAGATTTAGAAGACATGGAAATACGCAAGGAGTTGCATATGTCTAAGAAAAGTAATGGGAAGTATGTTATGCCGGATGCTACTTATGTTCTAGACAAGAAAGGAAGACAAGCCTTTTGTGAGTTTCTAAAGTCCGTTAAGTTTCCGGATGGATATGCTTCTAACATCTCTCGTTGTGTTGCTACAAGTGATCAGAAGATATCAGGACTTAAAAGTCATGATTGCCATATACTATTACAACGAATATTACCAGTTGGTATACGTGGATCCTTAGCCAAGAATGTAGTTGACGTTCTAGCCGAAGTTGGGTCATTTCTTCCAACGGTTGTGTTGTAGGAAATTGAAGAGGTCCGAGTTGCCAAAAATGGGAGAAGATATCAACTTGATCTTGTGTAAACTTGAAACAGTTTATCCTCCCCGCCTTTTTTTGACGTCATGGTACATTTATCTTCTCATTTACCTAGAGAGGCATTACTTGGTGGACCAGTTCAATTTAGATGGATGTATCCAATCGAGAGGTTGTATTTGGATCGATTTCTTTTTATGTATACTTTATTTCACACTATTCACATAATAATAACCTTCTATTTCTTTTGTGCGAGATCATTATGTGTGTTGAAGCAAAGTGTAATGTAATAAAGCTCATCCCGAAGGGTTTGGTTCTTGAGGCGCATTGCAAGGGGAGTGCTTAACCTTCGCTCAATGTACTTGAGGGGAATTGAGACTAGATTTAACAGAGATGAGCGAAATAATGATATAGGAACTGATGATAGTCTATGGATCTTCAGTCAAAAATATCGTCATCTTGGGGTAGCTGATTATGTTCAATTACCAGAGGATGAGTACAACGACATGCAATGGTTTGTTTACCAATATTGCGATGAAATAGAACCATTGCTTGAGTTGATTATGTATTCTGTAAACTTGTTGAGCATTTTAAAAAGTATTTATCAAATTATCAAAACTTGCAATGACATTTTTTATTGTAGGATGCACAAGCAACAACTTCAGTTGGAAGGTTGTACCAACATAGATAAAGATCACAAACGAAAATTTCCTGCATGGGTCAAAAACACATGTAAGATAGCGAAGCTTTCAATTTTATAATTTTTTTCAATTACATAATGTTTTGCCTACATCTAATTATTTATTCAATTTCACATATTATTTTCCAGATGAGTCAAATTTATAATGCTGAACCATCAGATGTAAATGAGTCTATTTATTCTCTTGCTTGTGCACCTAATAGGCTGGTAAGGAAGTACACTGGATGCATTGTGAATGGGGTGAGATTTCTCACTATAGAGCGTGATGGTCATCTTAAGAGTCAAAACAGTGGGATTGTTGTAGAAGGGAATCATGGTGATGAGAATATTGATTTCTTTGGTATTTTGACGGATATATTTTATCTTGACTATGTGAAGGATAGACATGTTACTATTTTCAAGTGTGATTGGTTTGATCAAGGGAGGAAAAAGGGGGCATGGATACGAAAGGAAGGAAATATAACAAGTATTAGAGTAACAGGGAAATGGTATGAGGATGATCCTTTTATATTTGCTGATCAAGCGAGACAGGTTTTCTACATTAATGATCCCAAATTAGGAGGAGATTGGCGAGTGGTGCAACTAGTCCAGCATAGACATATATATGATGTTGATGAGATGCAAGATGAGGATGTGAATATTGATGAAGCACAAGTAGAACAAGAAGTATATCAGGAGAATTATATTGATGATGCATTTGAAGTCGGTATTGGCGAAATACAATCACTGCAAAGGGAGGACACAGATGTGGAAGAAGTTGAGCAGTTGATAACCTCAACAACATCTGAAGTTCATGAAGAATTGAACTTAGACAATTTCGATGAGGATGAGTTAGATGACACCTTAGTTGATTATTGTAGCAGTGAAGAAGACTCTCAGAAAAATAGTATTTCCGACGACGAGAGTGATGATGACTACACATCAGGTTAATGAATATTGAAGGTATAAATTGTTCTTCTTATCATTGCCAAGCTTTATTCTTCTGATACTTGTTGATGTTTCTCTTGTCATTGCTTTATTTTTTCATAGTTGGAAGCTTTTGGGGTTATGATTCTAAATATTGGTTACTGTACATATCATGCCCTTCTTAATTCTAGGTCTTATCAATTTATAGGTTTATTTGAATGTATCTTTCCATTGCTGCCCTTATGGCTTTCAAGCTATTCGGCCCAACATTATTTGTCTTTTCTGAATTAGCAGGTCCCTGTGTAGAGTTTTGAATTGCGTCTTCTGAATCCTTGGGATTGTTCTTTGAGCGCACAGGATCCCCTGCCTATCTGCTAATTATCTACTTGAGTGGCATTGCAGATAGCGTGATACCAAAATAGTTTTTGATTTTGCGTTTTTTAAAATTGCTTTTCTACAATTTATTGCTTAGTGGTTATTTTTCCGGTGAAGAAATACAATTGGTTAATTAGTGTTTCGATGGTCCAAATTAAAATATTGTAAATAGTCTCTATAAAGTGTTTACGATGATCTTAAGCCCATGTTTTTTTCTGCTTTAGAGTTTTTATATTTGTTTTATTTGGTTGTTTGAGTTCATGAATGCATTTGAATTCATGAAAAATGTAATGGTGATTGGTTGTTTTATATTATTTACTATATCTAATGATATGTTTATTGGTTGTAAAATGCATGTGAATGTGCAGAACATGCGTACACCATGATTTTGGAATTGTGGCCTTGGAAATTATGTTTGGGGATCATCCAGAGATTTTCTTTCTTCCATATTATCCACAGAATCTGCTCAAAAGATGATGCTCCACGAGAATCTTGCACATTGTTTTGCGCAAGGAAAGTAGCACTAAAATCGTCGCGCCAATGTTTGATCTCATGCTTCCCGATTCAGCTCATGTATGATTAATTAATGCACGACTCTACTTTTGCTTTGTGTTGTTTCAATAATCATCATGGATCCTTGAATGCTTCTTTGGATTTCATTTTCAGATTCATGATGGGGTCTCTTGTAATTAAATGTAAAAAACGCATCAAGGTGTTCAAGGCATGGAAAGTGAGTGTCTTGTGTCCTCCAAAGAGGCTCAAATTTCATGACAATCAAGTTGCAAGAATTTGAGGTCAGCAGAATTGCCCTTCAACTGCTTTCCCACTCTGCTCCTAAAAAGCAAACACCCTAATCGAGAAATTGAAGAAGGGGGTAACGAACCTATCTTCGGCGCAGACACTCCTCCCAATTGAGCTTGGTGCCATCTAAAGCCAATTTCTTCAGAACCGAGGAAAGCCGAGGTTCTTCGTCAAATAGCATTGTAATGTTTCTCCTTCAAAATTGTCGGGACGACAAAACCAAAAAGATTAAATGATTGGAGTTTTGTTAGGTGACTAAAATTGTTGAGACCAAATTCATGATTCTTGATTTTTTTATTTTCTTGATTACTGATCCTCTTCATGATATATTTTCATATCATTATGAGGCACTTAGTAATTCTATATGATAAAGTATAAGATAGAATATAATTAATTGAAATATATAGAGTATATTCATCTGAAACCACGATAGTTAAAAATTACAAAATGTTCGCGCAATTACCGAGTTTTTATTAGAGTTGGCCCATTTTTTTACACGGGCTATCCATTTACATGAGTGCACGGTACACTTGGGTGCACAAAAGACTCACTTTTTTTTTTAAAGGAGTACATTAAAAATGAGACCGAATGAATTATAGTTATTCCATCCATAATATAGAAAAATTAGATCATTGTAATTTGTAGCATATAATGAAAGTATTATAAAATAGTAAAATACACATTTTTCATTTCATTCAATTTTCCTACTCCCAAAGCCCTCAGCCAAAGACAAAGACCCTTAAAATATAAAATATATATGAGGCACACTTGCGTGGGATGGAGCATAATTCGGGTATTAACGTTTTAACACTTTGGAAGGGTGCCTAAGTCGAACGACTTGTTCGACTCATGGAAAGCACGACCCTGATTGAGACAAACACCACCTCTGGTTTTTTAGTCTTTAATTCAAATCTTGCTTGAAAATGGGCCTAAAATGTGCTTAAATAATTTTAGAAGAACTACTACGGTAATTCATATGAACTAATACTATAATTCTTATGAACTAATTAATATCTTTCATTATATATTGTACTTTATGTAAACTAAATAGCTTCACAATTTATAATTTTTTCCTTATTTTAAAAGTTTGAAACTATTTTGAAAGTGATTATTGTTAAAGCCTGAAGAAGTAAACTACATGACCACCTCTCGTAAATAAAAATATATAAACTATATGATAGCCATTTAACGTTCACCACCTTATAATACACTTTTAAAGCTTGGCTCGAGCTCGATAAGTAAGATAAAATAATTAAGTGTAAATATATGAAATTACTCGAGCTCAACTCAATTAAGGGGGTGTTTTAGAAAATTATAAGTGATTATAATCACATAAAATTGTGTGCAGAAGCAATTTGAAGTATTTTATTTCTCGTTTATTATATTAAACGAGCTCTCAAAAGCTATAAGCATGTGCTTTTGGTAGCTTATAAGCCATTTTTTTAATATTAATTTTTTTTTTTGGTATCAACTTCTTTTAAATTTTTTTAAAAAACTTTATCAACTTCTACTAAAAAGTAATTTTCCCATAATCACTAATTTAATCAATTCTTTAAGAGTATAATATTTGTAAACGTCCCTTAATTATTAAACAAGCTCAAACATGATGTACAAAGCACAATAATATATCAAACAAGTTGGAACAACACCTATTCGACTCAACTCGAATAAAATTAGTTGCGGTGAATTATTTAATAGTACATTATGCAATTCAAGTACATCTTTAAACATGCTACTAGTTTTATTGAAACATTCAACATATACACACTAAAACATGCAACTTGTGTCATTAAAAATAAATAACACTTTTTTTGCATAAATATATTACATATTTTAATAAAATAAATTACATATATCATACACTCAAAATTCATTATATAAAGTACTAACCCCATTAATTATTATGAACTAATAAAATTTGAGAGGCAAAAAAAATTTTAGGCGGGTCCTTAAAATTTTTAAGCTATACTATTTAAAAATAAAAATTCATTTACATACATACAATCACCATATATATACCAACTTACCATATATATCAAATTAAAAATTTTGACTAATGAAATTTGAGAGCCAAAATGCGTATGGCCGCGGGTACTAAAAAATTTATTTTCATTTGAATAGTGAATTGGAATCAAGAAAACTAGGGAATGATATGATACACACTTAAATAAGCGAATCATACGCTCAGTCAATAACAACCTTCTCTATAAAACACCTTCACTATAATATACCTTCGCTCCAATTCTCTCCATATCTCGACAAACCGACGCTCCAATTCTCTCCATATCTACCTTCACTCCAATTCTCTCCATATCTCGACAAACCGGCGCTCCAATTCTCGGCAAACCGATGACTCGTCTTCTTCAATAACCGACGAATTGCGTGTTTTTTCAATAACCGACGACTCGTCTTCTCGGCAAACCGACGAATTGCGTGTTTTTTCAATTGGGAATCTGCAATCCGGGCACTTCAATTGTGTGGATCAACGACGATTCTCTTCAATTGTCTCTTCTCATCAACGTTTTAGGGTAATTATTCAATTGTGTATTTATTTCCTGATTTGGGAGTACGATCAACAGTTTTTGGGTTTTATTATGATGATTTGATTGCTTTCTGATTAATGCGTTTTTGCCTTACTAGATTACATATGGGTGAATTAATTTTTGTATGGATTACGTTTACATATGGGTGAATTAATTTTTTGTATGGGTGGATTTTTTGAAAGCGGATCTTATTATTTTTCAATTTGCTTTTGATATGGCTTCGGTGTATCTTTGACATCTTTGCCTTCACCGATTTTTTGTATTAGATTGGATCAATTTTTTGTGGTGGGTGTGTTAAAAATTAGGTGTTTAATTTGTTATTCCCAATTCCCAGTGTTCTTGAATGAAATATCGTAATTCAGAAACAGAGCTGGTTTTAACTACTTAATTTGACGAGACCAGCTCCGATGTTATATGCGGAGTCAGCTAAATGAGAACAAGGTATGCCAAACAACTCCCGTACTAAATAAGGGTTGTTTGGTTCGATAACTTTTCTTTAGGACCAACTATTGTAGCTATACTGCTATATGATAGAACTGATAAAAAAACTGGCGATTGTTAAAGCACAACTGATAGTTGGGATCTATTCTTGTGTTACATTATATTCTTTCTTCTTTGATGTGTAGTTCTTTGTGGGGTCTCATCCTCATTATTTCTTGTATTTTGTTTTTTGGAAATTTTTATAGGTAAGATGTAAGATGTTTATGTTAAAGTTATACATATATACTTTTGACAGATATTAAATTTAATTGGTGTTTTTTACATGACGTTTCTTGTATGTTTACCAGGAACCAGTGAATCTTGTTTTTTCATATTTCCAGTATACTCTAACCTCATTGGGTTTCGTTTTTCAGAAACAGTGGAATACATTTTTTCAGCACACAATAAGATATATGCCTGTGTTTTTCATTATTTACTAATCTCTATAGAAG
Source organism: Stenogyne calaminthoides (assembly GCA_037126765.1). Taxonomy (NCBI): domain Eukaryota; kingdom Viridiplantae; phylum Streptophyta; class Magnoliopsida; order Lamiales; family Lamiaceae; genus Stenogyne; species Stenogyne calaminthoides. Next base: position 19,244,345 of record JBBCBC010000034.1, read on the forward strand.
TTTAGCATTAAAACAGAGCATCCTAGTGAAGAGCTATATATTATACTGGTGCAAGGGTACTAAGAGAACCCCTTAATAAAGGTTATGAATATGGTAGTTTAGGTTATATGTTAATTGGTGGTTTTCTGTAATATTTTTTAAATGAGACAGAGCTTTTACAGACTCATATTTCATCTATTTAAATGTAATTCTGTTTTTGTATGTTTTGACCGAGTCTTATTTACATTCATTGCTCATTTTGCTAATCCAAGATTGCAATATCATTAAACTTTGTGATATTGTCATTGTTTTGTTCTTCCAGATTTTTCATATGGCTCCCGGAGGTCCATCAAACTTGAAACGAAAACACAATTTTGTTTCTATAACAGATCTTAAGGGACAACTTAATAGGGGAAAAGGGATAGGAGGTCAAAATGATACACGAACTCAAAAATCGAAAGGAGATGCAAATGCAAATAATCTGAACACCAGAAGCTATCCCACTTTGTCAAATTTAGCACCTCAGTCTTCCGAAATACCCGAAGATGAAACCTCTCGAATGCCATCCGTGGAGAGCATTCAGCATGCATCAAGTGAAGATCTTTCTTTACACGCAATGATGAGTAAAATTATTTTTAGGTGTTCTTGAGTATCTAATTTCATAATTATGTACATAAAATTATAAATTGTAACATACATTTATTATTCACGTGTAGCTGTTGGTTCCAAAAAAATGACTCGAGGCAAAACAACTGGAAAAGGATTATTGAAATATTTTAATACTAATGGGAAGATGAAGATTAACGTGGATACATCAATAGGCAGACCTATTAATGCGGACGAGTCAGCAAAATTTGCTACTCAAATTGGTTTAGTAATGCGGGATGTTCTTCCTGTACCCAAAAAATGGAAAGATTTGGACGAGGGCAGTGGATTGACTCCAGGGTTTGACCATCTCAAGGTGTGGGTTACCAAAATTAATGTGTTGTATATATTTTTTAACACTTCTTATAATCTAATGTGCATGTTTTTATGTGTGTTTGTAGATGCACATGGATGTGAATATGGATAAACAGGGCGTGAAACGAAGTGTGATCGAGCGGATGAAAATCACTTCTAGACAAAAGCGTTACCATTTGCATCAACACTTTCGTCAGTATGCAACTTTGGAAGAGGCTAAGAATAACAAGCCAAAGTCTGGTCCCGACGATGAAAACTTGGAAGACACAGTGATTATTTTTTGCATCACCGAAATTCAAGGTAATAATGCTATAAATTCATAATGGTCGTGATTTTTTCGATTGCCAAATTCTGATTTGTAATTTTACAATTCTAATTCTCTTGTAGCGTCGTAGTGAGGTAAATAAAAGCAACCGCCAGAAATTGAAATGCAAACATGTTGTCGGAAGAAAAGCTTTTACGGTTCGATCGCATGAAATTGTGAGTATATAATTATGCACTTATATGCTAGGTTTAAAATTTCTTTCATGTGTTGATATTTCCTTACTAGTTCAGTTGTACTATTCTTGCAAAAGATATACTACAGTTTTAGGGAATTAGCAGTGGCACATTACAAATGTGTTGCCCTTTGATGGTGGACTGTTTTAATTTCTTTGCAATATGGAGCATTTTGCGATGAGGGATTGTACCAATTTCATGTTGTGTTGTTTCGATTTGTTGGACAATCATTTTTTTTTTTTTTTATAGGTTTTACGTGTAGTGATTTTTTGGGAGTTGTTAAGTAAAGAATGAGTTACTCAATGTGTTGCTTTCTATTTTTTTTTGGGCTCTTTGGATTTTTGTTTGTATTTTACTTTTGGACTTGTAGTTTCATATAACTTTGATCTTTTGTTTTATGTTTCTTTATCATTTTTCTTATAATAAAGCATAGTAAAACTGATCTGTGGATTTAGCAAACTTTCATAACCCAATTACCCTTAAAGATAATTACATAATCATCAGTTGAGTATATATATAAACACCAAATCTTCCCTCAAGTTGCATCCACCTTAGTAACATTTCTTGACATCTTACACCTATGAATGAGAACTTGTGAGGAAACTATTATCTAATCAGATTTAGATCGGGGATAAATGTATTGCAACCTTTTGTTTTACTTAATCTTTGATTTGATGATGAGTTTTAGATCGTGGAGTAATTGTTTTTTCTTATAGTCTCGTCTTGAAGTTAGTTTGGAGAACCATGCATTTAATTCACTTGTATAAGGATACTCACAGTACAAAGAATGATGGATGAAAATCAAATGAGGCGAAGAAGAATTGGGTAAGTTGTGTAGACATATTTATGATATTTAGTTATGTTACAAATTTTGATGTTAATTTACTTCTATTTTATTCTTTATTATTAGGACATGATGATGAAAAAAAAAAAACGAGTATATTGAGCTTGGAATTGAGAAGACTGAAGAAGAGATAGTCCTTGAAGTGTTGGGTCATGGGTCAGGATACAGAAAAGGTCTTGGTTACGGTCCACAGCCTCCAAGTAAACGCAGCTCGTTGCACGATACCTCTAGTGAATATAAAGATGAGCTAGAAGAAACAATAGAAGAGTTGCAGGAGTCTAAAGCTAAGGTGGAAGAACTTCAAACACAAGTAACTGATTTGAAAGACGAGCTAGCTGCGCAAAATGCAAATATCACAGCACAACTCTCCAAGCAAGGTGCAGCTCTCAACAAACTAATGGCTATGTTCAACGATGAAGAGATGGAATGATAAATGTTAGCTTCTATTCTTCTATATCTATTTATATAATGTGTATGCCTGCTCCCCAAAACTTGTATGTGAATCATCCATATGTTTATATCTTAGTTTTGCTAAAATCTGGTTTGTCAATGGAGTATGGTCTGACATATTTACATATATATAAGCTGTTGCAATAATGGGTGGTGCAAATTTATTAAATTGATGGTATTGTTTGATTGAGATGAGTTTTGATTGGCTTTATGGTTTTTAATTGTAATCTTATTATTTTATGTTTTTTTGGGGTTTCCGTGAGAGATTACAGTTGCTTTTGTTTGTGATTTTGGATGTTGTAGTTTTGTATTCTTTATATTATTGATAGTGTGAATCTTTGGTGGTATCGGTTAGGTTTGTTTGAAAAACGAAGGTTTTCTTTGAATCGATTTTGGATATGAATCTGATTGATGAATTTTCATTAAAAATCTTGATGAGCTTTAATTTTCCTTTATTGTAGATCGATTGCATGTGCTTCACTGCTTCATGTTTTTTAAAATTAGGTTGTACTATATTGCCTGTTAGAATATCTGTTGAAGGCACCAACCTTTTGTCCATACAATTTTATGTTTACCTTCTGAGCAATTTAAAAGCCTAGTCTTATTAATTGAGAGGATGTGAATCATCTTGTTTCCTTCTCGAGCAATTTACACCTTTACCATAGGTGTCTACATGTATTTTTTACGTGAATCGGTTGGAAGAGTATACCCGTAGTTCGATGCTATAATATGTATAGTTATGCGTGTATAAAAGTGTTTAGAAGGATAGAGTGTCTACAATAGATGCAATTCTTTGGTCCTTTTTAACAAAGACGGATTTTGGGAAATAGAAAAGGGTTATGTAATGTTGATAAACCATCATAATGTTGCCAGGGTTGAATTTTTTATTTAACATGACATTTTCGGATTAGTTCTTAGCCAACATTAGTATTTCTACTGAGGATAATATTACTTACAACCATGTTCTTGATTTCTGTTCACTCTTAAAGACAATTTTTTCCGGACTTGTCAAGAATTTGTTCTAGTGTGTGACTTTTTGCGAGATAATATGCTCGGTCATTCTCGGGTAGTGAAAAGAAAACAAATTTAAATTATCTGTATGCTTAAATATGCATCAGCGTGTTAAATTTTTAAGAAATTTAACTTTATCCTTACTAGTTACAATATTTATTGAACTCTGTTTCTAAAAGAAACTATAATGATGAGATGGGGAAGAATGTGGAAATAAAAAGATAATGAAGTAGGATTAGCTTCTGTCAGTGTAATGCCTCTGATAAACTGGAGCTAGTAAGTAGGGATTTTTTTATATCTATGAAAGTCCTAACCATAGAGATCAATTATTAATTGGAAATGATTTTAAATAAGTTTTTCACAGTTAATTTATTCAGTCTGTTTGGTTATTACATGCAGTTTTTCAACAAGAGCGCGAGGTTTCCTGAATTCATACGAATTGCTGATCTGCAAGACCCCGAGAAAGGTTACGTGGTTGACGACAGCTACTCTCTGAAAATTGAAACCTCCATCACATGTTTATTTTGCTAACTCTGAAACCTTTTACTTTTGCAACTTAATTTGGATGTGTATCTTTTATCTTATGCTGACTTATCTAGACTACTAGGATGTGATTTAATGAAACTAGAATTGCGCTTTTGCAGTTAATTTACCTTTCTTTGAACTAGAAGAATATACTATCCGCATTTTCAAAAGACTTAATATTACTTGTGATAAGCTCCTACTCTTCCAATCCTTCATTTTTTTTTTTTTTGTTTTGTTGTGATGTTTTTTCTATTACATTTAGTAATTGAAATTAGTTTATCATGGCTATTTGTATGATCACTTATTACTTTAATATATAAAATTCAAATAATTCTTTAATAAATTTAATCATTTCTAGATTGTCACCATAGTTTTTTTAATGACAATTATCATCTTCGTCACTAAACAATATTTTATTATGACAAAAAAAATTTGTCACTATTTTCACATTTTTTTTAACGATGCAAAATATTTGTCACTAGATACTAATTAGTAATGACGATATATGTTGTCACTATACCATAGTTTTTTTAATGACAATTATCATCTTCGTCACTAGACAATATTTTATTATGTCACTATTTTCACATTTTTTTAACGACGCAAATTATTTGGTCACTATAGCCTACATTTTTGTGACGAATTGTGTTGTCACTATATAATAAAATATTCGTCGCTCTTGTGTAATTCTTTCTTGACGAAAATTTTGAAAAAATGACAAAATTTATGTTGTCACCGTAGCTAAACTTTTTAGTGATGGTTATTGTATTCGCTCACTAAATATTATATTATACCGACAAAAATAATTTGTCACCATTTCTCCATCATTTTGTGACAATAGAACTTTTGTCACGAAATGTAACTTATTGGTGACAACTTATTTCGTCATTATACATGTACAGAAATAGTGACAATCATTATTTCGTCACGACAAAAATTAAATTGTCATGTAAAGATAAACTTTTAGTGACGAAACACCATATTCAATGACGAAATTTGAAGCCAAATGTGACGTTTTTATTTGTCACTATATAGATGGAATGATATAGTGATTTATGACCTTTAAGCGTCATCAAAAGATAACTTTATATGACGAATTTAAATAATGTCGCATTTACCTAATATGACGCACTATAGGTGACGTTCTTTGTGACGAAAAAATTTCGTCATCAAACACCTTTTGTGACGAAAAATGATGATTTTATGACAAAATTTGTCGTCATGAAATGTGCGATTTCCTGTAGTGCCTCTCTGTTGTCGGTGACACAAAAACCCCCATCTCGCATAGTCTTCGATTTCGCCGGCTGACGTACCCAGTGACAACGAGAAAAAGATCACACTCAATAGGTGCGTATCCCACAAAATCCCCATCTTGCATTTTTTATTTTTTGTTTTCATGAAGATTAGTAACTTCAATTTCAAATAGCAAGATTTGGAAAGATTCTCTTGTGAAAGTAACAACTGTGTTTTCTTATTGTAATGCCCCGAATCCGGAATGAAGCTTTTATCGCTTTAACACTCTAGGTTCGAATTGTCACTTAGTAACCAAAAACCCGAAATAAAAAAAAAATCTTTTTAAAGTAATGCACCGAGTAAAAGATATAAGTTTTCACAGTTAATAATGATTTATAAAACACGAAAAAGTGTGGGCCCATTTATTTAAAATTAGATGATAACATTATAGTGAAAACAGTCATTTATAAGATAACATACATTTTAAATCATCGAGCAACTTTTAAAGAGTTTGTTGCTCGGCATATGAATAAATTCACCCAACATACTGGCGAAGCATTTATTTTAGAGAAGTTCGATATGAGTGTAAATATATCTATATATGCATCAAATTTATTAAAGCTTGGGGAACTCTGTGTCATCCTTGCTACTGCTCTGGTCCCTCGAAGTCGAAACCTGAAATGGTATTAAAAAGGGGGGGCGTGAGCTACTTCTCACGTATGGGCATCCTGCACGCTGTTATACAGATCGACAGTACACCGAAATATAATTATCTTGGTATTTTATTTAAGAATTGTTCATATGCTTTTGCGTAGATGATTGTGTAGGTTCGTACGGAGTCTTTGTGTAGACTCGTTCGTAACTTGGTGTCTTATGGTAATCTTATTAGTAGCTTAATTTCATAAACATCGATAATATTCATAAGATATCATCCATCATGATCATTTGATCATAAACATTTCATTTAGATCCTTAGATTCATGTTAGGACACTAGTTGCTCCGACCACATGCAATCCCCTTGTCGCTTCCAACCTACATCGCATGATAATTATCATGTGGGACACTGGTAATAGCTACCGCGTGCAATCCCCTCTTACATCTTCCCACCTCCTTCGTGAAATCGCATATTATGTATCTCGTAAGATACATATCATACCATTCATAAGCTTGCGTCTTTAATTAATTGTTTTCTTGTGTTCTTTAGTTATAGATTTGTGTTTGTTTAGTTCAGTTCGGAATACACCAACAATCCATATAACTTTCAAGGCAATACAGTAATGACATCCACCTCGTTAACTTTAAGAAAAGTTATAAGACTTGGAAGTGGTTTGGAGAGTTCGAGCGTGGTAGTGATCGTCCGAGTATTTGTTTGAGCAGCACTTTACCTAGTACAATATATTCAGGTTCGCGTCATTTATTGATTGAAGTAATTTTATTCGTAAGTCTAACGAGAACGTTGAGCTCTTTTCTTAGGGTTTTATCCACTCGAATATTTATTGAATTCCTACAAGAAATGGCTATTTAGAGTTTATTAATTAAATTCCTAAAATTATTTCTCGAAAAGATTTTAAAGGACTCTAAGTTTCGAGGCACAAAGAAGAATGAAACACATAAGTTTTTGTGGAGATAAAATTATCCAAAATCATAATATTAACTAATAAGCCTCCTAAAAGTTTAAGTACTTATTTTTGACATTTTTTGGAAAGTTAGTCTCCCAAAACTGTGTGATTTTCTTTCATTTTTGCGAGCTGTTTCCCGTCGATTCTTTAATCCGATCGAGGTGAAACTTAGGGATTTTAAATTTTGTAATCTAAAATTTACTGGCATGAAAAATCATTTGGAAATAACGAACGGAAGTTGGTTAAAAGTTTCATGAAAGTCAGGTGTTTGAAACACATTTCTTGTTCAAAGAAAAACACCGAGTTTTTGTCCTACATTTAGAACGTACATAACTTTTTACATGATTAACGAAATGACTCAAATTTTTATATTTAGAAACTAAAGTATGTAGAGAATATGACCCTTTTTGTTTCAGTTCAAAAGAAACTTTTTACAGAAAGTTATAGACGAGTGAAGTTACCTCACTCATACTAAAATTACAGAATTTTTCCAGCACGTCACACTTTTCGAAATATATATCTCCGATTCTACGCAATGAAAAATTACAAGATTTTATAAGAATACAGTAGACTCAATGAATTTTAACTTGCCACTAGTTATATCTCAAAATGATTTATAGAACTCGAGATATGAGTTTTTAAAGTAATTATACTGAAATTTCGAGTAGCAGTTTTTCTGGAAATTCCAATTTTCGAGCGACCATGTTTAAATGTAAAAACGAGCAACGTAACGACACCAAAATTGAGTACCGTAACTACGATCACATATTACACATATAAGGGAGCATAAAGGTGTTTTAAAACACAAAACTCCAGTACCACAGGGTACTCGACGGCGTAGCCGAAAATCAGTCGAAAATAGTTTTGACGTTTCAACTTGACATATTTGAGCGTAAATTTTGGCAGCATAACGGTACAATTTTTTAAAACAAAAAAACACGAGCATGAAGTATGTACTTCAAACAACATGTACGAGTTCTAATTTAGCAATTTTCAACACGTTTGAACACCGAAATTCTACACCGAAGATCACACAAGCACCAAGTTCGAGTTTTGTTCAGAGGTTACCTCTGTTGTCCTTCTCCTCTGTTTTCTGCTACCAGGTTAGAACAGCTCGGTTCCTAAAAGCTTGGAGAAGATGATCTTGGCTTGATTTAAAGGAAAAGAGTTGGAATCACTAATACACATTTGGCTTTGCACAGCTGTTAAAAATGACCTTAGACAACGGTTATAAGGGTTGTCCAAGTAACAACTGTCTAAAAAATGGACTTAGACAACGGTTTTGAACCGCAGTGCAAGAGGACCCTTGTACAACGGTTTTGAACCGCTGTCTAATATATATATTTTTTTAATATTTTTATTATATTGGATAGACAGCGGTTTATAACCGCTGTCCAATAACAATTTTTTTTATAATTATTTTATATTTTAAAAATCCAGTTTATACAAAACCAAAAATCAAAACTTATACCACTATAATATATATACTGTTATAGCCGGAATTACCCGGGCGTATGAACAATAACTCACAAAATAACAATAGCGAATGCAGACAAGAGTGAACTCACAATTTGGTGACCCGGTTCGCCAAATACGGCTACGTCCGGGGGCAATACCAAGCCAGGAATTTTACTATAATATCAGCCTAAGAACTAAGATTTTCGATCCCCTACAATGAATGTTACAAGAAGTATTTATAGATGGTGAACTAGGTTAAATCTCCTCGTGGGCCTTTTCTTCAGGCCTGCTAGGGCCGCAACCGCCATCATCGTGGTTTCCTTGATATTTGGTTAGCGATTCTCACCTTAGGATAGACTTACCTTGCCTGCTCCCCACGATATCCGCGCCATTAACTGCCCGAATCTTCTCCATATTTATCCCTGGGCGACCTCGGATGCTCGCTTGAGGTTACCGACCAAAGTGGTCGCACCTGCTCCCGGGTGATCTTCGTCAATTGCCGATTCGCCACATTTCATCGTGCCGTAATGGTCGCCGTCCTTTGAGGGGTTGTATCCCCGTAGATATATGACCCCAACAATTGCCCCTAGGTCACCAGCGAGGTAGTCGTTGGTCGCCCTGAATACGTCTTTGCCGACTCCCGAGGCATGATGGTGGTCGTCCCGCTCCCTCGAGAAGTCCAACCGCCACCTCGAAACAGTGTGCCTGATGACGTCGCTCTGCATGGTTATGATGGCGCGTGACCGCCACGTGCCCCGCATATGTTGGGATTTTTTGTAGATTTGCCCCACATTCGAAATCCTAATTGTGCTTTGGCCCCTGCTTCCCGCTTATAAATATGGGTTCACTTCCCTGTTGGGATTATACTGGAAAGTATGCTTTTACTTTGTATAATCAAAACTGAATTTCGGACTTATTTTCTGAAATAAATTGTTTATCACTGATGCTTTAAATATCATCGAATGTTACATATATTTACTGCATAACTGTTCAATAAATAGTACGTGTTACATTGTAGTTAATTTAGTGATACCAGATCACAGAAGATTAAATTAACAGTCCCTTGTAACTAAAAGTACACCATTCACGACCTAGATGGAAATGAACAATCCATCGTGAAAGGTTGAAGTGTAAGGCTCGGATTGGCTTGTCTTGACCAAGAGATTACACTAGTGCATGACTGATGCACTGAATAGGACCTACAAGAGGACAAATACTTTAGAACTGAACAAGGAAGAATTAGACCTCAGTGGTTCGTTATTTCTTAATCTTCGTTCCTTAAATAGGATCACGTGTGGTTGGTAACTATTGCTTTGACTTATCATGGGTAGAGAATCAACGAGATTCAATACTTTTTATCTTGGGCAATATTATTGGTCACATGTGATTACTAAGATTTAATCTTGAGAATCGTGTGTGCAATCACGCTTGTTCGATTTGCCCCCTTGGGAGGTTCATAAGCTTTATCATACCAAATCTTGCAAGTGGAATTAGTTTCCTAGATGGATAATAATGTTGAACCGCTCTTGACCAAGGACAAAAAGATATTAATTAATGGAAAGCTATTTCAAATGGCTTGAATTAATTAATGGGCTAGATAATCTTAAACACGGAAATAATAACCGGAGCCATATTGACCGTAATATGGGTTAAGATGGATAGTCAATATTAATTATGTAGTGGGATTAATTAATATTTATGGGCTTGAATAATATTGTGGCTCAATATTGATAATTCAAGATCCATTGGAAGGTCCAATCTTAATTCTCCTAAAGGCCCCTAAGTAGCCCAACATATAGTCCAATAACTGAAAAAGGTGTTTAAAATAAAATAAATATCGTTGCTTATTTTTTCCATTATTTTCGAAATTTATGGATAAAAAGGGGAGAAAGATTTTCTTTGAATTTTGTTATGGAATGAAGATATGTATTCTTGGAATACAAGATTATCTCATTAAATTCAAGAAATCTCCCACTTGGTTATTCATGAAGAAAATTTCAAAATTTTTGAAATATAATGGGCAAGAAAGATTTTCTTGATTTTCTTGAAAAGATATTATGGAAGATATGTATTTCTTGAAATATAAGAATATCTCATAAATTCAAGAAGATCCAAATCTTGGATTCTTGCCTATAATTTCGAAAATATCCCATAACAAAGAGTAGGTGGGATTTTGTGGAATATTATAATTATGGGAAAAGAAATATAGGAGATATATTCAAGATTTCTTGGAGATCAAGAAAAGATTTTCCCACATTATTTTTTGCCCAAAATTTTCGACCACCTATGCTCTATAAATAGGGGATGACTCTTTCATTCCCAAGTACAATTCCATGTGCTGGAAAAATTAGTAAATCCACAAAGGTGGTGCAACATAATTTATTTTCCTTTTGTTAATTGTTCGCAAGTGTCCTACCACCGGATAGTCGAGCAAGGATTAAGGGAATACTTGGGAAGTTCTTTTGGTGAGTCTAATCAGCCAGACCATTGCCATCCCAAGAGGTACGTTCACGTAAACTCGTAGAATTCCGCATGCGTAGGATTTACGTGATTTAATTATATGCATGATTTGTTGTTGGATTATTATTTGAATTAATATAGGATTAATTCATGCTAGTAATAATTATAAGAATTAAATTTGTATTTAAATATTCACCCCGAATAGATCTGTGCAACTTATTCCCCAACATTCCCTCTTCCTATTCTTCCGCAAAACTGTGCCTCTGAGTCTTCTTCGAGAGTTAGGTGGCTTTGCATCTTCCCTGCTTCTTTTTTGTAAGTGTTTTCTTCACCCCCAAACTCCTTCAAACCCCCTTCTGTGTTAGTTATGTCGGGATCGCCAAGAGATCAGGTCGGACATTCGTCTCCGATGAGGGTCGTTCCCTTCGCCGGGGCCTCTAGCGGTGGTGGCTCGTTGGAAGATTTGGGCTCCGTCCGCCGGGACGGAGGGAATGCCCCTATGAATTCCGACGTGTTTGATGTGATACCCGAGCTTCTCACCACTTACTGACCAATATATTTCATGATTTGCGTGCATTTTATATTATTTATGTGTTAATATTATTTATGTAATATTCTTGATTATGCATTATTTATCTTGCTTTTAAATTGGTTTAAATGTTGAATTATTTGTTAAGCTAATACGTGATTAATTGTGAGAAAATTTTAGTATAACTTATCCGGACTCTACTCATATTTGAGTGCATGTGTTACTTGATTGTGGTATAAATTAAGTGTAAATAATTTATTGATTAATTAATAATAGTAGTTAACTAAAATTACGAAATGTATAAACATAATATAAGATATATACGTACATCTATATATATATATATTCATAAGACTTAAAAGTATATATGGGTGCTTATTAATAGTTGTATGATATTATGATAATAATATAACAATTAGCATACTATTTGAACTACAGAAAACTATTGCTTCCAAGCTAAGCTAAGATTAGTTAAGGCGACACTTGGACTTTGGGGAGGAATACAGAAGGACGCACGATGAAGGAAGAAAAGTGAGGCGGTTTATATCAAGCTTATCATGTATATACACACACCTCCAAACCATTTTTCTTACTCTTAATATAAAAGCAAACTCGAAAAATAAAAGATCAAAGAAAGAGCAAAGAAATAGAGAGGGACGAGAAGGATGCTGAAGAAGTGGAAATATCAGTAGGTGACTTAAACATGTGAGGAAGTGAAGAGTAAAGGTGTGGTGCGAAATCTCTAATAAATGATTACAAGTTTCTAAGGTAAGTAGAAATTCATTTGCAACTACAATGTATAAACATAGTATTATATGATTTATTTGTGATTAATGATAATATGTGGACAATACGTGGATAATATGTGGATTGTGAGATTTGATTGATATTCAGTGATTACTGTGGAAAAAGCTGGTGAACTCGATATTTGATATAAACTGGGTATGTGAAATGTGAAATTTGTGAGTTAAGCTGTGTTGCATTGCATTGCATCATGCATATCATGTATCATCATGAAATGAGATTTGATCTAATGATGTAATTTGGCCACTGATTATACACCAAGGACGGAAGGGGCGACCTGGGGGTAATGCGACCAGGGAGACCCTGACGTAGACCACTCAGCGTAGGTCAACATCTTATTATTACACAGGAGGGGCGAACAGGGAGACCCTGGCGCCGTCTCTTGAGGTGACTTTAGGGAAGGGGCGACCTGGGAGCGGCGGTAACCAGGAAAAGCATGGCGGCTGCCCAGAGTAGGCCACCGTTTTATATATATGGGTGGATTGAGCTCAGTCCGGTGTATAACGGTGAGTCTGGGGCCCTCCGATTATTTCATAAATAAATTGGTGATTTCAAAAGAGAGTGCATGTGGAGGATTTTTAAAGATTCACAACATCATGCATAATTTCTACTTACTGAGATTTATATGTCTCACCTAGTTTATGCATTGTAGGTAATCTTTTGAACTAGCACTGAAGACGGTTGGAGTACCTCCAGATTTTGAGAGTTGTATACATGGATGACGACCTGTGGGGCTTGCGTTCGGTTATAATATATATATATATATATATATAATTTTATTTATTATGAGTCCTTCTTATCAAGTTTTTTTAAGTGTTCAAAGGATTTGTCATTCTGTTAACCATTTATAAAAAAAGAAAAAGAAAAAGAAGTCACAAGTCAATTCCTGTAAATTTATTTCGAACATATTATTTATTTGGTTATTTAAGAGTGGTCGTGACAGAGTGGTATCAGAGCTCGGGTTATGGTTCTGTAGACTGTCCATGTATATGATCTCGGAATTTGTTGTACACAATCACTTTGGTAAGTTTAATGTGAAATTATTTATACTTTATAGTATGAATATGTTAGAACTTCACTTTCCTTATTAGCTTGATATGACATTAAAGTTATAAGTATATTGAGAAAGCATGACATGCATGTGTAATGATTCAAATAAATTTCATTGAGATTACATTAAATCCTAAAAATTTTATATGACTTTCATAGGGAACTGTAGAATACCTTATTTTGAAGGAAAGTTAGTCCTTATTAGGGATGGGAACAAGAAGACTTATAAGTATTGAACAGAAATAGAAAGGCAAACTATTTGGTATCATTGGTCATGAATAAGGTGGTGTAGAGAGATAGCTAGTGAAAATGACTTTTGGGTTAATAGTCTAGTCGTTGCAATCTTTATGATGAAAATTATTTGAGGTTTTGGAGACTATCTCAACATGTTTTTTTGGGTCTTGTAGCTGAGGACATTGCCTATGATTTGATAATTGATTATTTTTGGGTACAAACAGAATTTAATTAAGGTTAATTTTTGAAAAAAAAAAGTAAAAAAAATTCAAAAACTAGGGATGTAGATCTTAAGAAACAAATTAGGATATAAAAATATAGAGTTAAGAGGAAATTGTTAATTATTGGAATAAAAGAAGAGGTTATTATATTCAAATGTTAACGGAGCCGCAAGTTGGGTTAAACTTTGAGACAGAATGTCGTGTTATAGTAGAGAACATTCTACGATCGAGAAGGCAAAAGTATAATAACCGCAAGAATAGACTTGACTCGTGAATTTGGTATAATAGTAATGAAAGGGATAAAAGAATAACGATGATTAGTAGAACACGTATTAGTGACTTGTCATCTTTGGGTTTTAGTGAGAAACTTGAGGGGTAAAATATAGATTTAAGTGATGATGTCAAATCTTAAGGATGATTATTAAATTTCTTGTCGGAAATTAATATTCTCTATAAGAATGAATAGTATAATTTTGTACGTTAAAGGCTATAGATCCGATTTTATTGGATTGATACGAAACTTTGGGATCATAGTATCGTTGGAAGAAATTGAATTCTCAGTTGAATTATTAAGATATGAATGATTTTTCGTAATCAGAAAGGGATATAGTTGAAGTATGAATTGATCATACCTTGTTAAGATTTGGGTTTAGTATAATGAGACTTTGTGGGACGTTTTCGCGGTATTGACTCACATATACATAAATTAAAGGACTACTCTAGTAGAAACCAATGAATCACATGTATATAATTAAATGATGTGTAATTAAAAGAAGTGATCAAATGGATTATTGTTGTATAACATTTTAGGCTAGTGAAATTTCGGGGACAAAATTTTTATAAGGAGGGGAGGATGTGATACCCGAGCTTCTCACCACTTACTGACCAATATATTTCATGATTTGCGTGCATTTAATATTATTTATGTGTTAATATTATTTATGTAATATTCTTGATTATGCATTATTTATCTTGCTTTTAAATTGGTTTAAAAGTTGAATTATTTGTTAAGCTAATACGTGATTAATTGTTAGAAAATTTTAGTATAATTTTTTCGGACTCTACTCATATTTGAGTGCATGTGTTACTTGATTGTGGTATAAATTAAGTGTAAATAATTTATTGATTAATTAATAATATTAGTTAACTAAAATTAAGAAATGTATAAACATAATATAAGATATATCCGTGTATATATATATATATTCATAAGACTTAAAAGTATATATGGGTGCTTATTAATAGTTGTATGATATTATAATAATAATATAACAATTAGCATACTATTTGAAGTAAAGAAAACTATTGCTTCCAAGCTAAGCTAAGATTAGTTAAGGCGACACTTGGACTTTGGGGAATATACCTACATCCTTAACTTTAGAAGGAATACAGAAGGACGCACGATGAAGGAAGAAAAGTGAGGCGGTTTATATCAAGCTTATCATGTATATACACACACCTCCAAACCATTTTTCTTACTCTTAATATAAAAGCAAACTAGAAAAATAAAAGATCAAAGAAGGAGCAAAGAAACAGAGAGGGACGAGAAGGATGCCGAAGGAGTGGAAATATCAGTAGGTGACTTAAACATGTGAGGAAGTGAAGAGTGAAGGTGTGGTGCGAAATCTCTAATAAATAATTACAAGTTTCTAAGGTAAGTAGAAATTCATTTGCAACTACAATGTATAAACATAGTATTATATGATTTATTTGTGATTAGTGATATTATGTGGACAATACGTGGATAATATGTGGATTGTGAGATTTGATTGATATTCAGTGATTACTGTGGAAAAAGCTGGTGAACTCGATATTTGATATAAACTGGGTATGTGAAATATGAAATTTGTGAGTTAAGTTGTGTTGCATTGCATTGCATCATGCATATCATGTATCATCATGAAATGAGATTTGATCTAATGATGTAATTTGGCCACTGATTATACACCTAGGACAGAAGGGACGACCTGGGGGTAATGCGACCAGGAAGACCCTGGCGTAGACCACTCAGCGTAGGCCAACGTCTTATTATTACACGGGAGGGGCGAACAGAGAGACCCCTGGCGCCGTCTCTTGAGGTGACTTTACGGAAGGGGCGACCTGGGAGCGGCGGTAAGAAGGAAAAGCTTGGAGGCTGCCCAGAGTAGGCCACCATTTTATATATATGGGTGGATTGAGCTCAGTCCGGTGTATAACAATGAGTTTGGGGCCCTCCGAGTATTTCATAAATAAATTGGTGATTTCAAAAGAGAGTGCATGTGGAGGATTTTTTAAGATTCACAACATCATGCATAATTTCTTCTTACTGATATTTATATATCTCACCTAATTTATGCATTGTAGGTAATCTTTTCAACTTGCACTGAAGGCGGTTGGAATACCTGCAGATTTTGAGAGTTGTATACATGGATGACGACCTGTGGGTCTTGCATTCGAGTTATAATATATATATATATATATATATATATATATATTTTGTTTATTATGAGCCCTTCTTATCAAGTTTTTTTAAGTGTTCAAAGGATTTGTCATTCTGTTAACCATTTATAAAAAAAAAAAGAAGTCACAAGTCAATTTCTGTAAATTTATTTCGAACATATTATTTATTTGGTTATTTGAGAGTGGTCGTGACATTTGAGTCCCTCGCGGACTTAGGTACATTGACCCCGGAGTAGGGTCCGACGGAGTTTAGGACCTATGCCCCGGATAAAGCTCCCTAGACCTCCGTTCCGGGACCATCCGGATTTCTTCGATTACCAGGCTTATCGAGCCGGCCTTGGACACCGCCGACCACTTCGACCCGAGATCCGCAAGGCGACCAAGTCCAAGTTCCACATCAATGATGAGAAATACTGCTCTGTTATGACGGAGGCCAAGCTGGACGTCGCCCATCATGAGTATGAGACTCCGAACAACGTGTTTTATTATCGGCCGGATCAGTTGGAGAGGGTCGACCAGCCTCTGGAGGGGATGATTGCTATACACGAGGCAGTGATGGACGTGGGTCTTCGCTTTTCCCTTCATCTGGCGATCTCCCATCTGCTGGCCGCCTGGCGTCTTGCCCCGGCCCAGATCACTCCGAACAGGTGGAGTTACCTTTTGGTGACGTTAACCGTGATTGGCCAGACCGGTCTTTACTGACTGCTCACTCCCATGGAGGTGAATTACTATTGGTCGTTGGTTACCCAACATGGCCAGGAAGGCCACTATGCATTGAAAAATCGCCCTGGTCGGCGGATCGTGTGCGGGATTGTCAATAAGGTTAAAAATTGGCACCCCCGATGGTAGTTTGTGGGCGGGGCGTGGCAGAGTGCCCCTCCGGGGTCTGTCTTGGAGATCCCCATTCCTACTGACTTCCAAGAGCGGGCTCCTCGTAAGATTCCGTTCTGAAGGTACATCGATCATCTCCGTACTGATCTAATTTCCCTTCTCTTTTGTAGGCTTGCTTGTTGCTGACAAGAACCAGCTGAACTGGGATTTTGAGACCGCCCACCGGATTGCCTTCGACTATCCCTGGGAATTCCGCCACGTCGAACTCTATAACTCCTCCTCTGAGAGATTGTGGGGGGGGGGGTTTACAAACGTATCCTCGTGAGACCGGCCGCCTTCGTGAGTTTCTCTACTTTCCTTTCACCAACCTTCCCTTGCTGAGATTTCTTATTAAGAATTATTTTCCTGCAGCTCCTCACATCCCCGTTCAAGCGACCGCTCCAAGCCCCGAACAGATGGCCTCCCGTCGGAATCCTACCCTCCACTTCTCGCGTACCGGGTCCGCGGCCCGGTCCGCACCTTCGGCTCGCGAGGGCGGTGCGGTGGAGACAGGGGGGTCCTCCAGGGCGGATTGCCCCAAGGACAAGAAGAAGGCCAAGGAAGGTCGAGAGAGTTCTCGCCCGGCCCACTCGGAAGGGTCCCCTTCCCGAAAGCGTGCCCGCCAAGGTGACCATTCCCCCGTGCTACTGTTGGGGAAGGGGGGAGTGCCCCCCCGTGGGAGTCAATCCTCGCCGCTCTTCCTCCGTCGACGTCGCCGCCGCCGCCTCCTGGTCATCAACCTCGGGCGACCGCACCTTCGTGGGTTTTGACATCGACCGCTCCGGGGCGTAAGTTGTCATCTTGTTGCTTTCGTGATTATCCCTTTTTGTCTCTGCATTTCTTCTAAGTTGGGCTCTTCTATTCTAGGTTTGTGAACTTCCCCCCGTCTGTTGCCGATTACCTTCGGTCGAGGATGCCTCCCATCATTGGGATTTCAACCGACTGGCCCCGGTACATGCAGCATTTCATCCGGGATGTGCCCCGGTGCTGGTCCTTGGACGACCACCAAGCCATCTCCACGAACAGCAAAGAAAACAACTTGTACACCGCCCTGATTTATTCCCAAAAGGAGGCCACATTCCTTGAGCGAGTTGTGGAGCAAAATGATCAAGACTTGGAGATCTCCTGCTCAGCCCTCGATGAGCAAAAGAAGAAGTTGGCGGAGGTGGCGGCGGCCATGTCTCGGATGGAGGCCGACCTGAAGGCTGCTCAGGAGCGGTCGGCCAAATTGGCGTTGCAGGTGGCAGATGTTAACGCCAAGCGACGCACCGAGGTCGTCTCGAACAGTCTCGAGCTGCCAACTTTGCAGGGCTGGGTTGATGAGCTTACTCGACAGCTGGCTGAGTCCCACACTTTGGCGGTCGATTATGAAGCTCGGGTCAAAGATCTCGAGTTTCAGATATCCAAGGAGGCCTCTCTCTGGGCCGTCGATGACGCCGCACTAGGGATCTTCTCGTATATTAGCGCCTATCCGGACGTCCTTCGGGCGGTGTTCCATTGTGACCCTTCTGTCGATGCCTCCGTGCTCGTGGAAGATTTCAAGGCCTTCGTCGCTGATTGCCCGCCTGAGGCCGACGTGGTGCTGCCCGTGACGGACTTGGCCGATTTTGGCATCGATCTGTCATTCTTGGATCCGGCGAGCAGGTTGACGAGGCCGGGCGGGGGCTCCGATCTCGGGGCTCTTCTGGGTAGGCACATGTCGACCTTGCTGCGATGCCTGTGCCCCTAACTGAGGCGGCGGACGGCAGTGGCGCGATGGTGGCCACCCCGAGCCGAGAGGTTGTCGGGGGCGAGGAGCAGGTGGGCGACCAGGCCATGGTCGAGAGGGTGGATAGGTCGGGGGACTGTGCTTAGTGCCTCCCCTTCTGCTGAAAGTTTGTACAGGGTGTCTGCAAACTCCTTTCCTTTGAAATTTTCTGTTTTTCCTTTTTTGTGTTTGCATAGCCCTCCGGGGTAGGAACTTGTAAGGGGCCTTTGGGACCTCTTTTGTTTTCGGCCTCGGTGCCTTTGTTTTGTGGTAATGAAGTTGTTATATTTTTACTCCCTTCGTTGTGTATTTATGTATGAATCCCTTGCTTTGCCTATGAACCATTGGTCGTGCGAACCCGGACGTACACCGGCGACTATAAGTCTTGCCTCTGTCCTGATCGCTGTTTGGTTATGTTGCGATGTATCCGAACTATGTTTTGGTCATCTTATCTTATGCGATGTATCTAAACTTTGGCTTAGTCGTGTTACGGTGTTGTCTTTAAGAAGGCCGTCGTTCTTGACCTGCGGCCAATGCGATGACTATTGGGGTTATACTGAAAAGTATGCTTTTACTTTGTATAACCAAACTGGATTTTCTTATTTATTTACTGAAATAATCTATTAATCACTGTTGCATTAAATATGAATGAATGTTATATATATTTATTGCAAACCCGTTCAATAAGTTAAGTATGTATTACGTTGTAGTTAATTTGGTGATACCAGATCACAGAAGATCAAATCAACAACTCCTCGTAATTAAGTACAAATTCACAACCCAGATGTAAATGAACAAACCATCATGAAATGTTGAAGTATAAGGCTCAGATTGGCTTGTCTTGACCAAGAGATTATACTAGTGCATTTAGATGCACTGAATAAGGACCTACAGGAGGATAATTCTTCAGTACTGAATATACAAGAATTGGACCTCAGTGGTGTATTATTTCTTAATCTCCGTCCCTTAAATAGGATCATGTGGAATTAATAACTATTGCTCTGACTTATGATAGGAAGAGAGTCAATGTGATTCGATACCTTATATCCTGGGCAATATTATTAATTACATGATGATTGCTGACATTTAATATGGAGAATTGTGTGCAAGTACGTCTTGCTTGATTTGTCCCCTTGGTGGGCTCATAATCTTTATCATACCAAATCTTGCAAGTGGAAATTTATTTCCGGTATGGATAGTAACGTTGAGCTGTCTTTACTCCAAGGACATAGATATTAATTAATATAAAGTTTGTTCAGTTGCTTAATTAATTAATGGACCAAGATAAATCTTAAACACGAGAAATAATGACCGGGAGCCATATTATAGTAAAGTCGTAATATGAGTTAAGATGAATAGTTCAATATTAATTTTGTAGTGGAGTAAAATAATATTAATGGACTTGAATAATATTTGGCCCCAATATTATAGCTTCATAGTCCATTGAAGGTCCAATCTTAATTCTCCTAAAGACCCCTCAAATAGCCCAAAATAAAGTCCAATTAACGAAAAGGAGAAGAAATTATTTTGCCTAATATTTCTTATTTTTTTTCGAAAATTTGTAGGAAAAAGAAAGAAAAGATTTTCTTGATTTTCTTGTAGATATTTTGTGGAAAGAGATAAGTATTCTTGGAATACATAATTATCCTATAAATTCAAGAAGTCAAATCTTGATTCCTATTATTTTCGAAAATTTAGGGAAAAGGGGAAGAGAGATTTTTATGGAAAAATTTAATTAAGGAGAAAAGAATATAGGAGATATATTCAAGATTTCTTGGAGACCAAGAAAAAAAATTTCTTCCTTATTTTCTCCTCAAAAAATCGGCCCCCCCTTGTCCTATATAGGGGATGAATCTTTCATTCCCAAGTGCAATTCCATGTGTTGGAAATATTAGAAATCCACAAAGGTGGTGGCAAAATATTTTATTTTTCTCTCTTGTTAAAATCGTTCGTGTGAATCCTCCCACCGAATTACGTTCGTGGACTTGGGACATATTTGGTAAGGCTCTTTGGGTTGATCCAACGTCTCAACGGTTATGTCTACAAGAGGTACGTAATCTCGTAACTCCTAGATTCCGCATGCTTACGATTTACGTGGATTATGTGTACGCATGATTGTTTATTTGCTTATTAATTTTTATGTTGAATTGATTTAGGATTAATTCATGTTAGTAATTAATTGATTAATTTAAATATGTATTTAAAATCATCTCGAATAGATCCGGGCACCCATATTTTCCCAACAACTGGTATCAGAGCTCAGGTTTCGAGCTCTAACTTTTAAATTGTTATTTAAATTATGTTGGAAATTTAATTGAAAATTGGATATTAGAATTGCTAGATCTGTTTTGCAGGTATCCTATTGTCATGGTATTTGTTGATGTTGCCACCGATGTTACAACATTGGTTACAACATCAGTATTCGTCCTTTCTTCTTAACCACTAACACTTCTATGTTCAATGTTGTCTTTGATATTGTTGACTACAGGTTGACGATCTAGGTTGTTCTGCAAGATTCCAGAAGGTTCCACAAGCTTCAAGAATCGAGTAGAATGGACTAGATCATGCGTCTGTTTTTCAGAGATCAAAGAAGACCCACTAAGTGGCAGTTACAAAGATCATGGAAGAGTGGATTGAAGAGTTTCTAGATCCTTCAAGGTGGCTCTAGTAAGCCATACACGAAGTCTATAAATAGAAGATATTAGTGTTCACATCAATTGCCAAATATCGCCAAATAAAGTTGTATATCGTGTGCCATCTTTAAGCAACAACCGAGCATCAACTGTAGAGTGTGTGAGTGCATCCAGAGTGATAGGGCCGTTGTTGTGGATTTTGTTTTACCATTAGAGTGTAATTGTAGGGTTTACAATACCCCGAGTTGGTACTGATTTGTTCTTAGAAGATCATTTGGTAGTGTAGAAATACACCTAGCCTTTTAGATCATATGTTTGATCTTGTTTCAAGAGGGTCGATTTGTGAACCTCTTTGTACTCATCATTTTTAATAAATAGTGATTTTGGCCATAGGGCTTCACAATATATAATTATATAGATTGTGTATTGTCTTATTAAAATTCGTGTGTTGTCTTTCTGAGTCTTCCGCTGTTTCTGTCTTTTGAATGTTACTTTGAGTGTCACAACATTCAGTGTAACATTACTCTGATTTTACTAAACACAACCCCGCACATCACACTTTCAGTTGGAACCAGAGCCGAAACTTGATTTTACTAAGTTAGATCATGTGTCAAGTGTGTTATTTTTGTTATGGCAATGGAATATTCGCTTACTCCACAAAGTTTGAGACCACCAATTCTTGTTGGTACAAACTATGCGTATTGGAAACCAAAGATGAGAATGTACATCAAGTCAATTGATGAACGTGCTTGGAGAAGTATACTTTTAGGATGGACACCTCCGAAGAATGCTGCAGATGAAGAAGGAGAAGTTACAGTCAAACGCGAACTGGATTGGACTAATGATGAAAGTACAACTGCTAGCTACAATTCTAAAGCTTTAAATGTAATATTCACATCAGTTGATATGACCATGTTCAAGATCATATAAACATGTGTTTCTGCAAAAGAAGCTTGGGATAGATTGCAAGAGCACAATGAAGGTTCGGATAGTGTTCGAAGGTCCAGACTTTGAATGCTTGGGACAAAGTTCGAGAACTTGAAGATGAAGGAGGATGAAACAATTTCTTCTTACAATGAATGGGTCACTGAAATGCAAATGAAGTTCAATCTCTTGGAGATCCCATCTCCAATGTGAGATTAGTTCATAAGATTTTGCGTACTGTACCTAAGCGCTTCGATGCAAAGATTTGTGCAATGGAAGAGGCAAGGGATACAGATACACTAAGTCAAAATGAACTGACCAGCATCCTACGTGCGTATGAGATGAATACAACTGAGAAGGATGACAAAGCTGATGCAAAGAAAGTGGTGGTGTTCAAAGGTGAAACATCTTCAAATGCTGAGCAAGTGCCTATTGTGACTGAAGCTGATTCAGAGGATGATGTTGCTGACATATGTTCCAACCCCGAAGAGTACATTGCTTTTATGACAAGGCAATTCAAAGCTCTTATGAAAAAGGGGAATAACAAGTTCAAAGGCAACATTCAACCAAAGATTCAGATCAACAACTCTCCACAAACCTTTGAAAAGAAAGGTAATGTGTTCCAACCAAGGCAAATTGGTAATGGAATCAAAGGCATGTATGACAAAGTTGACCCTGAGTATAGAAAGTCTGTTCAATGTAATGCATGTCATGGGTATGGTCATTATGCGAATGAATGTGCTAATACCTTGCTTAAACTGAAATTGAACTTCAATGCTACTTTAAGTGATGAATCTGATGAAGAGCATGAAGAACAAAATGAAGAACGAGCATTATATGCTACAATAGATTATGATGATTCCTTAGATGATGATCTGGACTATTCTGGCGATGATTTTGTCCGCCACAAAGGCATCGATCAGCCCGCCTTCTCGGCGCTGGCATTCCACCTTTGTGGTGATGATTTTTTCCGCTTCAAAGGCGTCAACCAGCCCGCCTTCTCGGCGCTGGCATTCCGCCTTTGTGGCGATGATTTTGTCCATCTTGAATGCGTCGACCAGCCCGCTTTCTCGGCGCTGGCATTCCGCCTTCGTGGCGATGATTTTGTCCGCCTTAAAGGCGTCGACCAGCTCGCCTCCTCGGCGCTGGAATTCCGCCTTCGTGGTGATGATTATGTCCGCCTCAAAGGCGTCGACCAGCCCGCCTCCTCGGCTCTGGCATTCCGCCTTCGTGACGATAATTTTGTCCACCTCAAAGGCGTCGACCAGCCCGCCTCCTCGGTGCTGGCATTCTGCCTTAGTGGTGACGATTATGTCCCCCTGTAAGGCGTCGATCAACCCGTCTCTTTGGCATCGGCTTTCCGCCTACTCGGCGAGATTCACTGGTTTTATCTATCATAAGCCAATACAATTCAAATAAAATGTTACCTTTCTTTTCATAATTCCTGGGTGTTAAACCGAAGGAGGTCGCATGAATAAACATCGAACCCCCGAGGTACGACTTTCGACATACTGGAGGCGAGATCGCCACCCTAGCAAGTGCGGTCCTCCCCCGACTTTGTAAGATGACTAAGCGAAAGTTCATAAATAAGCTGCATCCAAATAAGACGGCAAGAACGTATGCAATTTTAAGAAATCAAGTCGGCATGCTTAAGGTAGAAAAAGAAATGTGTTTCATTGACAGAAGGCCTAAAGGCTAAGTACATAAAGTTGCAAATTGCTCGACCAGATATGGTCGTCGACGAGCGCAAACAAGATTCGTGCAAAGAGGCTCACCTCAAAGTACGAGCACAAATAAAGAAAATTAAATACCTACCAAGTCGCAGCATGAACTAGCGACCAAGACTCTCGACGAGATAAATCTCAAATAGCAATTTCAGATGAACCTTCTGACAAACAACAAGCACAAGATAGACCCCCGACCTGGGGGCACGAGGGAGAATCGAGCCCGCTAAAACACATCCAAGTCTGAAGTTGAAGATCCAAACTTAATACTAGAAGTATTATCATCAAAGTGTGATGATCAAGACCTCATGAAGGCATTCCGAGCATACACAAGGGCAAAGATTGCGACCTCAAATGCGAAAATCAGAACTCTTACCTCAAATGCGAAAATTAGAACTCTTATGTGAACAAAGATCAAGACCGACCTCCGAACAAAGTCGAAGCCCGCTCTTGGGGGCAATTGTTGTAACCATAATAATCAGTCAGCAGCCGCATGGCAAATAGTGATGACGTGGCAAATTATGATGACGTGGCAACCATGATTTGGCAGTAAAGTGCAAGGAGTCGAGGTCGGCCACGTGGGGCGACCTGACAACAATCAAGGAAGAGGAAGAGTCGAGCTCATCTAATCGGGCGACCTCCCTCAAGGTCGTTCCATAGGCGAGGTCGACATGCGTATCGAAATAAAGATGAACAAGGAAAGTGGATCAAGATAGAGATTCTCGGTATTTATTATGGAAATAGAAGATCTTGCATATCTGTTGTAGATTCGGACAAAGATTTAGTGTATCTTGTATTTCCTTGTTTAGAAGGAACATTAAATGGCCCATTAGGCATTTTGTCTTTGTGTCTTGTAATTGTTATAAATAGGGGACAAACCCCAAGAGAAAAGACAGAAAAAATACATAGGAAAAAAGATAGTAAAGTATCCTGACTTGGTATGCCTCCTGACGTAGTACTTCCGGACGAACTGGGTCAACAAATTCTTCGTTCTTTACATTTTCCAATCATTGTTCATTCATGATACATATATTACTTATTTGTGGCATAGACGTGAAAATTTATGTTACAACAATACACTAAATCTTTGTCTGAATCTACAACAGATATGCAAGATCTTCTATTTCCATAATAAATACCGGGAATCTCTATCTTGATCCACTTTCCTTGCTCATCTTCATTTCGATACGCATACCGACCTTTCTTATGGAACGACCTTGAGGGAGGTCGCCCGATTAGACGAGCTCGACTCTTCCTCTTCCTTGATTGCTGCCAGGTCGCCCCACGGGGCCGACCTCGACTCCTTGCACTTTGCTGCCAAATCATGGCTGCCACGTCATCACCATTTGCCACGTCATCACTATTTGCCATGCGGCTGCTGACCGATTATTATGGTTACATCACGGCTACTGAACTTACATCGGGCGTAAGCAATGGTTTGACCATTGCGCCTGTCGGGGTCGACAGGGTCATTTTTTGGAACTGTGACCTTGTTAATTTGAGGTCGTCGGGTCTTGTTTGTTTAAGACAGCGACTTCGTGATTTTAACGTTGTCGGGTCTTCTGGTTTGAGACCGCGACTTTATGAATTTGAGTATTTTCCTTAATCGTTTGACGTGATGTAAGTTCGAAGTCGGATTATAAATTCGCTTCATCTGTATGATACTTTTGAGTGCTCGTAGATGAATTTTGTGATAGTCCCTTTTTTAAGGGTTTATGTTATTAGTAAGGATTTGGAGTTCGTTTTAAATAACCCTCTAAATTTAGACATGTTAGTTTGAGTTTCTAACGTCAACTATTGTTCTGAAATTAACTCGAATAGCTCGAGATATGAGCACATATGCCCCCGCCTTTTAATATATATAAAAGTATGAATACTGTAACATATATCAAAAAGAAGTAAGTAAAAAAAAGGACCTGATGCGAGTGGACCAAAGGACTGTCCGTAGATTCTTCGAGTTGTCCCCAAGGCTTTGTGTGCCCGCGTAATTTCCCTTTGCGAGATTCACGAGCATTTTTCCTCATAAGTAAAAGTGATTCGTTAGATATCAAGCGTGAAACTTAGAGATCAAATTAAACCCTCTTTTCAAAGTTTCATTTATCTATATACGTATATGTATATTTTTTATTTATTTTAATTTTAATTGAAGGTCAGTATGGGCTTAAAAAAGAAACTTGGCCCAATAAGTTATTCACGCACAAGCCTGGGATAAAAAAAAAGGCGGGCCTGATCTTGGCTTCACTTATTCAATAAGTTTGGGCCCAATCGTGTGTGGACTCTTGCAATTTGGATCAAACCTATTCAGTTAGGAAGGCATCAGCGGCGGATCAGGCCAGTTCCACCTGGGCCACGTTTTCTCAAACACCAAATTAGGGCTGGACCGCGTCTGATTTCCGAGCGATGGAAAGGTGTCATTACGGCGCGATAGCCTGCGCCGATTTGTGGCGGCAGCATCGTAGGGATTCCGGCCATAGCGATGCGGCGGTCTCTTCTGGCTGGTTCGACGGCCGCAGCGACTTTGTGTTGTTCAATTTTGGGTCGAGGATGCAGAGCCGTGTTGCGGGCGGACTAAACAGAGCATTGGCTGGGGTGGCACTTCTATGGTTCATCTTGTTTCAGGCGGTGGTGCGACGAGCAGCAATTTTCATCGGCAGTGGTTTCCGTTTTTGCGGCGGGGGCTCGAAGCAGCAGATTCAGGCGGTGGGGTTGCTGTGACATCAATCGCAAATCCCAATTGGCGTGTTAGTGGTCGCCTCTGGTTGGAGGCTGTGCGGTTCGGCAAGGCGTAGAGGGGCGGCCCGATAGAGGTGGTGCGACACGATCTATGACTCGGCGACTTGGATGACTTGTTTTGGTGTTGGTTCACAGGCTCCTTGTCCTTGTCGGCAGTTATGCGGGCAAACATCCGTTTGATATATGCAACGAAGATGGATTACATTGCCCGTGGCCAATTCCGTGTGTTCATGTGATGGAGAAAGTGTGGATTTTGGCAGTAAAGGGGATTTATGAACCAGCAGGAAAGGGAATTTGATGGGGTTTTTTTTCCTGTAGATTTTGATGGATCTTTTGTGATAATGTGAAGACCACACTGTATGAACATGAACGTGATTTTTCTGGAAATAATTCTTTTGTTATTGATGAACAATGAACAGTGAGTGTTACCATTTTGATCTGTTGTTTTTGGGTCCTAACAAATTTCCATTGAATATTCGTTAGATGGTTTTCCACAGACGCCGCCAATTGTTGTAACATAGATTTTCACGTCTATGCCACAAACAAGTAATATATGTATCATGAATGAACAATGAATGGAAAACATAAAGAACGAAGAATTTGTTGACCCAGTTCGTCCGGAAGGACTATGTCTGGGGGCATACCAAGCCAGGATACTTTACTATCTTTTTTCTATGTATTTTCATACCACAACAATATGCTCAAGGAAAACCAACTCAATGGTAAAAACTATGTCATTTGGAAACGTAATATGTCTTTTGTCCTCACTGTACAAAAACATAATTGGGTTCTTGCGGACCAAAACCTGAAAAATCTACTGAAAGGTCATCAAATGCGGAAAGATGTTGGTACAAAGTCTGGGAGCAAGCAAACGAATCAATGAAACTTATAATCTTGACTTCACTGTCTGATGATTTAAGACTTATTCATGAGGGAGTTGATTCAGCTGCAGAAATTGTGCAAAGTCTTGAGGAAATGTTTTCCTCAGAGAGCTGCATGACCAAAGAGTTTCATCAAATGGTGTGGAAAAACTAAATATGATCGAGGGAACGCCCGTGAGGGATCACGTTCTCAAGGTCAAACGCCATTTTGAAAAACTTGCTTACCTCGGTACACGGTACTGTGATGAGGCTCAAATCGAATTCTTGTTCCTAACTCTTCCAAGGTGCTTTAATGAGTTCTATTGTAATTTTGTGATGAGTGATCACATGTTTACCCTGGATACTCTACAAGAGATCTTGGAGACGGTAGAGAAACACTTGGGGACAAGAAGGCGAAGCTTTGGTGACTAAGAAACTTCTCTCAAGATCTAGACTAATGGTGGGTAAGATCGTAAAGAAGATGAATGGTCCGATCCAAAGCAAGGCCACTATGAAAAAAGGTAAGAAAACCAGTTGGTTAAAGGTCCAGAAGAAACCAAAAGGAAAATGTTTCAACTGCTGTGAAGAAGGACATTGGAGGTCAGCCTGTTCCAAACCCAAAAGGAATGGAAAGAAAGGTAATTCTCACTCACTAGTTGTTGAAACTTGTTTGGCGGAGTATGCTACCCACTCGTGGGTAGTGGATACGGGATCCACTTATCATATTTGTTTCACGTTACAAGGGTTCAAGCGGACCCGACAACTTAGTGGAAGTGAGATCCTCATCACGCTGGGCGATGCTACGAGAGTGGCAGCTGAAGTAGTGGGAGAAGTGCACCTGTCTTTTGAAGACAAGATTTTAATTTTAAGAGATGTTCTTTATGTTCCTGTTTTTGGAAAAAACTTATTTCAGTTTCTAAACTATTTGCCGATGGATATTCTGTTCGTTTTAATAAGCATGTTACTGTTTTGCATAACGATGTGATTATCTGTCGTGGAACTTTACGGAACAATCTCTATATTATTAACTGTGCACATCATTCACATAATGCATCTTATAACACATCTACCATTTCATGTAAAAGAAAGCGTTCGGCTGACGTGAACGAAACACTTCTTTGGCACCTAAGATTAGGTCACATTAACCCAAAATGGATTCAAAGGTTGGTTCAAGATGGTTCATTGGGGTCTCTCCAGATTGAACCATTTCCAACTTGCGAATCATGCTTAGAGGGTGAAATGACCAAGAGGGCATTGACTTAGAGCTAAGGAAGTGTTAGAAATCGTTCACACCGACGTGTGTGGTCCAATGCAAATCAAAGCTAGAGGTGGCTACGAGTATTTTGTTATGTTTATCGATGATTACTCACGCTACGGATACATTTTCCTAATGAAGCATAAATCAAAGACCTTTGATAATTCAAAGAATTTAAGGCTCAAACAGAGAATCATAAGGAAAAGACTATCAAGTTTCTACGATCTGATTGTGGAGGCGAATACCTCAGCGATGAATTTTTGAACTACCTGTCGGAAGAGGGGATTGCATCCCAGTTGACTGCACCTGGTATCCCTCAACAAAACAGGGTTGCAGAACAAAGAAATATAACGTTTTTAGAAATGGTAAGGTCAATGATGAGTTATGCAGATTTACCAAAATCGTTCTGGGGTTACGCTTTGGAAACATCGACTTATATTCTAAACTTAGTGCCATCTAAATCAGTTCCTAAAATCCCGAGAGAATTGTGGACAGGGCGCAAGCCCAGTTTAGGACACATCAGGATCTGGGGATGTCCGACATACGTGTTGGACAAGGAAGCTAGTAAATTAGATGCACGTTCAGAATTAAGGTTGTTCATTGAGTACCCCGAAGGAACAAAGGGATGCATGTTCTATGGTCCCGAAGATCAAAAGATGGTAATTAGTACGCACTTTAGATTTTTGGAAGAAGACTATATGAACGATAAAAAACCTAGAAGTGAGATTACCTTAGAAGAACTTAAGGGGCCAACTCCGTTGCCAACTGTACAAAATAATATACCAATCGTCACACCTACACAACTGGAACCTCATCGTAGTGGGAGGGTTGTCAAACAACCCGAGCGATTCTTAGGGATTGGAGAGCCTTCGGACTTGATCTCAGGAGATGAATCAGATCCATGGTCCTACAACGAGGCGATCCAAGACAATGATGCAACATCTTGGCAAACAACAATGGAAGCCGAGATGGGTTCAATGGATCACAATAAAGTGTGGGAGCTAGTCGACCCACTTAATGGGGTAAAACCCATTGGATGCTAGTGGGTATACAAGAGAAAGAGAGGACCGGATGGAAAGGTTGAAACCTTTAAAGCAAGATTAGTGGCGAAAGGGTATACTCAGAAAGAAGGGATCGATTATGAGGAAACCTTTTCGCCCGTAGCCATGCTCAAGTCCATCCGCATTTTCTTGTCGATTGCTGCGCATTTAGACTTTGAGATCTGGCAAATGGATGACAAGACCGCTTTCCTCAACGGAAGTCTTGACGAAGAAATCTATATGCAACAACCCGAAGGCTTCATTGAAAAAGGCCAAGAGCATCTGGTTTGCAAGCTTAAGAAGTCCATTTATGGGTTGAAGCAGGCATCTCGGGCTTGCAATCAATGTTTTGATCAAGTTATAAAATCCTACTATTTTGATCAGAACAACTTTGAAAGTTGTGTTTACAAAAAGCGTGACGGAATTGCCTTGGTATTTTTAGGTACTATACGTAGACGACATCCTGCTCACTCGAGATCGCAGGAAAAGAATGATCGAGCTTTCGCATGCCTCATACATAGACAATGTTTTGAAGCGATTCAGCATGCAAGATTCCAAGAGATGCTTTGTACCCTACAGACACGGAATCCATCTATCCAAAGAGATGTGTCCCAAAAACACAGAAGAAGATAGATGACATGAAGGGCATCCTTTATGCTTCGGCTGTGGGAAGCCTCATGTATGCAATGCTGTGCACGAGACCGGATATCTGCTTTGCCGTAGGCATGGTAGCAAGATATCAAAGCAACCCTGGGAAAGAGCATTGGACTGTAGTAAAGAACATTCTGAAGTATCTGAAGATGACACGGGACATATTGGTTGTTTATCAGTCAGACAGTCTAATCCTCATCAGTTACACGGACTCGGATTTCCAATCAGACATGAACTCCAGAAATTCTACCTCGGGTAGTGTGTTTTACATGGGGGGAGGAGCCATGACATGGAGAAGCGTAAAGCAGAAATGCATCGCCGATTCTACCATGGAGCCGAATACGTAGCTGCTTGTGAAGCAGCGAAGGAAGTGGTTTGGCTCAAGAACTTCCTAGTGGACTTGGACGTTGTCCCGGATTCCCAGTTCGATCACAGTTTATTGTGATAATGCCGGAGCAGTTGCAAATTCGAGGGAATCGAGAGCACATAAGGCCAGCAAACACATTGAAAGAAAATATCATCTTATACGAGAAATCGTTAAGAGAGGAGACATTGAGGTGGCAAAGATTGCATCGGAAGACAACCTATCAGATCTATTCACAAAGGGTCTGCCTCAGAGTACATTCGAGAGACATGTGAAAAGAATGGGTGTCAAGAGCGTTGCCAATCAGCTTTGAGTATAAGTGGGAGAAATATTATTAGGTCTGTGTAGGTGACATTAGATGTCACATATAACACGAGACATGCTGTAGTATACTTAAAAGCGGAGTTTGAGTATAAGTGGGAGATTGTTGGGGTTATACTGAAAAGTATGCTTTAACTTTGTATAACCAAACTGGATTTTCTTATTTATTTACTGAAATAATCTATTAATCACTGTTGCATTAAATATGAATGAATGTTATATATATGTATTGCAAACCCGTTCAATAAGTTAAGTACGTATTACGTTGTAGTTAATTTGGTGATACCAGATCACAGAAGATCAAATTAACAGTTCCTCGTAATTAAGTACAAATTCACAACCCAGATGGAAATGAACAAACCATCATGAAAGGTTGAAGTATAAGGCTCAGATTAGCTTGTCTTGACCAAGAGATTATACTAGTGCATTTAGATGCACTGAATAAGGACCTATAGGAGGATAAATTCTTCGGTACTGAATATACAATAATTAAACCTCAGTGGTGTGTTGTTTCTTAATCTCCGTCCCTTAAATAGGAACATGTAGAATTAATAACTATTGCTTTGACTTATAATAGGAAGAGAGTCAATGTGATTCGATACCTTATATCTTGGGCAATATTATTAATTACATGACGATTGCTGACATTTAATACGAAAAACCATGTGCAAGTACGTCTTGCTTGATTTGTCCCCTTGGTGGGCTCAGAATCTTTATCATATCAAATCTTGCAAGTGGAAATTTATTTCCGGTATGGATAATAACGTTGAGCTGTCTTTACTCCAAGGACAAAGATATTAATTAATATAAAGCTTGTTAAGTGGCTTAATTAATTAATGGACTAAGATAATCTTAAACACGGGAAATAATGACCGGGAACCATATTATAGTAAAGTCGTAATATGGGTTAAGATGGATAGTTCAATATTAATTTTATAGTGGAGTAAATTAATATTAATGGACTTGAATAATATTTGGCCCAATATTATAGCTTCATAGTCCATTGAAGGTCCAATTTTAATTCTCCTAAAGGCCCCTCAAATAGCCCAAAATAAAGTCCAATTAACGAAAAGGAGAAGAAAATATTTTGCCTAATATTTCTTAATTTTGTTTGAAAATTTGTAGGAAAAAGGAAGAAAAGATTTTCTTGATTTTCTTGTAGATATTTTGTGGAAAGAGATAAGTATTCTTGGAATACATAATTATCCCATAAATTCAAGAAGTCAAATCTTGACTCCTATTGCCTTGTTATTTTTGAAAATTTAGGAAAAAGGGGAAGAGAGATTTTTATGGAAAATTTAATTAAGGAGAAAATAATATAGGAAATATATTCAAGATTTCTTGGAGACCAAGAAAAAGATTTTCTTCCTTATTTTTCTCCTCAAAAAATCCCAAGTGCAATTCCATGTGTTGGAAATATTAGAAATCCACAAAGGTGGTGGCAAAATATTTTATTTTTCTCTCTTGTTAAAATCGTTCGTGTGAATCCTCCCACCGGATTACGTTCGTGAACTTGGGACATATTTGGGAAGGCTCTTTGGGTTGATCCAACGTCTCAACGGTTGTCTCTACAAGAGGTACGTAATCTCGTAACTCCTAGATTCCACATGCTTAGGATTTACGTGGATTATGTGTAAGCATGATTGTTTATTTGCTTATTAATTATTATGTTGAATTGATTTAGGATTAATTCATGTTAGTAATTAATTGATTAATTTAAATATGTATTTAAAATCATCTCGAATAGATCCGGGCACCCATATTTTCCCAACGACCCTGTCGACGTGAGTTCTGGGTGTCGCTTCTCGTCGTAGGTGGTCGACTTGCATGTTTGGCGACCACCTTTCTGACTCGACTTTTGTCGCCCAGATCGCCCTCGGGACGATTCCTGTTCGACTTGTTTTAAAGCGTACAATATATATAAGAAATCTGGTTTATTATAAAAGGCTTTTCTTGAAATCGATAAACTATTACAAAGAAAGTTCACGACAAAATGGTAAATTGACTATCAGCTATTTTCTATTGGTAATATTTCTTCAGGTGGGCCGCGTTCCATAGATACTGGGCTGGTGTGCCATTGCCATATCATTGTTGTTCGAGACCCCATTGCTCGTTCGATAGCTAGGTACGACGATTTCTGCTGGGATCACTGCCTCTGCCCCGAATGCGAGGGAGTAGGGTGTTTCTCCCGTAGATGTCCTACATGTCGTTCTGTAAAACCACAATACTTCGGACAGCTCGCTTGCCCACTTACCTTTTCTCCACTTTCAAGTCGCGCTTTTAGCGTGTGTTTGATAATTTTGTTGATTGCTTCAACTTGTCCGTTGGATTGTGGGTGGTAGGGGGTGGAGAAGAGCTTTGTTATTTTCCAATTCTTGAAGAATGCGTCGATCTTAAGGCCGTCAAACTGCTTTCCATTATCAGTTACGATTACTTGCGGGAGGCCGAAACGGCAAATGATGTTTCTCCATATGAATTTTATCACGTTGTCCTAGTCGATCGTTGCAAGGGCTTTGGCCTCTGCCCATTTTGTGAAGTAGTCGACCTCGACGAGGGCGAACCGATGATGTTGATTCCCCATTTTGCGAAAGGTCATGGGCTCAGAATGCTGGTTAACTCTTCTGGGGATACCTTGATTGAGGGGGCGAATATTTGGCATCGGTGGCATGTCTTCGCGTATTTGAGAGCATCCATTTTAAGTGTTGGCCAGAAATATCCTTGTCGAATGGCTTTATGGGCTAGGGATTGACCTCCCGTGTGGTTTCCAAAGATGCCCTCGTGGATTTCTCTCAGGATGGCTTGCCCCTCGGCCCTTGTCACACATCTGAGTAGTGGGATGTTGAAGCCTCGCTTGTATAGGTTGTCGTCGACCATCAAATATCTTGCCAATCTCATTTGTAGTCGTCGGGCATCGACCCTATCATCGGGTAGATGTCCTGTCTTTAGGTACTCGAGTATTGGTGTCTTCCAATCCTCGTGGTCCACATCCTTTGGGTCGGTGAGGGCGACCAGGGTGTGTGTGGTGGATGGGAAAGTTAGTTTTGTGATGGTGACGTCTCTCATATCCGTCGGCCCCTCTGATGTTGCTAGCCTGGCCAAAGCATCTGCTTGGAAATTTGCGTTCCTAGGTATCAGCTCCACATAGACCTGGTTGAATTTCTCGAGTAGGCTTCGGACGACTTCTTGGTATGTGGTCATTCGATCGCATTGGGCCTCATACTCCCCCGACACTTGACACGTGACCAGTTGTGAGTCGGTGTATATTTTCAGTTTCTTCACTCCCATGGCCATTGCCATTTCAAGCCCTCCAATTAGGGTCTCGTATTCTGCTTCATTGTTGGTGGCCTGAAAGTCGAACATGATATCCGTTTGGAAGGAATTTCCATCAGGGCTAGTCAGGATTACGCCAGCCCCGGCTCGGGTTTGAGTGGCGGACCCATCCACGTAGAGCTCCCAGGGGGGCCCTGCTGGCGCTTCTGGCGCGATCATCGGAAAGGTGAGTTCTATCATGAAATCGGCCAGGGCCTGTGCCTTGATGGCCGTTCGTGGAGCGTATGTGACACCAAACTAGCCAACTTCGATTACCCATTTCATGCAGCGCCCAGCCATGTCTGGGTGGTGTAGCGCGTTTCTTAGGGGTAGCGAGGTTAACACCTCCACCTGGTGGTCGAAAAAGTATGGTCGTAGCTTTCTCACTCTCATCACGAGAGCGTAGACGAGCTTTTCGAGGGGAGGATACCTTCGTTCCACCTCGTTGAGTGCCTGGCTTACATAGTAGATCGGCAGGTTGTCTTGCCCTTCGGCTCGTACCAGGACCGAACTCAGGGCCATTTCGGAGGCGGCCAGGTAGAGGAAGAGCTTTTCTCCAGGGACGAGTTTGGCCAGTATCTTTGGGTTGGCGAGATACTCCTTGATGCTATCTAAAGCTGTCTGGGCCTCCTTCGTCCACTGAAAATCATTTTTGGCCTTCTTTAGTGTGTCGAAGAAGGGTTTGCACCTATCTCCCATGCGGGATATGAATATCTTTGAGGGTTTGCCGGGGCTTCTTTGCGAGCTTTTGGACTTCGGCTTTGGGTTCATGGGGCTGCCCATCTCTAATATCATACGATTTTTTGTTGGATTGGCCTCTATTCCCCGTTTGCTGACTAAGTGGCTGAGGAATTTGCCTGACTCCACGCCGAAGTTGCATTTCTTCGAGTTGAGCCTCATGTTGAATTTCCTCAAGATGTCGAACGTTCGGGCAAGGTCGGCAAGATGATCTTCCTTTTTCAAACTCTTGACGACTATGTCATCTACATATACCTCTATGGATTTCCCGATTTCTTCTGCGAACATTTGGTTTACCAATCGCTGGTAGGTAGCCCCGGCGTTTTTGAGGCCGAATGGCATCCTCTTCCAACAGTACATATTTTTCTCGGTAAGGAAAGAGGTATGTTGTTGGTCGTCTTTGTGCATGGATATTTGATGGTAGCCCACGAATACTTGAACAAAAATTAAAGGACAAAAACGAAATCTAGCCTATTAAATATATAAAAACAGTAAAGATATGATAATCTTGATCTTCCTTGTGAATCTTGCCAAATCTTGGAATATATCTTGGAAAATCTTGCCCACTAACTTTAGCTGCAAAAGTAGGACAATTCTTTGTCATATAATCTTGCACGTATTATTGGGTCCAAAAACCCTCGTTCGCATCATTCACGTCCCCTTCAAGATTGTCCTTGTCCTCAAGGACCAATTATTGGAACACTCTCTTATCGAGCCTAAATGCTCCCCTTCATCTAATCGTCGTTTGCTTGCCACCAAATAATTGAGCTCAAAATTATCATCTGTTCGGGTGTGGCAAAAAATCTTTAAGCAATAGTGCAAATTTTTCATAGTATTGCCAACAAAATAACTATCATTAATTATAAAAAAAAAAAAATAATTATTTTGAAAACCAAAACCTTTATCATCATCGAGGTGTGGTTCGTCATATGCCATAGTAAGACCCCAAAAATGTGCTTCGTATTCAACTTCAGTATCAACTAATTGGCAAAGATCGCCTTCGAGCTCGACATCACAAATGGAAGGCATAGAATTAACTACGGCCTGCTCTTCATCATAAATAGGTAACATGAGATCCATAACGGGTTGCTCTTCCTCTTCATCGTAAATCGGTGGACCATCATAATAAAAAGATTCACGATCATTTTCTAGCCCATCATAAAAATTAAAATAGTTCACAGAAGGGTAATCAAAATTAATCCCATTAGAAATTAAATTAAGATTATCATGCTCAATATCACCATTAAGCAAGTGAAGCCCTAATTTCCTTTCTACTGCAGGTACATGCCAAACATACGAATCCTGAATAAAACACTCAAGTCCAATTGCAGGCCCATATTCCTCATTATTTCCAGGTGGCCCAAAAGTCCCAACCCAACTAAAAGACCTTGACTGCTGTAAAGATTCATATGGCCCATTATCACCATCAATTGATATTGGCCCATGGACGATAAGGGCATCACGCACAGGCCCATCCTTCTGGTCTTCACGGTTCGCAGATTCGGACATCACTGTAGGGAAAGACCCTGCGGCGGTGGACGGCACGACAGCTGAATGGTATGCGGCGGTTTGCCGAACTGTACGACAATGGTCGTCATCGTAATCAGCGAAATTGGATAGTCCAAATCTCGCCATAAGTTCCTTTTTGAAAACCTTCCACCGAACGATCCGTCCTTGCTTCCGATATAACCTGTTAATCCTTTGCCACCAAATAGTCACATCTCCTTCCATAAAACGAGTAGCGTAATGTACCCTATCTTCTCGTGGTATTTCACGCAAGGCAAAGTACTGGTTCGCTCGTCTTAACAATGATACTGGATCATCTCCTTTTAACGTTGGACAAGTAAGTTTTGGTCGACTGGTCTTTCGTTCCGCCAGCGTTGCACACACAACGTCAAGCTTGACGTTGATGTCTATCAAGTTGGCTTTGATGTCTGCTACATCAGATTCCAACGCTTCAATTTTCTCCTTGTGAGTTCCCACCATTGCTCGTATTCCTTTCGCGATTCTAAAATACTCTCAATGAAAGCACCAATTTGATGAGAACAGCGATCGCAAAACACAAATAATACGCAAAGAACGATAATAATTGTTGCCCCAACTCAGGTTGGTAAGAAACAATTGGGTTTTGACAAAGTTGCCAAAAGGTTTTTTTATTATTTTCTGATTAAAAAGAAAGAAAAACGTCCCACATATTTATAGGACAAAAACAGGACCAAATCTGCTCCAACAAGGACTAAATCTCATCCTAAATTAATACGCGATATACTTGAACGAAAATTAAAGGACAAAAATGAAATCTAGCCTATTAAATATATAAAAATGGTATTGATATGATAATCTTGATCTTCCTTGTGAATCTTGCCAAATCTTGGAATATATCTTGGAAAATCTTGCACGCTAACTTTAGTTGCAAAAGTAGGACAATTCCTTGCCATATAATCTTGCACGTATTATTGGGTCCAAAAATCCTCATTCGCATCAGAGGACTTGAACACTGAAAATGACACGCAAACCAAGCAAAGTGAGTTTTAGTGGGTTTGAGTTGAATAAAATAAGGGTGTTGTGAGTGTATTAATTAATATTATATTTGTTTCCATTTTGGGAATATTGTTCGAGTAATGTTGGGACGTCCAAATAAGGCTAGTGTTCAAGTAATCGCGGGATGGAGGGAGTAATATGTATCAAAACTTTATAGATCCATTCTTGAAATTTTGATTAATTAACTGAATGTAATTTTTCTAAGTAAAAAAATTTAAGTATTATTTTTATTGATTAGAGAAATTACTTTAGAAAAAGAATTTTAAAAATAAGGTTAAAATATATGTCAAATGAGTGATGCTTGTGTGCACCAATTAATTTTAATTTGGATGAACATGAACACTAAATCCTAAACTCTATACCCTAAACCATGAACTATTCGAGCCGGGTGAACCATGAACCACTTGGGCCGGGTTAAGTCTGGGCTGGGTAACAGAAAAAACTGGAAAAAAGAAAAATTAAAAAGAACGTTCTATATGTAATTAAATAATTGTGATTTTTGTTTACATGTTGGAATAATGTAGTGGGACAAGAAGGTGGAGGTTGGGATGAGAGAAATTCACATCATTTTTACGCTATTAGCTATTTTTATTAAATTTTAAATAATTAAAATATGAGACATGTGTCAAATTGAGAGTTTTTCATGCCGTTAGCTATTTTCTTGCTATTTTCATTAGATTTGCAAAGTCTATTATGGTCTAACGGTAGGCGGTTGCATTTTTCAAATGCTTGACTTGATGCGGGTTTGATCCCTTACAAATGTTTTTTTTTTTCAATATTTTATTCTGTAAATTAAAAATTAATGTAGAATCAGCCATTGTGTGGAACTGAACCATGGTCACAAGAGAACTTTAGAGACAAGGATACCATTACGACACATTAAATATGTTACTAAATAAGTTTCTCATTAATTTATTTACCTTTTTTTATTAATGATGAATATTGTTATGTATATATTACATTAATTTAGATTCAAGATTAGTGTGATTATATTGTTAATTAGCAAGATTAGTGTGATCATATTGTTAATTAGCAAGATTCAAGACTTCTAGATTCTTCTTCATATTTGTATAAATAGTGTACTCATGTTCTTGGAGTGGAGATATATACAACACTCGAAACCAAAACACCTTCTTCTTTTGTTCGTCATTTTATGGTACCTGAGCGGGTTTGATTCTTTAGCTTCCGCATAAAAC
This sequence comes from Stenogyne calaminthoides, assembly GCA_037126765.1. Taxonomy (NCBI): domain Eukaryota; kingdom Viridiplantae; phylum Streptophyta; class Magnoliopsida; order Lamiales; family Lamiaceae; genus Stenogyne; species Stenogyne calaminthoides. The sequence continues at coordinate 19,283,566 of JBBCBC010000034.1, forward strand.
TTCTGATCCATACAATAAATCTATCCCATACTATGGTTGGTAAAATTAATTTTGATAGGCGATGGGTGATAGATTCCGGTGCAACGGAACACTTCACTTATAACAGAGAAATCCTCAATTGTCGAACTAATCCACAAGAGCTCCTGTGAAAATTCCTAATGGTGATAGTGTACCCGTTGAGGCCATTGGAAGTACATATTTGCCTAATGGACTCAAAATCGATCACGTTCTTCATGTTCCTAATTTTCAATGCAATTTGTTATCTGTTAGTCGTTTTGACGAAGGATCATAATTGTGCACTCATAATTGTGCACTCACGTTCTTCATGTTCCTAATTTTCAATGCAATAGTCATTTCGAGGAACCTGATTGGGGTGGGTAGGCAACGCGATGGTCTATATTGGTTAGAGCCAGAAATGTCAGAGCATCGAGCCATGTCTGCTGTGGTGAGTTCAGAAATTTGGCACAAGAGGCTAGGTCATGCCTCTAAAATAAAACTTCATCACATTGGTTCAGTAGATAATTTTTTTGATGAATGTTGTGATTCTTGCATGAGGGCAAAACAAATTCGTTTACCTTTTTCTCCTAGTTCTATTCAGGCGACTGATTGTTTTGAATTAATCCATTGTGCAATATGGGGTGCTTATAAAACACCTTCTTTTTCGGGAGCACACTATTTTCTAAGTATTGTTGATAATTATAGTAGGGGTGTTTGGGTTTATCTGATGAGGTATAAATCTCTGAGGTGAGCAAGTACTTGATAATGTTTTGCAATATGGTTAAAACACAGTTTGGTAAGGTGGTAAAGAGATTTAGAACTGATGATGGTACTGAGTTTCAGTCTAATTTGATAATTAATTATTATTCTGAAAATGGTATAATGCTTCAAATCTCTTGCACAGACACACCACAACAAAATGGAATAGTGGAACGAAAGCATAAACATATTCTAGAGGTTGCGAGAGCATTACGATTTTAGGGTGTGTTGCCATTTGAGTTCTGGGGCGAATGTGTTTTAACTGCCACATTTATTATTAATAGGCTCCCTTCAAAACTTCTTCAACATAAATACCCCATATGAAGTTTTATTAAAATGAAAACCCAATTATGCACATCTATGTGTTTTTGGATGTTTAGTTTATGCAAAAGATAATAAGAAAGGGGTAGATAAATTTGACGAAAGGGGGAGACGTTGTATTTTTGTTGGGTACCCAAATGGGCAAAAGGGATATCGTGTATTTGATATGGAAAGAAAAGTTATTTATACTTCATGAGATGTTAAGTTTTTTGAGCATATTTTTCTATATGATAAAGAAATCCGCATAAGGGATATCTCGAATAAACATTTGCAAGAATGTGATTTTGATTATTTGCCACACACTTTACCACGTGAAAGTTCAATGTCTAGTGTGAATCATGTGGAGTGAAGTACCAATCAAGAAGCTAGTACATCTCGTACCGAGCCCCAACAAATCACGGGCAACGACATTCCTCATTCTGAAAACTCATAGCCTAATGTTCAGATTGGAAGACAAAGTACACGAGTAAGGTTTCAGCCTAAGCACTTGCAAGATTATGAAGTTGAACTACCACAATCTATAGACCATTCGCAACCCACACGCAAATCAGGATCCTCAATGGTACATCCCTTATCTCATTTTGGTTCATATGAGAGATTTTCTCACACACATAAATGTTATCTTGCGGCCATCACTTCACATGATGAGCCTAAATATTTCTCTCAAGTAGTTAAAGATCCTAGATGGAAGGAGGCCATGAAAAAGGAAATTGATGCGCTAGAAGCAAACAAGACATGGACTCTTGAGTCATTACCCCAAGGAAAACGAGCAATTGACTCCAAATGGGTTAATAAAATTAAATATAAACCAAATGGGGAAGTGAAGGATACAAGGCGCGACTTGTGGCAAAGGGATTCACCCAGGTTGAGGGAATCGATTTTCATGAAACCTTAGCGCCTGTAGCAAAACTTGTCACTATTCGAAGTGTTTTAGCAATTGCGGCCAAGAAGAAGTGGATAATTCACCAACTTGATGTCAACAATGCATTTCTCCACGGAGATTTGGTCAAGGATGTGTACATGAAGATTCCACAAGGTTTTGTCAAAGATGGAGATACAAGGTTGTGTAAGCTGTAGAAATCTCTATTTAGCTTGAAACAAGCATCGAGAAATTGGTACCACAAGTTCACGCTGGCCTTGTTGGACATCGATTTTCAACAGTCAAGGGCAGATCACTCTCTTTTCATATTTAAGAGAGGGACGATTTATGTATGTGCACTCATCTATGTTGATGATGTTATATTAGTCGGGAATGATGGTGAGCACATTCAACATGTGAAGAGGTACCTTGATCACAAATTTAGTATCAAGGACTTGGGACCCCTTAAGTATTTTCTCGGAATTGAAGTTGCTCGTTCTTCACAAGGCATTGTTCTGAGCCAACGAAAATACACTCTTGATATTTTGGAGGATAGTGGGCTACAAGGTGCCCGTCCTAGTGCATTTCTGATGGAACAAAATGCACGTTTCTCATGATGATGAAAGTCCACTCGTCGATCCAGTCCGTTATCGGCGTCTTATTGGACGACTTTTATACTTGACTATAACAAGACCAGATATACAGTTTTCAACAAACATGCTTAGTCAGTTCATCTCTTCGCCACGCCAGACACATATGGATGCAGTTCATCGTGTGTTGCGTTACTTGAAAGCAACTCCAAGTCAAGGCATTTCTCTCTCTGTAGAAGATACCTTAAATCTAGAAGCTTTTTGTGATTCCGATTGGAGAGGATGTCAAATGACTCTACGCTCTAGTACGGGTTACTTCATTTCCTTAGGTGGATCGCCCATCTCATGGCGGACGAAGAAACAATCTGTTGTCTCATGATCGTCGGCAGAGGCAGAGGCAGAGTATAGAGCAATGGAAACCACAGTAAGTGAAATATTATGGTTGCGGTGGTTGTTGCATGATTTGGAGGCATCTCAAATCGTAGCTACGCCATTGCATTGTGACAATCAAACAGCTGGACATATAGCTAACAATCCAGTCTTCCACGAGCGAACATAACATGTTGAGATGGATTGTTATTTTGTTCGGGAAAGAGCAGAGTCAAAAGAAATAGAGCCAAGAAAGATATCTACATTTGTATAAGTCGCCGATGTATTTACAAAGGCGCTTGGAGCGGAACGATTTCGATTTCTCATTAGCAAGTTGGGCGTTCATAATCTTTACGATCCAACTTGAGGAGCAGTGATGAATATTGTTATGTATATATTACATTAATTTGGATGCAAGATTAGTGTGATTATATTGTTAATTAGCAAGATTAGTGTGATTATATTTTAATGTCAAGACTTCTAGAGTCTTCTTCATATTTGTATAAATAGTGTACTCATGTTCTTGGAGTGGAGATATATACAACACACGAAACCAAAACACCTTCTTCTTTTTGTTCGTCATTTCAATTTTAACAATTTAAACATTACTTAAAAAATATAATTAATCATATATAATTAGTATCATGACACGTCAATTGGAATAGTCGATACACACATTTTGAATTTTCATCTCATATACTCAGCAAAATTGAAAGTAATTCTTGTCAAATCATTTGCTCAATTTTTTTTTTTTAAATTAATAAGTTTTACAAAATACTAAATAATTAGTACATAAATTGAGTGGGTACCTTTTTCATCTTTTTTTTTTTGTGAGTTTTCTCAATGTGTTTTCTCTATATATCATCTAGAAGTATGAAATAGCATTTCCCTTTCAATGGTTTTGGAAGCATTTCTTGTATCATAAATTCAAAACATAGAAAAAGGTAAGTTTTGAAGGATTTTAAATTTAAACAAAAGTAGTATTACATGAAAAATATAAATAGTATTACAGGCAAAACATAACAATATTACATGAAAAAATATAACAGTCTTACACTAATTGTACCTGTTAGTCACCCCCTAATTTATTTGCCTACATAAATTATAAATGACACTACAAAAAAGGCGGGTTTTAACGGCGGAATTTAGCGACGGATTCAATTACCGTCGCTACTAGCGAGGGTTTTAGCGGCGGCCATAGTCAAACGGTCAGAGTCTCCAGATTTAGCGACAGATTTAGTACCCGCCGCTTCTAGCGACGGTTTAGCGACTATGTAGCGATGGTTTTTCGAACCGGGTCAAATCGGGGCATTTAGTGACGGTTATATCCGTCGCTAGAGTTGGACCCGGAGCACGAAGTATCTAATAGCGATGGATATTAAGTATCCGTCGCAAAACCGTCGCAAAATTTCGATTATAGAAGCTGCGATTCAGCATTCAGACACGATTCTTTCGCTTAGAAAATCATCCACCGACGTCGCCGTACGCCGTTCGTTGTCGCCGTTCTGAGCATTCGGTGCACGTGGTTCAATTCATATCGTCGTACTCTTCCTTTTGACGGTATTTTTTCTAATTTTCAGCGTTTATTTTCTCGTTTCGTACGTGTGTGTATATATATATATATAATATTCAATATTATATATATGTATTTTAGTTTAATTAGTCAATTACATATATTTATTTCAATTATGTATATGCATGTTAGTGTAATTTAGTTGATTATGATATTTTATATATAATTATGTGATAGATTAATGGTTAGAATTGTTGGATTGATGGTTGACTAAAATGGTTAGAATTGTTTATTTATGATTATATATGTGTTGTATATATGTGATAGAATTATTAGAATTGTATATTTTATTAGAATTGTTAGATTGATGATTGACTAGAATGGTTAGAATTGTTTATTTTATTATTATAAATGTGTTATATATATGTGATAGAATTATTAGAATTGTATATTTTATTAGAATTGTTAGATTGATGATTGACTAGAATGGTTAGAAATGTTAGATTGATGATTGATTAGAATTATTAGAATTCTTTTATGATTTTATATGTGATATATATATGGGATAGAATGGTTAGAATTGTTTTATAATTATGTGATATATATATATATATATATATATGTTAATTTGGTTAGAACTGTTAGATTGATGGTTGACTAGGATGAATATGTAATAATCTGATCGAAATTTCATCAAAATTTAGGCGCGATTTTAATTAAATTATTAAAAAATATAATGAATTTATTTTATATAATGCAGATGAGTACTAGTCAAGGCAGCGGTGGACGAGGCAGCGGAAATGGTCGAGGCAGGGGTGGTGGTGGTGGTCGGGGCGACGAGTCCATTCCTTTGAGCACAAGGAAGAAGAGGGTCCTTAGGCCGAATGATTGTACTGAGCAGAGCTTTGCCAAATAAGCAAAGAATCCCCCGGAAGGGTCATCTCCAGCGGGGTCGAGCTCAGGCTCGGCCTCTATTCATCGTTGCTCAGCCCCCACTACTCGATTAGCGATCGATCTGAGTCAGGGAAAGTAAGTTATAATTTTTAATTACTTATTAATTTGTTTAGTAATTATAATATTAATTGTTAATTATATTTATTAATTTTTTAATATGTTTCAGCATCATGCCCGGTCATGAGGCTTCCATTCTCGTCACCAACTCTTTCTTGCGAGTTGGAATTGCAATGGGGGCCCACAGTTGGAGAGGCGTGTCTGAAGAACAACATCAGCTCTACTTAGACGAGTTTAGGCGTACAATAATTGATTACTTATTTTAATTTAATATATAATATGTATTGTTATATAAGTTTAATAAAGTTTGTGTTAATGAAAGGCAGAAACAGACGAGGTGGGCGGATGGTATGACACCGACCAATTTCTACAGGTCGTTCTGTAAGCTTGCCGCTGCCCGGTACAAGGACATGCTTTACAGGTGGCATGATGGGTGGAGGGATGAAGGGCTGGATATGACGGAGGACCTGGACCCGGGCGTGTGGGACTCGATTGTGGCGGTTTGGAGCAATCTCGCATACCAGGAGATGTGCCGGAAGAATCGCCAAAATTGCCTGAGCCAGCAAGGAGAGGATGGGGGCGTCGCTGTGCACAAGGCCGGATCCCAGTCGATTCTAGAGCACCGCATGGCGGAAGTAAGTAATATATTTTATTTAATTGTACAATATTTAATTTCATAATTAATATGTATATGTACTTTATTTGCTAATAGGAACGACGGCTCGGACGCCCTCTATATGCTCTTGAGACTCTTGTACTCGGCCACCCCTACGAAGAGGATACGAGGACCTCCACCTACAGCCGCAACACCCACGTGCACGTAAGTAATTAATGTTGTATTTATAATTATTACATCTGATCTTATTTATAATATTTAATTTTTACAGAGAGCGGTTCGAGATATAATCGAAGCTGCCAGCCAGGCCCAGGTGGGTGAAACGTCAGGTTCAAATCCACCAGTTCCTCCAATTAATTTGAATCAGATCTATGTGGAGGAGGCCGACATCTATATACAGCAGGTTATCGGGTACGGTAGGTTATCTTCCGCCAATATCGTGGAGACACAACCCTACTCATCTCAGACCTCTGTTACTTCAGCACCCCAGCCACCGCAGCAGCCACATCAGACGACTGAACAGATTAGAGAGCAGGTGATGGCCAAGATCAGAGAAGAAAATCAACGGAAATGGCAGTGGTTTGCATCCGCTCTGGCCGTTCAAATGGGCTGCTCACCAGATTTTTTCCTCGACACCATTAATTTCGAGGATGGTGGCGGTGGCGATTTTGGTGGTGTTGGCAGCGGTGGCCTGGTCATTGGTTGTGGTGGCGGCGGTGCTGGAGGAGGCGGCGGTGGTGGTGGTGGCAGCGGCGGTGTTGGCAACGGTGGTGGTGGCAGCAGTGGCAGTGTGGCCGGGTTCAGAGGCGCCGGTGGCGATGATGATATCGGTTTCGATAGTAGTTTCCTTTATACTGCTAATTTGGATGATGAGGGGGTACATTTTTGTCTTGACCATTTATGAAACGTTGTTTTATTTATTTTATTCATGAGGCGACACTTTTATTTTTTCTCGTTTAAATTTTCGTTTATGAAACTCTGTTTTTTTATATATGTATAATGTTTGTCGTTTATTTATCGTTTATGTATAATGTTTATTTATGTATATTATATTTTTCATTTTTTTAACTTGCTTAGATAGAAAAGTATTACTTGTTTAGATATAAATGTATATATAACTTGTTTACATAGAAAAGTTTTACTTGTTTATATAGATAATATTACTTGTTTAGATAAAAAGTATTACTTGGTTATATAGTTAGTATTACTTGTTTAGATAGAAAAGTACATATAACTTGTTTAGATAAAAAAGTATTACTTGTTTACATAGAAAAGTATTACTTGTTTAGATAGAAAAATATATATAACTTGTTTAGATATAAAAGTATTACTTGTTTACATAGAAAAGTATATATAACTTGTTTAGATATAAAAGTATTACTTGTTTAGATAGAAAAGTACATATAACTTGTTTAGATATAAAAGTATTATTTGTTTAGATAGAAAAGTATTACTTGTTTAGATAGAAAAGTATATATAACTTGTTTACATAGAAAAATATTACTTGTTTATATAGATAGTATTACTTGTTTAGATAGAAAAGTGTTGGAAAATAGAGGCACGTAAAACACGTAATCACATGCGCAGCGGAAATTAAAGTTCACCAACAACGAACAATTAATTGCATACAGATTACAATAATCATAACGAGAAATCTTACAGTAACTCGAGTGCAGATTCCACTACTACGGTATCCACGTAATCCCCAATTACAGACTTGCACGGATTTGCCAGTGTTGAATCCCGAGACAGATTTTCTAGGAAAATCCAAACTCTAGATCTTATGGAGAAAATATGAAGTAACGTTGTTTGTGAATTCCCAAGAGCTTGTATATATAGGGAGGCCCAGCTTAAATCTTAAGCTAGCCCAATTAGGGAAATAAAAACTCTAATCTTGAATTAAATTAATTCCTTTTAATTTAATTCCCTAAATATAAATCTCCACGGATTTAAATGTCTTATATGAAAATCTCTACGATTTATTTCCATATACATTAAATCCTACAATTATATTCCAAATATAATTATTGAGAATTCTTATTTAATTAAATCTAATTTAATTAAATATTAATAATAATTAATTCCAAATTAATTTATTATTAATTACTTCTCCATAAATTAAATATTAAATCCAATTTAACATTTAATCAACCAACTATAATCCGTAAAAGCGAACTACTTGTTGTGTGACCCATAGGCCCTCATATACCGAGTGATTAGTCAAACTAACGGTCTTAATTGAACCCTAGTCAATAAATCAGACATTCTCAATATATGGGGTACGTTGCGAGAAACATGCAACTACCTGTAACTGTAACGTGGGCTAGTACGATTTCCTCCTTTCATTTACGAATACTCGATTAGTCTTGAACATGATGAAGTGTCTATTCAAATAACTTAATCACTTTATCTCAAATCACTAATTGATCACTTATGTCACACTTGGCCACAAAGTCCAAGTTGACGTGCATTGGCCAATGACTTTGATCCAATTATGATGAGAAGGTGAGTATTCTCTCTAAATCCACTTTGAGGAATGAATTATTTTCTTGGCTCAACTACCACGCACATGCACTTCGTGATGAACCTAATCCAAGCCATATCTACCCATGGAAGGGTGCAAGCATCGGTCATGGTCAAAGTTCATCACTCCACACATGTCGTGCGCATTGACCTCAAGTCCAAGGAGTATCGTATTGCTCCCACTAACCGAGACACCCGTAGATGTTGGGGAATAAGTTGCACAGATCTATTCGGGGTTAATATTTAAATACAAATTTAATTCTTATAATTATTACTAGCATGAATTAATCCTATATTAATTCAAATAATAATCCAAAAACAAATCATGCATATAATTAATTCACGTAAATCCTACGCATCGGAATTCTACGAGTTTACGTGAACGTACCTCTTGGGACGGCAATGGTCTGGCTGATTAGACTAACCAAAAGAACTTCCCAAGTATTCCCTTAATCCTTGTTCGACTATCCGGTGGTAGGACACTTGTGAACAATTAGCAAAAGGAAAATAAATTATGTTGCACCACCTTTGTGGATTTACTAATTTTTCCAGCACATGGAATTGTACTTGGGAATGAAAGAGTCATCCCCTATTTATAGAGCATAGGTGGTCGAAATTTTGGGTAGAAAATAATGTGGGAAAATCTTTTCTTGATCTCCAAGAAATCTTGAATATACCTCCTATATTCTTTTTTCCATAATTATAATATTCCACAAAATCCCACCTACTCTTTGTTATGGGATATTTTCGAAAATAATAGGCAAGATTCCAAGATTTGGATCTTCTTGAATTTATGAGATATTCTTGTATTTCAAGAAATTCATATCTTCCATAATATCTTTTCAAGAAAATCAAGAAAATCTTTCTTGCCCTTTATATTTCAAAATTTTCGAAATTATCTTCATGAATAACCAAGTGGGAGATTTCTTGAATTTAATGAGATAATCTTGTATTCCAAGAATACATATCTTCATTCCATAACAAAATTCAAAGAAAATCTTTCTCCCCTTTTATCCATAAATTTTGAAAATATTGAGGAAAAATAAGCAACAATATTTATTTTATTTTAAATACATTTTTCAGTTATTGGACTATATGTTGGGCTACTCAGGGGGCCTTTAGGAGAATTAAGATTGGACCTTCCAATGGATCTTGAATTATCAATATTGAGCCACAATATTATTCAAGCCCATAAATATTAATTAATCCCACTACATAATTAATATTGCACTATCCATCTTAACCCATATTACAGTCAATATGGCTCCCGGTTATTATTTCCCATGTTTAAGATTATCTAGCCCATTAATTAATTCAAGCCACTGAAATAGCTTTCCGTTAATTAATATCTTTTGTCCTTGGTCAAGGAACAGTTCAACATTATTATCCATACCGGAAACTAATTCCACTTGCAAGATTTGGTATGATAAATCTTATGAACCTCCCAAGGGGGCAAATCGAACAAGCGTACTTGCACACGATTCTCCGTATTAAATCTTAGCAATCACATGTGACCAATAATATTGCCCAAGATAAAAAGTATTGAATCTCGTTGTTTCTCTACCCATGATAAGTCAAAGCAATAATTACCAACCACACGTGATCCTATTTAAGGAACGAAGATTAAGTAATAACGAACCACTGAGGTGTAATTCTTCCTTGTTCAGTTCTGAAGAAATTGTCCTCCTGTAGGTCCTATTCAGTGCATCAGTCATGCACTAGTGTAATCTCTTGGTCAAGACAAGCCAATCTGAGTCTTAGACTTCAACCTTTCACGATGGATTGTTCATTTCCATCTAGGTCGTGAATGGTGTACTTTTAGTTACAAGGGACTGTTAATTTAATCTTCTGTGATCTGGTATCACTAAATTAACTACAATGTAACACGTACTATTTAATGAACAGTTATGCAGTAAATATATGTAACATTCAATGATATTTAAAGCATCAGTGATAAACAATTTATTTCAGTAAATAAGTCCGAAATTCAGTTTTGATTATACAAAGTAAAAAGCATACTTTCCAGTATAATCCCAACAGTCTCCCACTTATACTCAAAGTCTGCTTTTAAGTATACTACAACATGTCTCGTGTAGTTCCTAATTTGTGACATCTAATGTCACCTACACGAACCTAATAATTTCTCCCACTTATACTCAAAGCAGATTGGCAACGGTCTTGACACCCATTCCTTCCACATGTCTCTCGAATGTATTCAGAGGCAGACCCTTTGTGAATGGATCTGCTAGGTTGTCTTCTGGCGCTATCTTTACCACATCTATATCTCCTCTCTTAACGATATCTCGTATAAGATGGTATTTCCTTTCAATGTGTTTACTGGTTTTGTAGGCTCGTGGTTCCCTTGAATTTGCAACTGCTCCGGCATCCGGCATTGTCACAATAAACAGTGATTCTGCTGGGCAAATTCGGAACCACATTCAAGTCCACTAGGAAGTTCTTGAGCCAAACCGCTTCTTTCGTTGCCTCGCAAGCAGCTACATATTCGGCTTCCATGGTAGAATCTGCGACGCATTTCTGCTTGACGCTTCTCCATGTCACTGCTCCTCCCCCCATACAAAACACACTACCGGAGGTAGATTTTCTGGAGTCTATGTCTGATTGGAAATCCGAGTCCGTGTAGCCGATGGGGATTGGACTATCTGACTGATAAATCAACATTCTATCCCGAGTTCTTTTTAGATACTTCAGAATGTTTTTAACTGCCGACCAATGTTCTTTCCCCGGGTTACTTTGATATCTTGCCACCACGCCAACGGCAAAGTAGATATCCGGTCTCGTACACAGCATTGCATACATAAGGCTTCCAACAGCCGAAGCATAAGGAATGCCTCTCAAGTCATCTATCTCCTTTTGCGTCTTAGGGCACATTTTCTTGGATAGATGGATTCCATGTCTGAAAGGTACGAAGCCTTTCTTGGAATCTTGCATGCTGAATCATTTCAAGACAGTGTCTATGTATGAAGCTTGCGATAAGCCTATCATCCTTTTCTTGCGATCTCGAGTGATCTTGATCCCAAGGATGTGTGCGGCTTCCCCTAAGTCCTTCATATCAAACTATTTTGAAAGCCATGCCCTTACGTTTGATAACACCTTTACATCGTTCCCGTTTGAGTCCGTAAATGGACTTCATGAGCTTACAAACTAGGTGTTCTTGGCCTTTTTCAATGAAGCCTTGGGGTTGTTGCATATAGATCTCTTCATCAAGACTTCCGTTAAGGAAAGTTGTCTTGACATCCATCTGCCAGATTTCAAAGTCGAGATGCGCAGCAATCGATAAGAGAATTCGGATGGACTTAAGCATGGCTACGGGCGAAAAAGTTTCCTCATAATCGATCCCTTCTTTCTGAGTATAACCTTTCGCCACTAGTCTTGCTTTGAAGGTTTCCACCAAGGCTTGGCTCTTTTGCCCCAATATCGCCTCCGTCGAGACTAAAGCTTGCAACAGATCAGGCATCGAGAACTTCTGATTATTCATCTGGTAGTTCAGCTTGAACTGTTCAAAACTTTTCGGCAGAGAGTGGAGCACGAAATCGATTTGGGTCTCGATATCGTATTCAGCGCCAAGTACCTCAAGTTTGTTAAGGTGAGCCATCATCTGGAGAACGTGCTCCCTTACGTGCGTTCCCTCCACCATTTTCGTAGAGAGCAAGTCCCTCATGGTGATCTGACGAGCCACACGGTTCTGATGTTGAAACATCGCTTTAAGACTAGTCATGATGTCTGCAGCGGTCTCAACGTTCTGGTGTTGGTGTTGCAACACATCTGACATAGAAGCTAAGATGGTACACTTTGTCATTTCGTTGGAACGCTCCCAGTCAGCATACTCTTTCATCTTTTGGCTTTTTCGGTTTAGGTGTAGTGAGAACCCAGTTATGGCTTTGTGCAGTGAGGACAATAGTAAGTTTTCGATTCCAATCAACAAAGTTTTTACCAGTAAGCAAATTGTCTTTAAGTATATTGAATAGTGGATTAAAAGGTTGCGACATGATGAACTGAAATAAACAATAATATGCATAAGCACAAATATATCATAAGGTTTGATCACATGCATCATATTAAAATCTCAAAAAAAAATATGAACATGCATCAGCTAACATCTCAAAACAGTTTAAATAAGTCACGTGGGGTGGGTCATTATTTAAACACATTCAAGCAGGTTACAAACAAGAACAGTTACAAACCTTTAATATCCAGATTAATAGTTGGCTCCCCACTTGACCAATATAAAATTGACAGGGACTTCGGGGAAGTATATGCATATCAGTTTTATACCTAAGTAATAACCATGATTAAATACAAGATTATTATTTCGTATTGAACGAGCCTCGTGGGGAGGGTCATCGTCGCCACTAGTAATAATCCACAATCATCCATTTGGAATTTATTAATGTGAAAGCTAACTTTTGACCGTCCCGTGGGGGGAATTTCTCCAAAAGAATTCACAAATAAATAAATCATGGAGGTCAAAATTAATTCAATTTTATTATCCAGAATAAAATTGTCAATTAATTATTTAAACATACTTAGTAATTTTTGAAGGTGAGATTTTTCATTGGGCAACTCTCATGCAAACACATTTAAACAAATTAAATAAAGCATAAGATAACTCAATAGTAAATCAAGCAAAGCAGAAAAATAAACATATTGGGCACAAATTATCCAATTGTCATGGTTTGATTTTTCTTGGCTTGATATTGAAGAAACGTCGTCTTGAATTTCTCCCACTCGATCGTCTCGAAAAGAACTCCGTCTCGAAATGCCACGCCAAGTAGCTCGCAGCCGGGATGCACGCCCGCATCCGGCCGGCCACTTACCCAAGTCAGCCTCGGCACCCCTCGGCAGGCTTCGCCCGCCTGTGCCTCGGCACGCCTCGGCAGGGTCCGGCAGTTCCTCGACGAGCGTCTGCGTACCCAGCGCTTCGCCCGGCCCCCTCACTGCGGAACTTCGGCGGCCCCTGCGGCGTCCCAGCGTGCACCCGTAGCCTTCGCTTCGCCTCCGTCCGCTAGCCCGCTCAAGCGCATGGTGCAGCGTCGCCTTGCGCCGTCCGTCGTCTTGACCCTCGGCCTCACCCACGCCCGCCGTTACTGCTGTAGCGTCGCGTCGCTTCGCGTGCCTCCCCCCAGCACGTTTTGGGCGACGCACGCCTCCTACGCCCGGTTCTGGATTTTATCCTTTAATTCTTCGTCTCCGTCCTCATTTCTGATCCGGTTACAATTTATTTACAAAAAATAAATAAACCTAGATCTAGACTAGTCTATTACATTGATCAAATCAAACAAATCCTAATCTACTCTTGGATTTTCTCACGAGGCAAAACGAATCCGAACGAATTGAATTAAAAACCACAATTTATATGCATGCATAAATAAACACATTAAATTCCATGATAATTAGATACCTGCAAAATAGATCTAGCAATTCTACTATCCAATTTCAAATTTAATGTCAGCGAATTAAATTACAATTTAAAATTCAGAGCCCAAAACCGTGGCTCTGATACCAGTTGTTGGGGAATAAGTTGCACAGATCTATTCGGGGTGAATATTTAAATACAAATTTGATTCTTATAATTATTACTAGCATGAATTAATCCTATATTAATTCAAATAATAATCCAACAACAAATTATGCATATAATTAATTCACGTAAATCCTACGCATGCGGAATTCTACTAGTTTACGTGAACGTACCTCTTGGGACGGCAATGGTCTGGCTGATTAGACTAACCAAAAGAACTTTCCAAGTATTCCCTTAATCCTTGTTCGACTATCCGGTGGTAGGACACTTGTGAACAATTAACAAAAGGAAAATAAATTATGTTGCACCACCTTTGTGGATTTACTAATTTTTCCAGCACATGGAATTGTACTTGGGAATGAAAGAGTCATCCCCTATTTATAGAGCATAGGTGGTCGAAATTTTGGGTAGAAAATAATGTGGGAAAATCTTTTCTTGATCTCCAAGAAATCTTGAATATATCTCCTATATTCTTTTTCCCATAATTATAATATTCCACAAAATCCTACCTACTCTTTGTTATGGGATATTTTCGAAAATAATAGGCAAGATTCCAAGATTTGGATCTTCTTGAATTTATGAGATATTCTTGTATTTCAAGAAATTCATATCTTCCATAATATCTTTTCAAGAAAATCAAGAAAATCTTTCTTGCCCTTTATATTTCAAAATTTTCGAAATTATCTTCATGAATAACCAAGTGGGAGATTTCTTGAATTTAATGAGATAATCTTGTATTCCAAGAATACATATCTTCATTCCATAACAAAATTCAAAGAAAATCTTTCTCCCCTTTTATCCATAAATTTCGAAAATATTGAGGAAAAATAAGCAACAATATTTATTTTATTTTAAACACCTTTTTTCAGTTATTGGACTATATGTTGGGCTACTCGGGGGGCCATTAGGAGAATTAAGATTGGACCTTCCAATGGATCTTGAATTATCAATATTGAGCCACAATATTATTCAAGCCCATAAATATTAATTAATTCCACTACATAATTAATATTGCACTATCCATCTTAACCCATATTACAGTCAATATGGCTCCCGGTTATTATTTCCCGTGTTTAAGATTATCTAGCCCATTAATTAATTCAAGCCACTAAAATAGCTTTCCGTTAATTAATATCTTTTGTCCTTGGTCAAGGAACGGTTCAACATTATTATCCATACCAGAAACTAATTCCACTTGCAAGATTTGGTATGATAAATCTTATGAACCTCCCAAGAACCGTCGAACAAAGCGTACTTGCACACGATTCTCCGTATTAAATCTTAATAATCACATGTGACCAATAATATTGTCCAAGATAAAAAGTATTGAATCTCGTTGATTCTCTACCCATGATAAGTCAAAGCAATAATTACCAACCACACGTGATCCTATTTAAGGAATGAAGATTAAGAAATAACGAACCACTGAGGTCTAATTCTTCCTTGTTCAATTCTGAAGAATTTGTCCTCCTATAGGTCCTATTTAGTGCATCAGTCATGCACTAGTGTAATCTCTTGGTCAAGACAAGTCAATCTGAGCCTTACACTTCAACCTTTCACGATGGATTGTTCATTTCCATCTAGGTCTGAATGGTGTACTTTTTTAGTTACAAGGGGATTTGTTAATTTAATCTTCGTGATCCGGTATCACTAAATTAACTACAATGTAACACGTCTTATTTAATGAACAAATATGCAAAGAAATATATGTAACATTCAATGATATTTAAAGCATCAGTGATAAACAATTTATTTCAGTAAATAAGTCCGAAATTCAGTTTTGATTATATAAAGTAAAAAGCATACTTTTCAGTATAATCCCAACAGTAGACACATATAGTGGAACTACATCAAACAGTTTCTCGGATGGGTATACCAATACCCTCTAAGGTATTTGTGCATCCATCATGAGATACCTAGTATCTCGTAGTAAGTGAGATCTTACTACACTCTCTAAGAGTATGATGCAGATCGCACACCAATCTCCATTGCATCATCAATATCCCTTTCTTGATGATCCTCGATTGGGGCTATTTAAGAATCATGTTTAAGTCATCTGAGTTCTCACTCACTCAATGACAGCAGTGACTCAAGGGAACACATATAAGAATAAATGCAAGCAATCAAACATAATATTCTAATGAGTGTAACGCCATACATTTAATATTAAACAAATAATAATATTAAACCAATACTGAATATTATCTGAGTATTATGTTCTTACAAAGGATTGTCTCTAGAACACTAACACTAACACTAACAAAAAGTACATATAACTTGTTTAGATAAAAAAGTATTACTTGTTTACATAGAAAAGTATTACTTGTTTAGACAGAAAAGTATATATAACTTGTTTAGATATAAAAGTATTACTTTTTTACATAGAAAAGTATATATAACTTGTTAGATATAAAAGTATTACTTGTTTAGATAGAAAAGTATTACTTGTTTAGATAGAAAAGTATATATAACTTCTTTACATAGAAAAGTATTACTTGTTTACATAGAAAAGTATTACTTGTTTAGATAGAAAAGTATATATAACTTGTTTACATATAAAAGTATTACTTGTTTATATAGATAGTATTACTTGTTTAGACAGAAAAGTACATATAACTTGTTTAGATAAAATAGTATTACTTGTTTACATAGAAAAATATTACTTGTTTAGATAGAAAAGTATATATAGCTTGTTTAGATATAAAAGTATTACTTGTTTACATAGAAAAGTATTACTTTTTTAGATAGAAAAGTACATATAATTTGTTTACATAGAAAAGTATTA
Source organism: Stenogyne calaminthoides (assembly GCA_037126765.1). Classification (NCBI taxonomy): domain Eukaryota; kingdom Viridiplantae; phylum Streptophyta; class Magnoliopsida; order Lamiales; family Lamiaceae; genus Stenogyne; species Stenogyne calaminthoides. Next base: position 19,300,448 of record JBBCBC010000034.1, read on the forward strand.
CTTGTTTACATAGAAAAGTATTACTTGTTTAGATAGAAAAGTATATATAACCTGTTTACATAGAAAAGTATTACTTGTTTATATAGATAGTATTACTTGTTTAGATAGAAAAGTACATATAACATGTTTAGATAAAAAAAGTATTACTTATTTACATAGAAAAGTATTACTTGTTTAGATAGAAAAGTATATATAACTTGTTTAGATATAAAAGTATTACTTATTTACATAGAAAAGTATATATAACTTATTTAGATATAAAAGTATTTCAAGTTTAGATAGAAAACTATTACTTGTTTAGATAGAAAAATATATATAACTTGTTTAGATATAAAAGTATTACTTGTTTACATAGAAAAATATTACTTGTTTAGATAGAAAAGTATATATAAGTTGTTTACATAGAAAAATATTACCTGTTTATATAGATAGTATTACTTGTTTAGATAAAAAAAGTACATATAACTTGTTCAGATAAAATAGTATTACTTGTTTACATAGAAAATTATTACTTGTTTAGATAGAAAAGTATATATAACTTGTTTGGATATAAAAGTATTACATAGAAAAATATTTAAAACTTGTTTAGATATAAACGTATTATTTGTTTAGATAGAAAAAGTATTACTTGTTTAGATAGAAAAGTATATATAACTTGTTTAGATAGAAAAGTATATATAACTTGTTTATATAGAAAAGTATTACTTATTTATATAAGATAATTGAAATAAAGAATTTAAAAAAAATTGAGAAAAAAAAATTAATTGTAAATTAATATAGAATTAATTTTATTAAAAATAAGTAAAAAAAATATAATTTTAATATATTTTAATTTAATTAAAATTTATAAATTAAAAATATAAATTATTATATTAAAATGTAATTGAATTGTTAAATAAGATAATTGAAATAAAGAATTTAAAAAAAATTAGAAAAAAATGAATTTTAGGACATATAGAATTAAATTCATTAAGTAAACGCAAAAGTGCAAGTGCCCGAGCGGAATTGATCCCCGCTTGGGCGCCCAAGGTCCCGTGTTCGGTCCCCCATGGGAGCGAATATATGCCTCATTTAATTGGGAGGCTTATATTGATTATATTGAAGATGCTTGGTGGTTGGGTTCGAGATGGTTAGTGGCTCGGGGGTTCGGTGCCCGCCCCGGCCAGGGTTCGAACCACATTAAGCCATTTTTTTTTAAAAAAAACCACGATTTAGCGACGTTTCTGGCGACAGATGTAGCAACGCCTTTAACCATCGCTAATACCGATGACCACGAACCTTCGCAAATGTCGACGGAAATTTCCATCGTGAATACCGACGGAAATTTTCGCTGTTAACGACGGTATTATGACGTCATAACTGTCGATAATATATCGACGGTTTAGCGACAGTTTAGACCGTCGCTATGTTGCGACGGAATGAAGGCGTCGATATTTTGTGCGATGGAAATAAGCCGTCGCTACCTAGCGACGGACAGGGAAAATCGTCGTTGAATCTTAGCGACCTTCGTTTTACAGACGGATGAAAAATCATCGCTAAAACCGTCGCAACCAAGATTTGCGAAGGTTTAAACCGTCGCTAAAATCGTCATAAAACACCGTCTTTTTTGTAGTGTGTGTAGACAATTTACTCGTAAGTAATTTGTTCGTCCACTAATTAAAATTCAAAAAATTCGTAGATAAGTCGTAGTCAATCCTCACTATTTAAGAAATGAACACATATTTTTATTTTTTTTGAATAACTCCATAGCTATTTGATAAATTTTGTAACCAATTATTTATTTTTTTGTATTGAAAAAAGATAAAACAAGTGTAAAAATGTCAAATTATTTTGGCTCGACTCATATTTGTCTTGATTAATAAAAGATCATTGAGCTTGATTCATATTTTTGTTGAATAATTAAAGGTCATTCGAGCTCGACTCAATAAATTATCAGATAAGTTCAAATATAAATATTGAAACTTTTTCAAACAAGTTTAAACTATGTACGATCCGTTCGGTTCAACTCGATTCACTTACAACTCTTTTGTTAAAGAATTTTTTTATTTTCCAAAACCACCACAATCCAAGTATCCAACTACTCCCTCCATCCCAAAATGACTTAAACACTGGAAATTACACGCAAATCAAATAAAGTGGGTTTTAGTGGAATAAAATAAGGGTGTTGTGAGTGTATTAATATTATATTTATTTCCATTTTGAGAGTGTTTAAGTAATGTTGGGACGTCCAAATAAGGCAAGTGTACGTTCAAGTAATGTTGGGACGGAGGGAGTACTATTATTCCTTCTTGTGGTGGTCCCCCTCTTGTGAGGTGGTGGCCCCCCTGTTGTTGAGTTGCGGTGCGGTTGCAGTTCCGAGTTGCGATTTCGGGTGGTCCCCCTCTTGTGGTGATTGCGGTTCCGATTTACATCGAGATAAAATGATGTTACCATGTGCCCAATGATAAAAAAAATTATTGTAATTGATTATGTTAAGATTCTATTATAATTAATTATTTGTTTGAAAAGCAAGGATGGCCCAAAGTAGGTGTCATGGATTAACGGTGAAAAGTGTTGTAAATGGCCATTATTATATATGTACGAATGATATATATTAATTAATTACAACAGCAAATGCATGGTACGTAATGATCGACCTTGCATTGGGGCCTTGGTCTGACCAAATAGCCCACTATCAAGTATGCCTTTTGCTAGTTTGCTAGTAATGGCTGTCCTCGATCATTGAATTAATGAAAAGTAATCCCAATGAATTCACAGTTGCAGTAGTTTGAAATATTGACAGAATCAGACTTCTTTTTTTTTTCAGACAAAAATAATTTTATTAAAGAAAAGGAAAGAAATATGACACAGAATTACGGTTCCAGTTGCAGCAATTAACAGCCTAATTCGCCAATCTTTAAAAGAGAAATTACAAAGCGCCAAAATTCTGACACACAACTAACTCCATAATAATCGTTAAAGTTTAGTAAATGTGGCCAGTTAAATTGCACCAATATAATTAATTTAATCGAGAGATTTACTGATATATATTAGAATTGTAACCTATTAATACTAGTAGATATAAAATAATTGTACATTTACATGTATATTTGTATTTTTGTGTGCTATTGTAACTGCACATACAATTCTAAATTTTTTATCTATTAGTAATTTTTTTTATTAAATTTAATGAACTACTTTTTTTTTTTTTTAAACTCATATTAGAGTCTTTTTCCAACGTGTGCTAACATCGGCTTTACTTTCTTAGATCCTGTGCATTCAATGTTTTATTCAAATCTGGTCTTCTCTTTCTTCTCATCAACCAACACTAAATTTTCTTGTTTTTTATAAATGTATAGGGAGTAGGGGGTCCATATATAATATTTGGCTATATATCCCTTATCCACTTAAGTGAATTATCTCCAATTTATATGGTGATTTTATTTCAAATTTCTGAATCTATGTGAGAAATTATTTATAATATAATAATATTATTATTGATTTTTAATATTTTAATTTTAATTATTTATTAGTATTTATTTTTTATTTATTTTTAATCTATTAATTATGAATCATCCTCTATTCACGTGATTGTTTTATTTTATTTTTTTGAATTTATACGAAAAATTATTTATGATACTATTAATAATATAATTTTAAATTCTTAATATTTATGTCATTCAATCTATATTAGAATAGGGTTAATATATATATTATAATTCTCCTCTTTTACATATTTTTCTATTGTTTCTTTGTAATGACCTTCTTAATATAAAAATTATGTATGTAATTGAACTAATCAAACTAATTAAATATTTAAAATATTTAAAGTTAATAATATAAAAAATTATTTTGAATCATGTATAATACGCAAGGTTACGTGCTAGTAAATAAATATTCTTAATATTTGTTGACTTGATCCACTTAATGGTCGATTTGACCATTTAGAGAGAGGTATCATGTTAATCGTTAATTAATTATATATGTAGATTTCATATTAATACCATTCCTATTATGTTGGGGAAATTTATTTTAAAACTAATTAAATGTATTCTTATTTGTTAATCAGTGAGATTAAATGTGCATCTAACTTTTATTTAACAAGAGTATTTTTTTATTTTTTTGAAAACAATTTAACAAGAGTATGAACCACTTGTCTTTAACCAATTAAATGAGGGCTTAAAATTTAATTTTCAAAACTTAAGATAATTATTCCTCTTAATTGATATGTCCCCCCACCCACACACCACCCACCACCCACCACCCCCACATATACATAACACATAGAAAGATTGAGATACCAACAATTAATGGAAACTGAATACATATGCTAGAGCTAGCTTTAACAGTTATTTATCAAATATATTTGAAAAAAATCGTTCATCAAATACATTTGCCCTGATACTAAAGGGAGTTCAGTGTGTTGGTGTGGGGTTTCAAACTAATTTATATCGAGGTTTATATCGAGGTTGAATCACAAATAGTCTCATAACTTTCGCCTCAAATAGATTTAGTCTCATAAGTTGTTTTATCGTCGACTTAGTCCTAATAACTTTGACGATGTCCAATTTTAGTCCCAAATTAGCCGGAACAACGTCGTTTGCCCTTTTTAATTTGGGGCTTTATGGCGGAAGCTGTGACAGAGCTGCCACATGTATATTTTTTTTAACCGCGGGAATTTCAGGCATATAATTAAAATTTAAAACTTAAAATTAAAACAGAATTGACAACAAGAACTAGTCAAACACACTTAAAAATACACATGCCAGTACACGTGGCATTGCAGTCACAACATCCGTCGGAAAACCCCAAATTGAAACGGCAAAACGACGTTGTTCCGATCGATTTGGGATTAAAATTGGACATTGTCAAAGTTATCGGGACGAAATCGACGACAAAAAAACTTATGGGACTAAATCTATTTGAGACCAAAATTATAGGATCATTTGTGATTCAAACTCAATTTATATTTTATATATATGTCTTATTATTATATTCAGTTTGGGATTTTTTTTATGTTTTGAAATGTCAATTTTCTATTTGACTACGTGTTGTGATAAAAGATTAAAAAATTGTACCTTAAATAATGAATCTTTCAATTTTGTACTTTAAAGTGATGACCTTTTAAAAAAAAGTTATTCTAAGTACAAAATTTTCCAATCTCTCACTCTGAAATGTACAAATTTTTTTTGGTTATTACACTAAAGTACAATTGCACATGCATATACATATCTAGTCATTTTTGTACAATTGCACTTACAAATTATGTAGTCAAATGTGTAACCACGGCAAGAAAATAGAGATTTGTCTACGGAATTTTTCAACATGCCTACGAAATTTCCAACAAAAAATATTTCATCCTTAAATAGTAAGGATTGTTTACGACTTGCTTATAACATTTTCTAATTATCATATATATATGCATTTTCATTATTCAAATTATCTAAAAATAATTTTTCAACGGAAATATATTCCCTAGGGAATTACTTGTGTAGGTAATTTGTTTGTCTATGTAAATTACAAATGCATAGGCAGTTTATTCGTAGGTATTGTTTGTCTACTGAAAATATAAAAATGTCGTAGGCAAATCGTAGGCAATCCTCACTATTTAAGGACCAAGTTATTGTTGTTGAAAGATTCCGTAGCCATCTAAATTTTTTGTAGACAATTCTTTATTTTCATGCAATGAACTTCGTCTACGTATGTGCAAGTGCAATTGTACTTATTGAGTAACAGAAAAAAAATATTTGTACTTTAGGGCATGATTGGTATGACTGAATAAAGTTGCGGTTGAATGGAATGAAATGGGAATGATCATTCTTATGATTGGTATGATCCAGGAATAAAATATAAGTATTTGTGAATTTATGAATTATTAGTATTACATTAATTATTGAAATTACAAATTAATATTATTATTGATTATTGAAAATATAATATGTATATATTTTTTTAAATATATTATTACTATAAATTTTTTATTATTTTTTATTTTTATAAATAATATTTTTTATAACTACAAAAATAATATTATTATTGTTTTTTATTATAATAATATATAACTTTAGTAACATATATCTATAATAATAATAAGTTTTTAATATTTTTATTAAATAATATTATTTATTTATTAATAATATATTATTAAAAAATAATATTTATTTTCATTAACATATTATTGATAATTGCTATAATTTAAACTTTTTAAGATATAGTATTATTATTGAAATTTTATATTATTTACATATTTGTATATTATTATATTTAATGTTATTATTATTGTTGGAGTCAATGATTTCAAAACCGGACCGGTCGGCTGGTTCGACCGGTTGAACCAGGAACCGGGCCCGAAACCGGTCCGAATACACCCTAAGAATCGGTTTATAGGTTAAACCGGTCAAAACCGATCGAAATCGATAAAAACCGGTTCGACCAATTTTTTTTTTTAATTTTAAACTATTAATTATTTAGGTAAAAAAATTATTATTTTTAATACCAATCAATTTTTCACTAATCTTTCTTGTGAATAAGGATCTAGACCTCCACCCCTTTTATATTACTTCATCTCACATATTTTTAGTACTTATTCGATGTGGGATATGAGGTTTAGGTAGAATTTAGATCCACCTCCACTCCCTTTTATATTACTCCATCTTACATCTTTCTTAATACTTATTCAATGTGGGATGGGAGATCCATAAAATCCACCTACTCTCCTTCATCTCACATCTTTTTTAATATTTATTCAATGTGGGATAGGAGATCCATAAAATCTATTTCATCTCCCTTTTATATAACTTCATTTTACATTTCTTCTAATACTTATTCGATGTGGGTTTTTAATACCAATCAATTTTTCACTAATCTTTCTTGTGAATAAGGATCTAGACCTCCATCCCTTTTATATTACTCCATCTCACATATTTTTCATACTTATTCGATGTGGGATAGGAGGTTTAGGTAGAATTTAGATCCACCTTCACTCCCTTTTATATTACTCCATCTTACATCTTTCTTAATACTTATTCAATGTGGGATGGGAGATCCATAAAATCCACCTACTCTCCCTTTTATATTACTTCATCTCACATCTTTTTTAATAATTATTCAATGTTGGATAGGAGATCCATAAAATCTATCTCATCTCCCTTTTATATAACTTCATTTTACATTTCTTCTAATACTTATTCGATGTGGGATAAATCTTTTGAATGCGGCGTTTTTCGATCAGTCTATTGAAACAGGTGTGGGAATGGTATTAAGAGATGAGAATGGGACATTTATTCGTGGTTGTACTCTGACGATCCCTGGACAAATAGATGAGGACGTAGGGGAAGCTATGGGTTTTTTAGATGCATTAACGTGGGCAAAAGATATGGGTCTAAATCGAGTGATTGTGGAAGGGGACTCTAAGATTGTGGTGGATGCGATTTCACGGAATGGCCTAGCCATTGGTGACTATATTAGGAGTTGTAAGGATGTTCTTTCAACTTGCTCGGATTTCTCTGTTCATTTTATTAGGCGTAATGCCAATGTGTTAGCTCATAATTTCGCTAGGATTTCTCGTCTTCACGAAACCCGTCTAGCTGGAAAGATCCTCCTTTTGATGTGGATGGACTTCCGATTAATAATTGCTCCTGTGATCAAATAATATAAGCTCTTTTAGTTGCGAAAAAAATAAAGAAAACCACCACGTTTATATTATTTTTATGGTTCAAGTTTGATTAATTAAATTTAAATATTAATATTATAAGTCCATTGATGAATTAGTCATTTAAAAAAAATAGTAAAATATAAAAAATATTAAAAAAATAGACATAAACCATTTAAACGGTTGAACCGCCGATTGAACAGGTCTGATCGGTTGAACCGCCGATTGAGCCGGTCCGACCGGTTGAACCGCCGGTTGAACCGGTCTGATCAGTTGAACCGCTGACCGGTGATATATCCGGTTCGATCACTAGTTCGGTTATGAAAACACTGGTTGGAGTTGATTAATATTTTTATTTTTATTAAATATAAGTTTTTTAATAAAATAATATCATTTAATTATTATTATTGTTATTGTTGGTAGAAGATAAATGAAAATAAAAAAGTGAAGGATTATATTTTTTATTGAAAATAAATGAAAATAAAAAAGTGAAGGATTATATTTTGGAAGGAATCATCATTAGGAGTAATGGAATACATAAACGGTAAAAACACGGGGTATGTAAGGAATTGCAATTCTTTATTTTTGAGAATGGTCATTCCATTACTCCTAATGATGATTCCTTCCAAAAAAATATATCGATCATTGTATTTGGAATAGAATAAGAAATGATCATTTCATTCCCAACGTATTTGAACATACCAATCATACCCTTGGAGTAAAAGATTAAATTTTTTGTAACTTATGTAATTTTTTCAAAATTCTATAACCATTTCATAGAATTGGGTAGATTTCATAATTATATTTTGAGTTGCACACTATGTGCGCCATGCAATTCAAGTGTATTGTTTAAAAGTTCAACTTCTTTGCGCTGAAATATGCAATTTATTCAATGTAAAATAAGTTAAACATTTCAGTGTAAAACAAGTTAAATATTTTAGTGTAATACGTTGCAAGTTTTAAAAATTCAAAAAAAATACATTTGAATTGTACAATGCATTTGGTGCATACAAAATTTTTATCTTTTATTTTAATGTATGAGCACCATAATAACAATATATATATATATATGTAAACAATATCACAAACACTTGATTACAATATTGCACATGTCAAATCGGTGCAATATGTCTCATATAAAATGAACATAATAATACATATTTGTTTCTACATCAACACAAATTTGCGTGTGTGTTTTTCTTTTTCTTTTTTTACTAAAGCTAGCAACACAAATACTCGATTTACTCATGAAAATCAGCTAATTTTTTTTTTTTTGTGCCTCAAATGTTAAATTACACGCAAAATATTACATAAAAGTGTTCCTCAAATAATATACTTCAATGATATATACATCTTTAACTGGGAGATATTTATTGATTTTAAGCCACCTCTTCAAATATTGAATTGATGATCAATATAGGGGGTGTTTGGCACAACTTATAAACTCTTTAAAACAATTTATAAGTTGTTTAGGAGCTTATAAGTTCATTAATTTTGTTTGGTAAAATAAGGTGTCTAACATCTTATAAGATCTAAAAATAAGATCTTTAGAGCTTATAAGCTCTAAAAAAATAAGATCTTTAGAGCTTATAAGCTCTAAAAAAATAAGTTGGAATATCCCAACTTATTTTACAAAAATTAAATAAGCTCTATAATATCTCAACCCATCCCGGCCCAAACTCGGTCAAATTCAATCCAAACCGGCCCGTTTTTTGTTTTCGCAAAAAAAAAAATCTGGAAAAAAAATTATTTTCTGAAAAAAAAAAAATTATTGGAAAATATATTTATTTTAGAAAAAAATTATTTTCTGGATTTGTTTTCTCAATATTTTCGATTTTTCTGAAATAAAAATTATTTTCGAAAAAATATTTTCTGGAAAAAAATATTATTAAAAAAAATCGAAAAAAATATTATTTGGAAAAATATATTTATTATCGAAAAAAAATTATTATTAAAAAAAATCGAAAAAATTATTAATTTTAAGATTAAAAAATAAATTTTTAAAAAATTACTATTAAACAACGTATAAGTTTTATTAGTCAAACACTTTAACAATTTATAAGCTACTTAAAAATTATATCTTATAAGCTCTAAAAACAACTTATAAGATGTTAGAGCTTATAGCCAAACTGGCCCAAAATCTAGAAGATATTGATCTTTTCTCCTCATATCAACTTAGGGATTTAAATCGATTTGGTCCCATAACTTTGGACCTTTATTGAAATGGTCCCGTATGTATTGCATGTTTCAATTTAGTCCCGTATGTTTTCAATTTGTGCCAATTTAGTCCCAAGGCGCCGGAGACCGGTCAAACTAGCCAAAACGATGTCGTTTTTTGGGGCGTGTTTTGCACGCGCCCCTAATTTCGATCGGCAAATGCTGACTGGCATCGACTTGAACACGTGGCACGCCACGTGTGTATCGCATGTTTCAATTTAGTCCCATATGTTTTCAATTTGTGCCAATTTAGTCCCAAGGCGCCGGAGACCGGTCAAACTAGCCAAAACGACGTCGTTTTTTGGGGCGTGTTTTGCACGCGCCCCTAATTTCGATCGGGAAATGCTGACTTGCATCGATTTGGACACGTGGCACGCCACGTGTGTATCGCATGTTTCAATTTAGTCCCGTATGTTTTCAATTTGTGCCAATTTAGTCCCAAGGCGCCGGAGACCGGTCAAACTAGTCAAAACGACGTCGTTTTTTGGGGCTTGTTTTGCACGCGCCCCTAATTTCGATCGGGAAATGCTGACTTGCATCGTGGGTAAATCGTGGGTTGGAAAAATCTCTCTAAGCTTAGGATACATCGTGGGTTGCTTAGATTGGGTTCTAGAGCACTCTTTGAATATATTTGTATATCTACAAACTTGTGTTCTATGGTGGGAATGCTTGAGTATATGCCTTCTTAGCTCTGTAGCATCGTTTGCTATATTCTCCAGGCATCCACACTTAATTTAATGGAAGATCTTTTATTTATAGTGTGGATTTGAATGTTACCGTTGGAGAGAATTACATTCAAATACATACTATTCTTGTAAGTTCTGCAGCTTATTCAGGCTGGTTGTCTTCCTCTCATTGGTCCACGTCAGCTGGATTCCAACGGCTATATTCCTCAGTTTCTTAACCCGGAACATTCGGGTTTGTCTTGAGTATTCGATATTCGAGTCTTGATAATTACTATGCCTTCAGGATTCTCTGAGTCTCAGTGTCTTGAACATCTTGAGTCTTGATTCTCGATTTCATCTTGAGTCTTGAGTTCTCGGTTTCTGCGAGTCTTGAAAACTTCAGTTTCATACTGAACCTTCAGATTCTCAGTTTCACACTGAGTCTTCAGAAACATACTGAGTCTTCAGAATCTAACCTTGATCTATATCTGCCGACTATACATGGTGCAGATAACATCCTGAACACTCTAAAACTGAATCCTGACTCATCTATCAAGATTATCCTGAACATGTCATACTCAGGGGTTTTGGGATCTAATCAAAATCTTCTTTTATTAAATTCATTTCCCAACAGTGGACATCAGCGAGGGGAGCATGGGTGATTTTTTTTGAGCGTTACGTTGGGTAAAGTTGCAGAGAGAGAGAGAGAAAAGGGGAGTGATTTATTTTATTTTTATTTAATGATGTGTAATTTTATTTTCTTTTTTCATTTTTTTAATTGGCAAAATACACACGTGGCGTGCCACGTGTCCAAATCGATGCAAGTCAGCATTTTCCGATCGAAATTAGGGGCGCGTGCAAAACACGCCCCAAAAAACGACGTCGTTTTGGCTAGTTTGACCGGTCTCCGGCGCCTTGAGACTAAATTGGCACAAATTGAAAATATACGGGACTAAATTGAAACATGCGCCCAAAAAACGACGTCGTTTTGGCTAGTTTGACGGTCTCCTGCGCCTTGGGACTAAATTGGCACAAATTGAAAACATACGGGACTAAATTGAAACATGCGATACACACGTGGCGTGCCACGTGTTCAAGTCGATGCCAGTCAGCTTTCTCCGATCGAAATTAGGGGCGCGTGCAAAACACGCCCCAAAAAACGACGTCGTTTTGGCTAGTTTGACCGGTCTCCGGCGCCTTGGGACTAAATTGGCACAAATTGAAAATATACGGGACTAAATTGAAACATGCGATACATACGAGACCATTTCAATAAAGGTCCAAAGTTATGGGACCAAATCGATTTAAATCCCTATCAACTTATCAATTGAGTTTCTCCTCAAATGATTACCTTTTGCAAACTGTTCTTCCAATTCTTTATTATTCCTTATTATATATTTCCATTCCCTTTAAACATATAGAAATTGGAAATCATGCGTAAGCCATTACATGATTCTCTTCTATTCCTACGATGAAGAACACACCCTCACATATATAGAGGAGATTTAAATCAAAATGGTCCCGTAACTTTGCATCTTTATTAAAAAAATTTCATATATATCACATGTTTCAATTTAGTCCCGTATATTTTAAAATTGGTCACCATTGTTTTGACTTTTTTATTTTGGTCCTGTAAGTTTTCTAGAATTTTGAAATTGACATTTTTACCTGGTGCAGCAGGTTACTAAGCAGGAAAATATCGTTCCTAATATTATTATTATTGTTTACACCACATATATAATTATATTATTTTTCTTTTTAATTTTAAAGTGTCACTTGATCTTTTTTAATTTTAATAATTTTGATCGGCTTTTAGGCCGGGTTTAAACTTAAAGGCAAAGTTTCATATGAAATTGGTTTACCGTGCACCACTCATACTATTGCTTGTAGAAACTAATACTATAGGTTGATAGTATTAGTTTCTACAAGCAATAGTATTAGTGGTGTACGATAAACCAGTTTAATATAAAACCTTCTCAAACTTAAGTTCTCCAACAGAATAGAAAAAGATAAAGAAGAAGACGTCAAACGACGATGGTGTACGTGGGTTCAGAAAAAATGGATATGTGGCTTAATGCTAAATGGGTTCGGTTATATACACCCCATAATTAGCAGAACACCCTTTAAATTTTTATTTTTAAATAAAGAGAAGTAAATACTGTACCCAGCTTTTATCCCTCTACTGTCCCTGTTTTCCCAAAAAATCGCCGCTTCTCTCGACCACCGGGCGCCGCCATCTTTACTGCCTTCATGCAGTCATGCGCCAATCTTCTACCGATCAAAGCCCAGTCACCTTTTATTTTCCTGTAGCCACTTGAAGATTTTTTCCAATTAAAGTAACTTCAACGGACTAGTCTTACGCCTTTAATTTTCAACCCTAATTATTTCTCCCCAAATTTTCAATCAATATGAAGCCTTATTATTAATAATTTTTTGAAATAATTTACTGGTTGGGGATCTTCCCCTACTTCTCCAAAGAAACAAGGATAAGAAAATCTTAAAATTGGGGTTTTTTAGTTCCCTTTTGCTAATCTAGTAACCAAACAGAACAGAAGCTAAGATTGATGATAAATGGTGAAGGTAAGGACGTTTGGTCGGCGACTCGGCGTACCCGGTGGAGGTGGTGCTTGGGCGGATCTGTAGAGAGAGATTGCAGAGGTTCTTGTAAACACCCCGTATATATATAATAGGGAAAAAAACAATGGGGTACAAATTTCCAAAGTGTTTTATAATTTAATACAAAATGTTTTTTCATATTACAAACAACTACAAAAAAGACAACCAATTATCTCAATTGCCCTTATTCCACTATCCTTTTACTTTTTCTGCTGCGATGTTACATTTGTGAACAGGACCCGTTTATAAACCGTATCCGAAAATACAATTTTTTCAACTAAAGTGCAATTTTTTTTTTTACTCATTTTTTTCTATTTTGATTAATTTAGAACCTCACAAATATTTGAATCCCAATTTTCAGTCAAATTATTCTTCTTCTTATCGTGAGTGAACTCTTTTTTAATAAAGTAAATTTTTTTTATATATAGTGAAATTTTTATAGGTGTAAGTGAAAATTTTATAGATAAAGTGAAAAAAAAAACCCGAATAAATACAGGCATAATAAGCCGATTACATGTTTCTTTTACCAATCCAAATTATCAAGAAACCATCCCCACAAATAAACTGATTATTGAATAGCACACACATATACCTTAATTGTGGGAAGTTATTACTTTCCATCTGTACACCTTTACCCAACACTGAACATCAACCCTTACAAATAGATCAAAATTAAACAAACCTAACAAAGAACCCAAGCTATAATTGACAAATCTAATTCACAATTATTGCTATATAAAAATCGATCAAGAAAGCACACCCAGCCCCTTTAATACTGTATATTCTCACAAAATAAAAAACCAAACAAAAACCGAATCAGGGCAAGGAAACACTATAATTCATTCGAGATGAAGAAAATTACACAAATTAAAAGAAAAAAAATTGGAGAAAATTAATCGCACCATGAATCCAATTTCCCCACTTTCCTAATTCTCTGCAAACCTCTGTTGCAGTTGCAAGCCATCAATGGCGGTTTCCCAGAACGTGAATCTCGACTTCCCATCCTTCACTCTCCGAAACCTAACCCTCCTTGGAGACTCTTACCTCCGAAACGGCGTCGTCGGCCTAACCAAAGAGCTCGGAGTCCCATCCTCAAGCTCCGGCACGGTCATCTTCAACAACCCCATCGCCTTCTTCGATCCAAAATCCAACACCACCGCCTCGTTCTCGTCGCGATTTGCCTTCTCGATCTGAACCAAGAACATACCTTCACAACCAAATCCGTCGATCTGAGTTCGCCTTGACTCTGAACAGATCCGTCGATCTGAGTTCGGCGACGAACAGATCTAACGGGGCCACTTACGCCCGCTAAAGAGTTGCGAAGGTATGTTCACTCCACCGCTTCATCTTCTTCATTCTTCAGAGGCGGCCCCTATTTTTTAGAGAGAGAAAGCATCAATTTTTTTAGAGAGAGAACAAGAGTGAGAGAGGAAGAGTGAATGATTTGAAAATTCAGAATTGGGAAAATATTGAATATGAAGAGCGATTAATCTTTTGGAGGAGAGAGAAAATGTTATAAATTAATTAAGGGTAATTAGGTCTTTTAAGTGCTTTTTTTTGCAGTTGAATGTTAGTGTAAAAAGCAATTGTATTAGATTGTAAGGGGGCTCAATATCTTGCAGCGGAGTGTAATAGACTCTATATAATATACTACTTCCGTCTCATTCTTTAAGAGTTTCTGACTGTTCATAAGGATTTATTAGAATAGTAATAAAGTGATAAAGTAAAAAGAGTTATTTATTAGTAGTATTTTATGTGATAAAGTGATAAATGATGGACAATTGATAGTAGAATAAGTTGTTTATTATTATTTTATGTGATAAAGTGATAAAATAGAAATAATTATTTATTAGTATTTTAAAAAAATTCTCTTAAAGATTGAGACAAAAAAATGATAAGTTTCTCTTAGAGAATGAGACGGAGTGAGTAGTGTTTATCGAGAACAAATGGGAGAGTTCCCTGCATAAATCTATTTCTTCCATTCCGCTTTTTCTAAGTTTATATTATTTAATTTGCTCATGATCTTTATCATAGAAGACTTGTGAATTATGGAGGATTATTAAGAACGTAAATTTTTTAGGACAATGCATTTTTAGCACGCCCTCAAGTAATTTTCTTTTGTTATTCATTATTTATATTTTTCTATTTCTTATTTTGATTTATGGAGTTTTCCATATTTTTCAACAATCTTAAAGAAGATCAGTTTAATTTTGTTTTGCCGAAGAAACCTAATTTTATTCAGTATTCATTTGACCCTTTTTCAATTTTAAAACTACGAATTTTAAAGTGAATTCCATGTACATCTGGATACACAGTGCACTCATAATGCAATTCAGAATCGTGCAGTTTATTATACTTGAAAGTATAATTTATTTACATTGAAGTATATAATTATTTTTTTATATTAATAATTACATGATTCAATATAAATAAATTACATTTTTCAATGTAACGAGTTGCATGATTTTAAAATGAATTATGAATGATTAACGGATCCATACCAAAACAAAAGGGGGCAAGTGCCCTGCCTAGATTTTATAACCTTTATATATACATTATATGTAAAATAATGGTATAACTCAAGTGGTTGGAGCTCCACTACCTAGGCCAAGTTAGTTCATAAGATCAAGTTACATCATAAGATCATTCCATAGTTACATCTTATGACCATTCCAATTAAATTTTGGAAATTTAGAAGGATTTCAATGTGCTAGAGAGAGAATCCTCTGCCTTCTCTCTTCTTCCCTTTCTTTCTTTCTTTTTCGCTTCTCCTTCGTTCTCCTCTTCCCTTTCATCGTTCTACGGCTTCTTGCCAAACTACTCCTTTCATTATGTCGATTTCCTCCTCGAAAATCGACACCGACTTTGCTCGATTCGAAAAAATTTGTCAAGAAAACCCTAAGTTCCTAGTTTTTGCGAGAAGTCTTGGAAATATTGGAAACTTTGGGAAATCATTGTCTAGGGTTCCAAAATCGGACGACATTAGCGATTTGATTCGCAATCTCCGGGCATCGCCTTCCACATCTTCAGCTATGTTTCATTCTCCGCCCCCATTTCAGGCATATGCGGTGCTCTCCAAATCGACGCCCTCAGTTTCCTCCGTTCCTACCTATTCTCATGCTACGGCTTCTTCTCGATCTACCTCCTCTGAGGCTGCTCCGAAAAGTTTCCTAGGGCTCTTGACGTTTCTTCGGTATGTGACGATTTTCCTCGTGCAACGAAACTAGGGGCCTTCTACTCCATTGAAGTCGATGAGGAGGATTACCAGAAAGGGGTTGAGAAATATAAACATTCGCTCGTAGGCAGGGTATTTTACACCTCTAAAGATAGGCCAAGAACTTTGGAGCTTCTTAAGGCATATGGATATCTTGAGTTTGCAAACGGATTGTAGAATCGTTCCCTTGGGTCGCGGATTCTACAACATTCAATTTCTCAACCAAGAGGACAAGACACGGGTCTTCAACAAGAGTTCCTGGAACCTAAACCCTGGATCTATCAGCCTGCGAAGATGGACCCCCGATTTTAACCCGTACTAGCTTAGCTCGTCGGTTGCGGAGGTTTGGATAAGAATCTATGAGCTGAGCGTGGAGTATTGGAGTCCAAAGCTTATCCTGGGGATCGCTTCCGCCGTGGAATATCCGGTCAAGATTGACGAATGTTCAACCGACGGCAGTCTTGGACATTTCACACGCGTCTTAGTGGAGGTAGATATGAAAAACGAGTTGCAAGAACGCGTAATGGTGGTGCGCCGTCTGTCTTTTTTCGTGGGGATCAGATATGAAAGCCTTCCTTCTTTCTGCATTAATTGTGGAATAACTGGGCATTCTCTAGTGGCTTGCCGTGTGAGGAAGAGTCCAGACAACTCGAATGACAAGCCCAGACGAACTAAGTCTCCAGAAAATTCGGAAGGCCGGTTCGTGGATGTTTCGAACGTGGACAGGGTGGAGCCGGTTTCGACGGGTTCTTCTGAGCAGATTAAGGACAGGGAGCTACTTCCGGAAACTTCCTTAGCCATGGTTTTGGTGGGAGACCCGGAACAGGAAAGAGCTAATAATGTGGTGGTTTCTACTGTGCAGACCAGCAATTCGTTTTCGTCATTGGACTTGACACTCACGATAGAGAAAGAGCAGGACCAAAATCCGGGACTAGTGGATACTGGAGCATCTTCTAGACAGTGTCTGAAGGTATCTGGCCCCGAAACTAGTGGAAAAGAGACCAGACGCACAAAAGTGATAGACAAACCAAAAATTGAGGGCTTAGCCTATCAAATCCTGCCTGAAGAAAAAGGGGCTATCATCTGACATTATAAATCCGGTGGCGGCCACAAGTGGCCCTGCTTTCAAAGATATGAACGTGGCTGCTTCACGGCAGTGGAATGAGCTATCTATTGACCCTAAGCCGCCTGAGCATGGCAAGAAAGATGGTTGCTTATGAAGAGTCTCTTCTGGAATGCGAATGGGGTCTCTGGTGCCCCTACCAGGTCATTTATTGTTGATCTTGTTACTTCTAACAATCCCTATAATCTTGCCATTGCAGAGCCCAAAATTCCTCCTAGGGACATGGAGGTCTCCTTCTGGAACAGCCTTAACATGGAATTCTTTTGCGCAAATGAAAAAGGCAGCATGCGACCAAACATTTGGATCATTGTGAAGAAAATGCAAAATATGGTGATCTCTACTCCTTTCTCTAGTTCTCAATGCATTATTCTTAAGTGTGTTTTTCCTGATTTTACTTGTCATGTTGGTTTTGTGCATGCTAGTAATAACTATGTTAGGAGAAGAACTCTTTGTAGCAGGGGCGGCCCTGAGGCGGCGCAAGTGGTGCCGCCGCACAGGGCCCTTTCCGGCGAGGGCCCCCAATTTTTTTTCTTTATGTATATATATTTACATATGTATTATAATATATAAATTCAATATAGTATCATGTTTTGTGGGTGTTTGAGTTGGTAACAAGTGTGCTTTTAAGATCAATCTTTGTGTGAGGTCACGGGATCGAATCCATTTAGCCGCCAATTTTTTAAATATTTTCAATATATTTTTCCCCAAATATTTTTAGCCCAAATTTGTATTTTTTTTTTCCTTAAATTTATCAAATCAAATCTATACACAATCTTTTTTTAATATATTTTTTCCCAAATATTTTTAGCCCAAATTTGTGTTTTTTTTTCCTTAAATTTATCAAATCAAATCTATACACAATCTTCATAAAAAATTCACGTCAGTCTCTTTCTTCTTCTTCACTTATTTTAATTTTCTCTCTCTTAAAATTAGTGTTATACATCTCACGTAATGTGCCCAAATTTGTATTTTTTCCCTTAAATTTATCAAATCAAAATCTATACACAATCTTTTTTTCAATATATTTTTCCCCAAATATGTTTAGCCCAAATTTGTATTTTTTTTTCCTTAAATTTATCATATCAAATCTATACACAATCTTCATAAAAAATTCACGCCAGTCTCTTTCTTCTTCTTCTTCTTCTTCACTTATTTTAATTTTCTCTCTCTTAAAATTAGTCTTATACATCTCACATAATGTGCCCAAATTTGTATTTTTTTTTTCCTTAAATTTATCAAATCAAAATCTATACACAATCTTTTTTTCAATATATTTTTCCCCAAATATTTTTGGCCCAAATTTGTATTTTTTTTTCTTAAATTTCTTAAATCAAATCTATACACAATCTTCATAAAAAAATTCACGTCAGTCTCTTTCTTCTTCTTCTTCACTTATTTTAATTTTCTCTCTCTTAAAATTAGTCTTATACATCTCACATAATTTGTTCATAAGAAAATTGACGAACGACCCTTGAAAAGAATCGTGTCTTTTCTAATAAGGTACTTTTAATTTTAGATTTCGCATTCATAAATTTTATTTGGATCACTTCAAATCTTCAATGATATATTATTTATTCGTAATTTTATATTATTTCTTGAATTGATTTCTATTTTTTATGTTATTGCTAATAGTTTAATTGAGGATTTGAGATGCCTCCTCATCGAAAATATCCATCTGAACATTGAAAACGTAAGAAGAAAAAGGATGCAGACAAATTTATTTGTACTAATAATTATATTTTTTTATCATAAAAAAAATGAAGGGCAGAATTTTTTTTTTTGCACCGGACCCCTAATATTATAGGACCGGCTCTGCTTTGTAGTCAATTACTGCCTTTCTGTTTTGATTCTTTGTTGGTTATGGGGGACTTTAATGCGGTTCTTGTTATGCATGAGAGAGTGGGTCTGTCTGTTCCTGTGCAGGCCTCTTGTGATGATTTTAAAAACTTCATTGATGATTCTGGTCTTATTGAATGTGACTCTTCTGGTCCTTTCTATACTTGGGTGTCCAGTGCTAATACTGGTTATCTTATGGCTTCTAAAATTGACAGGGCTCTCATGAGTACTGGTTTTTCTTCTTTGTTTGCTGCTATTAATTGTGAAGTGCTTGGTAGACATAACTCTGATCACCAACCTATTATGCTTTCTTCTTTTTTGGTAAGTGGGGTTCAAATCATACTTGTGCTGATCTTATTAAAAACTCTTGGAGTAACTATGTTGTGGCTAGGGACCCTATTACTCTTTTTCTTAAAAAACTCAAAAGACTAAAAGGCAATGACTCTGCAAGCTGGCCCCCAAGTGCAAGGTGCTTGGAAATATGCTATTGTCACATACATTTGGATGATTTGGCACTTAAGGAACATGGCCATCTTTGAAGACAAATTTTTCCCATACACTGCCGTTCAAACAAGATTCTGGGCTCATATGAGAGTGCTGAAGTCCCTCCCACATGGATTTAGCAGCAACCTGGACAATACTGAAGCTCTGGATTCCTTTGGGATCATCGCAAGAGTAAAGAACAGTTCACAACAAATCAGTGTGAGATGTGAAACCTCAAAGTGATTGGGTCAAGTGTAACACAGATGCCAGTGCTGATGGTTCTCCGGGCCCTCTCAAAGGGTGTTGGCTTTTTAGAGACAAAGAAGGTAAATTTTTGGGTGGCTTTTCTGTGAACTTAGGGAATGGCTTTGCTATTGAAGGAGAGCTTGTTGCTGCTTTGATTGGTATTGAATTTGCTTATGAGAGAGGTTGGGATAAGCTTTGGATTGGGTCCGATTCCATGTATGTGGTTTACATTCTCAATACATTAAACCCCAAAGTCCCTTGGAAGTGCATGGAAAAATGGAGAGTGATCAAAGCCCATTTGAAGAACATTCAATGATTTGCGTCTCACGTCTACAGAGAGGCTAATGTCTGTGCAGATTGCTTGGCTAATTTTGATGGTGAGGATCTCTTTTACTGGTGGGAATCCAAGCCTCCCTGGCTTGATACCTACCTTTGGAATGATCTGCATAATGTGTTTGTTAGACATTAGTTGTTTGCTTTTCATTTACTGTTGTTGCTGCTTGTTTGGTTGTTCTTTTTTCCCCATGGCAGGATGTTGCCATTTTGGGGGTACTTTTGATTTGGTGATCTTTTTCCCAAGACAGATTGTTGCCTTTATGGGACTTGGTGGTGCTCTGCACCCGCTTCTTTGTATAGAGGGTTGTCTCTTTTTCTCTCCAACCAAGGGTTTTGCCCAAGGGTGGTTTTACCTTGGTGAAGTTTTTAGTGGGGGCCGACCATTAAACCGACATGTGGTTTTTTGGTTTTAGGTTTTTATTTATTTTTAAATAAAAGATTAGATTTAGTTTAGTCTAGTGGTAGGATGGATACCTTTGCCCAACCTATTTTTGACAGCAGCTTTTATCATTTTATTTATTAATTACATATATTTATTTAAGTTCACTATTTTTTTGTTTTTTACTTATTAATACATATGCTTATTAAAGTTTATTTATTTATTTTTATTTATTAAACAATATTATAAATAAAGTAATAATAAATTACCATTTAAAAAAAAAAAAAAAAAAAGGAGTGATTATACCATAAGGTTATTTTTTATTTCGTACACAATTGTTTTAGCCACATCTCTTAAATAATTTAAATAGGTATACATAATATATTATTGGTAAATTTTTTGTGATGGTTTTACGACGAGAGTGTTCTCAAACTAATAAAATTAACATTTATCCCTTCCAAAGTGTTAAAATATCATTCTTAAATTATGTGTTGTCTCTAGAGCGTGTTATAAATTTTATTTTCATATTTAAAATTTTATTCGTAAAAATTTGTGCCCTCCCTGAGATTAATTTCTACGTCCGTCCCTGAATGAATGCACGGTGCACCTGGATGAATACTATTACTAGTTTGAATTGTATTGATGAAATTAATATTCGAGTTCGCATCATTCTATCCCTTCAATAAGACCCCTTTTTTCCAAAATTCACCCCATCCATTTTAGGTTTTTTTTTCCTTCTTTAATAAATATTTTAAAATTAATATGAACTTATATGACGTGGTCTCATACATGAGACAAATTTCATTAAACTATGTTATATAATGGATGAGTTTATGGGCTCCAACCTAATTATTTTTAATGGAGAGTAAAACTCAAATATTTTAATTAAAGTATTGTCTCTCATGGATGAGACAGTCTCAAACAAGAGTCTCTCTTTTAAATTATTTATTGATCACATCCCCAGTTTCATAATCTTGGATCCGCCATTGACTTCCTCTGTCTTATATTTGTATGGACATTTTTTGATTTGGTTCGTTCCACATTTATTTTTCTCTTTTTTTAAATGACAATAAAACAACATTACTTTTTATTTTTATATATGCTCCCAACATCTAAAAAAATTACATTTCATGTCATTAATTTATACACACTAAAAACATCCTCTCATCTATTTTATAATAAACTAGAAAGATTTATAATACCCTCAACTAAAAATCAGTTTATCCCCTCAAATACTAATAAATAATTAATACATTAAACATCGTATCTATAGCATAAACGTACAATTGATCGTGCGGAACAGAGGAAGTATAAAAATTATCACTTATTTCATTAAGGATACAACAGTCATTTCATCATATTAAATGACTGAATTACTCTTATTACCTCAGGGTGAGTCTGTCTGGCTATTTAGCGGCGTCCAAATTTAGATTTGTATAAATATAATTTATAAGATAAAAATTCGTATGAGATAATTTCATACACAAAATAGAATGTATACTAGCACAAATTAACACTCACTTTTTTCAAAGTGTTAAAACACGAGGCTTAAATTATGATTAATCTCATGCAAATATGACTAACTCAATCTGTAAAGACGTATTTTTCAGAGGAAGTGGGTATAATTTTTTGATGTATATTTTTGTACTGCAAATGTGACTCAAGCTGTGGGTATGTTTGTTTCGCGACTATCTCGGCCGGACTTTGGACTTTACAATCTCAAACCCCACCTCCCTCCACCGCCCACCTCCCTCCGCCGTCGGCGCGCAGCAGTCACCCATTCCTCCCCGCCGTCCTGTGTCACATCGCAACCTGCCGTTTTGAGCGTCACTTAGAGGTTGTAATTGGTTCGTTGGACCGATCTCTCCCATCGGAGTCACGACATCTGGTGGGCGGGGTTCGGTCCGTCGGATCTTTAATTTTTTGTGTTATTTTTTGTTATCTTTACCTTTTGTTCTATTTGGTGTTTTAGGTTTTAGATTTATTTTTTTTGCTCTGCTTTCTCCTTGTTTGGGGTTTGTCGTGAGACTTTCTCCCTCTTTGGGTTGCTTTGTTGTTTTCATCCAGTTCTGGGTCATGGTGATTTGTTGGTGGTGCTTTGTTTGATGCAATCCTGGCTTTCTTTACGGACATTGTTTAAGCCTTAGTGTGGGGCTTTCCTCTGTCTTTATGCTTTGTTGGATTGTGGTTCTCCCCTCCTCTGTTCCTCAAGATTGGTTCGAGGTAGGTGCTGTTTCGATCGGTAGATCGACCGTTCATCTGAAGGACTTGTGCTTCGTTTGAAGGATTTGTACTTCTCTTCATCTGTAGGATTGTATTTTGTATTTCTCTTTATCTTTTCATTGTTAGTCCTTTTTCTCAAAAAAAAAAAGAAACTTAAAGTAAGGATTTTGAAATCCTATTAACACTACTCTATTTAATCACCTACTACTACTCTACTTTTTATTCTCTCTATACACTCACATCATCAACTTTTTAATTCTCCCAATACATTCAAAATAATATATTAATATCACATTAATCAACTTTTTCATCATCCTACCCTATAAAATCCCACAACAAACACACATTTTAACTATTCATCAAGATTTTGAAATTTTAGGACTTCAAAGTCCGAAATTTCCCACGCCAAGGCGTATTTTTTCAGAGGAAGTGGGTATAATTTTTTGAGGTATATTTTGATCTACCCCAATACGGGGACCACTTTAGGTAATGCCAAAAAAGAGGACTAGTGTATATAAAACCGAATTAAAGTACTGAATGAATGCATGCTAGTTAAGTGCATGGACTGGTGGACTGAGCGCTTTCTCTCTCTCTCTCGAATCAAATCCGCCTTTGAAAATTCTGCAAGTGTCCTTTTTTAACCAAACACGTTATCAATTAGATAATCGGAACATATGCAATTATTTTGTTTTAATTTTAATAATTTTGGGTCGAATTTTAGGATTTTAAGTTGGATTTAAAGATAATATATTAAAAATAAAAAGAATTTGGTCGATTTATTGAGTTTAAACTGATCAAAAAATTCAAAATTAATTTTGTTAAAACATATTTAAATCTGATTAAATTCTTATCAAGAATGAGTTACAGAAGCATCAAATTTCATAAATTAGAATTAATATTTCATGAATTACAGGACCTCTTACGGGCGGTTGGTTCTCAATTTTTCAAATTTTGAGTTTTGTAATATTTGAAGATTCAATATTGCATTGATCTCTAATTAATTTCCATAATTTTTAATATGAATTTTCACAAAAGTCAACAAAGACACTAAATTTATTGTACAAAGAAAACGATTTGGGGTGGTGAGACGTGGAGATACAATGGAGAGGATTAGAGGAAGAAGGGATATAATTTTATTCAGTGGGTCTTGTATGCATCACGGTGCACCGTGTACTTATAATGTATTTTAAAATCGTGCGATAAGTCTTAGTAAAAGTGTTACTATTTTTTCAGATAAATAGTTGCACGATTCAGTGTAAATAAGTTGCATTTTTCAGTATAACAAGTCACACAATTCTAAAATGCACTATAAGTGAACGGAGCACATGGGTGCATACAAGACCTAGTAAATTTTATTTATTTAATTATTCTATTATAAAAAAGAATTGATTTTATTGTAATAATTAAAAATTACTTCATCCGTCTTAATTTAGATTGGCTGCTTTGCGTAAATATGTGTCCTTATTTATATTGGTCATTTTCTAAAAGGAAAATAAAGTAACTTTTTTTAATAAAATATTTACATCACATATCACTCTACTACACACTAATTATTTTACATCATTTAATACCAATAAACAACATTTTTCTTAAAGTTGAATTAACGTGCATACCCCTCCACCAAACCCACTTTACACCATTTAATATTAATATTTTCTATTTTTCTTAAAATACGAACTATTAAACATTTAAACCCACTTTACAGCGTTTAAAATTAATATTTTCCATTTTTCTTAAAATTTGAATCTACCATAAGGGAGCAAACAAAATTAGACGGAGGTTATAGTTGATTGAAGGATGGGTGGCTGGCTACGCCTCATATATATATATCGGTTGACATAGTCTCATTAATTTGACCAGTTATACATAGTCCAAATTTAATTTTAGAAAAGGATAAATTAGTAAATAAAACAATACTTGACATAGCTCCCTCCGTCCCATTATAAATTTCTCACATTTTTTTTAGAGTGGGTTTCCTGTGCACCAAGTGCACCGTGCACTCGGGTATAGGAGTGACCCATTAACAAAATGAGACCTTGTCATTAGAGAAAATGAGGATCCACAATAAAGAAAAATTCATTGTCTCCACCTTGGCTTGAATCCTCTTAAAGAGATTAATAGATGTACCAAAGGCACCGTCAAAGTGTCAGACATACAAGCAACTCCTCTTACACAGATTTGCCACCAAAATAGGGTAACTAACAACTTGTAATATTTAACAAGTTCAAATAGTGTTGGAGCTATTATTTGGAACCGGCTTGGTGAACAAATCAACGGGGTTATTAGCAGTTCAACTTTCTTCACCTGAACCCTCTTCTTACTTCTCAGAAAACGATACCGGACGTCAATATGTTTCGTTCTCTCATTATGAAGTTGATCCTTGACAAAACATATTGCACTCAGACTATCACGGAATACAGTTGCATAACTATGATGTAGACCGAGATCACTAACCAACCCTTTTACCTAGATTTCCTCTTTGGCTGCTTCAGTCAAGGCCATGAACTCTACCTCTGTAGTAGACAAAGTAATTGTAGGCTGCAAAGTTGCCTTCCAACTCACAACAGAACCACCAAGAGTGTTGTAGTCATAATAATCGGCCAGCGACCGCATGGCGAATATTGATGACGTGGCAACCATGGTTTAACAGTAAAGTACAAGGAGCCGAGGTCGGCCCCGTAGGGCGACCTGACAGCGATCAAGGAAGAAGAAGAGTCGAGCTCGTCTAATCGAGCGACCTCCCTCAAGGTCGTTCCATAGGCGAGGTCGGCATACGTATCGAAATAAAGATGAGCAAGGGAAGTGGATCAAGATAGAGATTCCCGATATTTATTATGGAAATAGAAGATCTTGCATATCTGTTGTAGATTCGGACGAAGAATTAGTGTATCTTGTATTTCCTTGTTTAGAAGGCCCATTAAATGGCCCATTACAGTTTTTATCTTTGTGTCTTGTAATTGTTATAAATAGGGGACAAACCCCAAGAGAAAACACACGAAAATAAACACCAAAATCATAGTATAATAGTCCTGGCTTGGTATGTCCCCAGACGTAGTCCTTCCGGACGAACTGGGTCAACAAATTCATTTGTTCTTTACGTTTTTCATTGATTGTTCATCCATTCTTCATTAATTACTTATTTGTGGTATAGACGTGAAAATCTATGTTACAACAAAGAGTAAAAACATAACAGTTCATGGACCTACTGTCAAATCTCTTGCATAATCAGTATCACAGTAGCCTGAAGCTAAACAATTAGTATCACCTCCATAAATGAGACCGACATCAGACGTACCTCTAAGGTACCGAAATATCCTCTTAACAACTTGCCAGTGTTCCTTTCTAGATTGAGCCATAGGCCTGCTGACAACATTAATAACATGTGTGAGATCAGGTCTAGTACAGACCATAGTATACATCGACATGATACTAAACACAACATGATAGATTAGATCCACGATTTATCAGGTAACATATTGTGTTGATACATATGTGGGGTCCACAATTTATCAGGTCATGTTGTGTTGACCGCTTCTGCCCAAAATCTTCGGGCTAATCCAGCATTAGAAAGCATGCATCGAGCTCTCTCTAGAAGTGTTTGATTCATGCGTTTTGCTACACCATTATGTTGTGGTGTATCTCATATTCTATGATGCCTGCGATCCCTTCATTCTTGCAGAATTCATCGAAATCAGAAGAATAAAATTCCAGACCACTATCAGTTCACAGTCGGGTAAAAGGCGAAAAACACCCCTGTGTTTCATTAAGAGCATAAAAACCCCTTGTATTTCATTAAAGTATGCACAAAACCCCATTTTGCCATTTTTAAAGGAGAGTGTGTGTCACTTACTCTTGGTGAGACTAAGCATTGAATCAAGTTTATACAAGAAGCATAAATTAACTCTATGTTTCATAAAATATGCACAAAACCTCCACGTGTTTTATAAGATATGCATAAAATCTCAATCTGTTTTATAAATAGGCACAAAACCCTCTCGCACATGTTTTATAAAACTATGAAAGAAATTCATTTTGATTGTTTTTTTAAACTAAACATGTATGTAACTAGAGTTTTTCTCATTGATATTTTATGTTTTCGGGTTTCTTATTGTACTCGTGTCGCTCCCTTTTTTGAAAAACTAATATTTTTAATCTTTGATGAATATTGAGTTTAATGAATTTATCTTTAGTTTACTCAAAATTTTTTGTATATTTTATTTGTGTACTTTTTATTAATTGTAGTAGTTTTTCTCATTATCTTTTTAATTAATTTTTAAATTTAATGAATTCATCAAATAAAAATTTCAATTGCATGAAGTATACAAAAAATCATCTAAACTTGTACTAAATATTGGAAAGCATAAGTAATTACAAAAAAAATATAAGTACAAAAAATACCATTAAAAAGACAAAAAAGGGAAAAGGTCAACATAAAAGGACACCATTAGAATTATTTTAAATGAAACAGAAGGGCGTTTTGCTCATTTTATAAGAAGCACGTGGGTGTTTTTTGCACTTTATATGAAACACGGGGTTTTTTATGCATTTATTAAAATATAGGGGGAGAGAGTGCACACTTTAATGAAATACAAAGGAGTTATATGCATTTTTAAAACACAAGGATGATTTGCTTTTATATGAAACACATAGGTGGTTTTTGCTTTTTACCCGTTCACAGCCTTTCGATTTTTTTCCTTGTTTGATTTTCCACTAATGTCTTCCATTGCTTGAAACTTTTGAATGCTTCACTTTTATACTTCATCATAATCACCTAAGCCATTCTTGAGTAGTCATCAGTCATACACACTAAATATCTATGGATGTAATCAAGTGTGTCTTTTGTTCTATGAATTGCCATAATAAACTTGTTGCGATGAAACTTTTCCAAAAATACAGTGCTCACAGAACCCAAGACCAGTGACCTTGTGGCCCCCAAGAAAATTCCCTTTAGACATAACTTAGTCAAGTCATCTTCCTGAACTTCCTATAATGCAACAACAATATAGTCAAATAGCGTTGGACCTTGTAGAAAGTACAAAGTTCCCCGCTTCACACTTTTCAGAACTACATTAGAACCCCCGGAGACATAGAAAACTCCACCTTTACCTCTAACACTGAAAACCTTACTGTTCAGAAGACTAAGTGATATCATATTCTTCGTCATTTGTGGAACATGCCCAACATCGTTCAATGTGTTGAATCTACCATCATGTTTCCGTGAATTGAATCTATTCCAACCGTCTTGCAAACAAAATCGTTGGCCATAGAAATATTGCTTCCATCCAGTTGCTCGTAAGTTATAAATCATTCTCTACACGGACATATATGATAGGATGCCTAGAGTCGAGAACCCACACATCAGTGTGATGTGTTTATCCATCAACAACTAGGACTACATCCTCCTCAGGGTTTGTGTCATCTCCTTCAGCAAACAATACCTATTTTGTTTTCATCTTTCTTCTTCTTCGGAATTTTTTTTAATGACCTGACTCTTTTTAGTAGTTACAAATATCATCTAGTTTAAGACCGTTAGGCCCAAACTCTTGAATTCCTTCTTCCCCGATTTTTCAGGTCCCTTACTCCCACTAACTACTAATCTAGTGGTCTGATTATCTGAACTTTCACTACTTGCCTTATGTTGTAGCTCTCTGGTATGCAGAGATGAACTAACCTCTTCTAGTGACACTATATCTTTCCCATTAATGAAAGACTGCATAAAATTCTCATATGACAAATGTAGAGAAACCAATAAAATTAAAGCAGCATCCTCATTACCAACTTTAACATCAAAACTACGCAATTATAATATAATTACATTCAATTGATCCAGATGTTCACGAAGTGGGTGACCTTCATGCAGAACGAAAACTGAACAGACGTTGTTTCAATAACAACTTATTGGTTAACGACTTTTTCATATAAATACAAACTCTCCAACTTCAACCATAGAGCAACATCAGTTCCGTCCTTTGCGACTTAGACAATGATATCATCTGCGAGACACATCATGATTGATGAGTGTATCTTCTCCTCCAAAGTGGCCATCTCAGAGTCTTCCAATTCCACCGCCTTTTTCATCAACGGTGCCCACAGTCCTTGTTATTTCAACAAAGCACACATCTTGATCTGTCATAAATTGAAATTGTTTCTTTGTCGATTTTCACGTTTATCCCACCCGATATCTTTCTCGTCAAATTGCGAAAATCACGTTTATCCCAACCGACATCTTTGAAACTTTTCTTTCCCGTGAATCTGTCGATTTTCACGTTTATCCCACTTGACATATTTCTCGCTAAATGGCGAAAATCACGTTCATCCCACTCGACATCTTTCTCGCCAAATTGCGGAAATCCCAACCAAACTTTAATACCAGTTTGTTATAACTGATGCAAGAAAGATATAAAAATAATAAATAAACCGACTGAATTTTACGTACGTGGTTCACGTATAATATATATATATATATATATACGTATGTATATACATAAAACAAAAAATAAACGGTAAAAAATAAAAAAAATTAGCGACAAATAAAAGTATGCGACGATACAAAGTTTTTCACGTGCACCAAATGCTCACGACTGCGACGACGGATGGCGAACGGCAGCGACGGAGATTTCTATTTTCGGAAAAACCGCTGCAGAATGCTACGACAGGGGTTTATATAATTGGAATTTAACGATGGTTTTTTAATGACCGTCGTTATTCGTAACCGTCGCTAAATTCGAAAAACCGTCGCTAGAGGCATTTTGGACGGTGGGCCAAGTGCCGAGATGCTTCGTGCTCCGTGAGTGTCTAGCGATGGTTTGAACCGTCGCTAAATGGCCCGGTTTGACCCGGACCAAAAATGCGTCACTAATTGTGGCGGTTAAGTCAACCATCGCTAAACTCGGCAAGTTTGACCATTTAACCGTGACCGTCGCTAAATCCATCGTTAGTAGCGATGACTAGTTCACCGTCGCTGAAATGCATGTTTTTTGTAGTGAAATCACAAAAAAAAAATTGATAACACTTGAACATTAATAATTAGACAAAATCTTATGTAAAACATTAATTTAACGGATCTAGGATCCGTAAAATATGACCCATGGGTCAGAATGAGAAGTAAATGAACACAAAGAGAAAAATTCGCGAATCATGTGGGTTTAATCAGGTCAAATTAAACAAAATTTTCAATAAAATTTGTGCAAAAACAGAAAAACTAAACTCGCTTCAAGATCTGTATTACTATAAAGAGCAAACATGTGTTACTGTAAGCACAAATAACACATAAGTGTTTTTTTAGTACACATATTTGTCTATAAGATATTGAAAATTATGTTATTACACACACAAAATATGTAAATTGTAAAGAGAAATATGTTCTATTATATGAACAAAATGACACTCCGTCTATTTTTATCTGCCTCCGCTTCTTTTTTTATTTGCTTCTCCCTGCTGAACTATAACCATATGCCTTAACTAAAGCCTCAAACACCATTGAATTAATAAAAATATCTTCTTCTTTTTTCATCATCACGTAGTAACACATAATTACTTACAGCAACACATATTTGTTTTTAAAGTAACACGGACAGGAAGCAAGTTTTTCAAATTTCCTTTATGCCAATTTTTAGGAAAAATCTGCTTGACCCGATTCGGCCCGTATATGATCAACGAATTTTCAACTCCTTCCTATTTAAATTTATATTTCACGGTGAAATATTTCACACTCAAGTAATCGCATATCACATACCAAACAAATTAGCTAGTAAAATCCAGCCAAGCTTCTAAACACTCTAGTTGTTGAACTGGCGCAAAGACGAAGTCATTAACAGAGGGCTTATGAGAAACATTATCAAAATGTTAATGGATTTGGAGCTTCGATGCAAAGACTGAATTACCAAGGATAACCTGCAACTAATGGCAGAAAAGGAGACGATATATACTAATAGTGAACCACAAGCATATATATATAGTATATCAATTAGTTCATATGGAGGACTCGATTTAATTATTTAGGACCGGTAAAGACGCATCGGTTTGTAATTACTTTTCAAGGATTGAGGGGGCGAGACGACTGATCTATTCTAGGGTTTCACCGTTTAAATATTTTAGGGATAATTACGCCTAAAACATATTGGAGTATATTTAAATACTCAATCGAATAAATCAATTTCTCATTTTTATTTGAGTACTAATAGAATCGAAAACATATATTTGTAATTGAATAAGAGTATCAAATCAAGTCAAAATGATTTGTTTCATTAATTTGCAATCCTAGACATGACTAATTAAACGTTGTTTTACTAGCTTCTAGCCTTACTGACCTAGAAATTAAATTTCACTGATGTCTTGTAATAGACCCACCTATATATTAGTCACCACTGATACACACATAAAGCACATGAAATCTCCATAGATTATCTAAACATATTGATATATATATATATATCTCGTGAATTAGATTAATTAAACTCATGAGGAGAAGTGAGCTAATTAACGCTATTGGATTGAACTCATTCTCTTATTAATTAATGCTTGAACAAAAATATACTCCAATGATAATATATAGCACCTGATCAGACATATATATACATAAAACCTAGCTATAGGTTTATATATATGTGTTTGTCTGTCCCATAAAAAAAGGAATAGCTAGGTAGGTAGCTAGCAATGTTTATTTCCAACGTACAGAAGAATAAATGATTGATCAAAGATGTAAATCCAAACTCACTGCAGCTGGATCTTGCATGATAGCCGGAGGATGGATTAGTGGACGGGTATATATAGGATGAGGCCGCCACATGGGCCGCACATATGGTTGATGAATAGTAGTATTCCAAGAATGGTAGTAATAATTAGGCGGAGATGCTGCACTAGTATTAGTATAGGCGTGCAAATGATGAGTTCGTTTGGCGTGTTGGCGTTCCTGCTTGCGAGCGTTTTGATGCCCTCCTAGAGCTTGCGAAGTAGGGAAGCTTTTGTGTCAGAAATTGCAATTGAATTTCCTCCGCATCACATTCATACTCTCCTCGGTTTTACTGCCTCCCACTAATTTGCCGAAAAGCTTGATAGGGCCGCCCTTTTGTTTGAGTAGTGCAGGTGGGGTAGGGCCGATAAACGGAAGCTGATCAGAGAAATAGTACTCCCCGTTCATCAACCCACGACTCTCTCTTTCTAACTCCATCGGAACGAACGTACTTGCAAACCCTAAGTTTGTTTAGGTCGAAGAAGGAAGGAGGAATGTGAGTTTTTTTTTCTGGTATATGAGGAGGGTGTTGGAGGGCTGTGGGACCTACATAATTAAAATTGAGTGGTTAGATATCAATGGTTACATGTGTTATTAGGGCTCAACCCTAAATTCAATCATAATGAGCTAGGAGAGATGATACATAAACTACCATATTTTGATGTATACTCCCTCCGTCCCAAACTCTATGGTATTCTGAATGTTCATAAGATTTTAGTGGAATAGTGATAAAATGATAAAATGGTGGGGTAGAAAGAGTTGTTTATTATTATTTTATATGATAAAGTGAAAAAAATGATGGGTAATTGGGGGTAGAAAGTGTTGTTTATTAATATTTTATGTGATAAAGTGATAAAGTGTGTAAGTACTTTACTATAGAGTTTGGGACAAAAAAAGTGGCTACTTTTCCATAGAGTTTGGGACGGAGGGAGTATATTTTTTGTTTTTTTTTATGATGATGAGTACCCCCATATAAATAGTACATAATTTTGTACCGGAATTAAAATTTGCAACGGGTTAATTGCACGAAACCCTATAATGTTTTAGAAATATATATTGCGTTAAATCCTTCTTAATTTGAAAATTGTATGAAACCCTCTCAGTCGTGATTTGAAAATATTCCCTATATTATATTAACAATAAAATAAACATGCACTAATAAATTTTAAAATTATATATTATAAGTTTCATTAAATAAACACAATAGAATTATGGACAACACAATACAATTTAAAATAAGGATGATAAAAATAAGGATTAAATTTTAAATTAATTTAAAAAAAAACTGGATCAACAGGCTTTACTGGTTTTCCGATTTTGTCCGGTTTTTTCTGATTCAACCGTAAAAATAGTTTTTTTGAGGGTAATCGGATCGGTTCCTGGTCGGTTTTTCCGATTCAACCGTAAAAATAGTTTTTTGAGGGTAATCGGACTGGTTCCATGGCCGATTCCCAGTTCAACCTAATTTTAAAAACAGTATCATTGAGTCATCCATTTGGCCAATAAAAAAAAATTAACGCATGCATAAAAATCAATATTGTTACAACCTATAAATTCTAATACAGTCTTCGCAACTTCTTCAATGCAATTTCGATGAATTTCTAAGGCAATTCGGGGTGGGGGTGGGGATGGGGCAAGGATTCTAAGCAAGCGATTTGAGTGTTTCTATTTGTACGTTATCTAGATTCAATTTTGGAAGGAATTTTTATAGACGGTATACAATTTAAAATACAAGTAATAATTTATGTATAATCAAAAAAATTAAATATATACAGAAATTATATACAGTTTTAGAAAAACAAAAATATATATGTACTCCCTCCGTCCAAATGTAATTGCCCCGTTTCTTTTTGTTGTTTTGTTTAAAAAATAATAATAAAATAATAAAAATGAAGATAGTTTTTGGTATTGAAAGAGTGGAAAAAGGTGTGTGGAATAATGAGTGGAGTAGTGAGTGACATTTTTTGTAATATTGTGTGAAAAATGAGGATAAAAATTATGGGTAATTGAGTTACTTTTTCGTTTTATGGAATAAAAAAATTATAGTCAGACGTCCATAAAAGAAAAAAGAGACAATTATAGTGGGACGGAGTGAATAATATTTAATATATATTGCATATAATTTAAGATAAAAAAAGATTTCTAAATCAAGTAATAATTTAAATAAAATCTAAAAATTAAAAAAAGAAAAAAAAATATTTTGAAAGGAAAAGCCAATAACATTAGAGAGCCAAATCGGCCTCAACAGTAGTAACAATGTTATCTGGAACCCGGAATGAAAAGAAAGTAGAAACACAAGAAATCATAATTTTTAAAAACAAAGAATAATTATTTTTTTCAAAGAAATAATAATTCATGTAACAATTAAAATAGTTAAAAAAATATGTATAGAGTATATATAATTTGTAATATCAAACCAACTTCAAAACATTAATAAATCATTATAATTTAAATTATGAAATTATTCTAAACAAACTCTGTATTATAAATCAATTACATAAATTTATTTGGAGAGCTTGAGTATAGTAAAAATTAATATTAAATTTAATTAAATGAAATAATAATTTATATATTTTTTGTTTGTTTGAAATGTAATATAATTTAGGCATCGCTCTTTAAAACTTTGAAAACGATGCGTGTTGATTTGAATTGTTTGTACAATGTCTCATGTATAAGACAGTTTCATATTAATTTTTGTTTGGTACTAGCCATCGACCAAAAAAGAGAAAACACAGATTTTATCTGCAATCGAGTCGAGAGCCATTAAAAATAGCAAAGATCAATCCAATGATCCGTATTCTCCGCTGAATAAACGGCATATGTGTGTGGATATTTAGGGAAAGATCAGAAGCCAGTTGCGTCAATTATTTATTTCTTTAAAAAGCAAAAAATGGATTCATTCAAAATTGGGGCATTAGATATGCCACCAACTACATCAATTATTACCCTGCAATGCGTGATATGTCTACTGTAATTAGGGGCGGAGGAAATATCGAAAATACCGGTATACCGCACTTACCGTACCGAAAAATATCGATTTTATCGAAATTTTCGGTATATCGAAATTTTCGGTACGGTACCATACCGTACCGAAAATTTCGGTACGATAACGGTATGAAAATATAGAAAATTTTGTAAAATATACCGGTATACCGAAAAATTTTCGGTATACCGAAAATATTTCCGGTATACAGAAAATATTTCGGTATACCGGTATATATTGAAATTTCGGTACGGTATCAGTATGTAATATCGGCATACCGAAAAATTCGGTATACCGAAATTTCGGTACACCGAATTTTCGGTACGACAACGGTATGAAATTTTTCGGTATCGAAAATTTCGGTACGGTAACGGTACGGCGAGAAAATTTTCGGTATGCCGTACCGTCCATCCCTAACTGTAATTACAATTAGACAAAGTCTAGTATGAAAATTTGCATACATGAAAAAGCATTTATTTAGAAACAAATTTTTTATATGGTGAATATATAGCATTTTCATTCTTCAAATTATCTACAAATAATTTGCTTATGTAATTGTAATTCATTGTAAATTTAGTTTGTAGTTAATTCCAAATTACAAATGTAATTGATTACGGAATTATATTTATAACTAATTATTTGCATACGAAAATTATAAATTTATAGGCAATTTGCTCGTAGACAATCCCACCATGTCTCCCATGCACGAGACAGTTTCATAGAAGAATATTACGTTCGAATCAATACTTTTTTAGTCATCAAAGGTATAAGGCAATTTTATTTGTATGGAAAGTAGGAAGTAGGTGTTGGATTAACGGTGAAAAATGTTGTAAATGGCCATTATTATATATGTACGGATGGTAATTAATTACAATAAGAAATGCATGGTACTTAATGATCGACCTTGCACAGTTTGGTGAGACTAGATCTACGTACAGTAATAGCTGTCCCCGATCATTAAATTAATTAAAACTAACCCCAATTAATTAACAGTTGCACTAGTTTGAAATATTGAAAGATTAATCAGACGTTTTTATAGTCTATTTTTTTTTGGTTCATGAGACAAAAAGAATTAACAGCCAAACACCAATCAGGTTTATCTATCCAATCTTTAAAAGAGAAATTTACAAAGCGTCGAGATTCTAAACACAACCAGCTCCATAACTATCGTTAAAGTTTAGTAAATATGGCCAGTTAAATTGCACCAATATGATTAATATTTAAATTTGATCAACTATGTAATTTTTTTTTTTAAAAAAATTCATATTAGAGATTTTTTTTTTCCAACATGTGCTAACATGGCCTTTACTTTCTTAGATCTTGAGCATTCAATGTTTTATTCCAATGTGGTCCTCTCTTTCTTCTCATCAACCAACACTAAATTTTCTTGTTCTTAATCAGTGTATAGGTTATAGGAGTAGGGGTCCATGTATAATATTTGGCTGTATATATATGGGAAAAATGTTTTTTAAGGACAGTATTTTAGGGGTGGTTGTGTTTTAAGGACATTAATTTCATTGACTTGGAAATGTTGGACAATATGTTTTAAAATATGTAAATGTAGGATAATATGTTTTAAAATATGTAAATGTAGGACAATCGAGCCTATATTTGGGTTGAAATGTCACATGAGATTTGGGCTTATTTGGGGTAAAAATTGTCCTACATTTACAAATTTTAAGACATATTGTCCTATATTTACAGATTTTAAAACATATTGTCCTATATTTACAAATTTTAAAACATATTGTCCCACATTTCCAAGCCTATAAAATTATTGTCCTTAAAACACAACCCCCCTAAGTTACTGTCCTAAAAAAACATTATTCCCGTATATATATAAATGAACATTCTTAGTGTGTGTTTTAAAACTTTAGAGAACAACTTCAAGATTCATTGTTTTTCACAAATTGTGAGAGATAGTTTTGAAAATAAGTGCTTCTAAAAGCATTTTTCAATGTTTCAAGACACACCATTAATATTTGTTGAGTTGAGCTACTTTATTAATGGTCGATTTGACCAATTAGGGTGTCATGTTAATTAATTAATGAGTAGGTCTAGTATGAAAATTTTCATGTGTGAAAATAATTTAAATTGGTAATAATAGTCAGAGGTCAGCGTCAGCTCATTTTCCGCGCGGGTCATGGGGTCAGATTCATTAGGAATATGACGGGAACAAATCAACTTCAATATTGTGATTGTCGTGGCCTAATTGTAGAGGCCATGTCTGGTTAATTGATTGATAGTTGCAGGTTCAATTGTTGTTAGGCGCATTTTTCAAAAAAAAAATAAAATCAATTTCACTTCTTTTTTTTTTCAATTTCATTTCTTACTTTTTCTAATTTTCCAGTATGTTTCTATTTTTTTTTTTTCACTTCTTTCTTTTTCTAATTTTTTGCTTTTTTATATTCTTTTTTATTCTAATTTTCCCCAACATGTTTCTATTTTTTTTTTTAATTTCACTTCTTTCTTTTTCTAATTTTCCCCTTTTTTTATATTCTTTTTTTTCCAATTTCTTTCTAGGATATTGCATGTTGAA
Source organism: Stenogyne calaminthoides (assembly GCA_037126765.1). Taxonomy (NCBI): domain Eukaryota; kingdom Viridiplantae; phylum Streptophyta; class Magnoliopsida; order Lamiales; family Lamiaceae; genus Stenogyne; species Stenogyne calaminthoides. Next base: position 19,337,669 of record JBBCBC010000034.1, read on the forward strand.
ATAATATTACAGACAACACGTAACAATATTACAGATAAAAATAACAGTATTACATAAAGACATAACAATATTACATTAAAAAGGTAGGTATTGAAAAGTATTAAATCAAAATGAAAACAGTATTGCAGATAAAACATAACAATATTATATGTAAAAACATAACAGTATTACACTACATACCATGTAAAAATATAAAATACAACAATATGATCACTCAAATCCTACGTTCCATAACATACAAATTACAGAAAAGATAATTAAGCATGAGATAATAACCTCAAAAAGTGTTTATAGAATTTAGTCATCCTCCCTTGCTCTCCGCCACTACTCTCCCCGGAGATCTCCCCACCCTAGCATCCCCTCCGCCTCAGAATTAATTTTCGCGAAGGATATTTTATACGTACGAGGACAAATTAATCCACACAAATGTCTTTGTAACTGATGCAAAACTGAATTCATTTCTAACGATATTTTAGTGATGGAAATTCCAGATCTGGAAGAATTGGAGGCTGTTCCGTTGAATCTAGACTATAGAGCGTTTTATCAATGCGTAGAGGGGAATTTGCGACTGAGTTGGATCCTGATCGATCCGATCAAAAGACGTGCGATTAACCTGTTGAGCCAAAAAGCGGTGAAGGTGTATCGCTATTATTTGACCGACGATGTTCAATTGTGAGAAAAAGAAGGAAGAAAAAATAGAGAGAAAAGAAAAATAAGAATAGAGAGAGAAAAGAGAAAGAAGAAAGGAGGAAAAAAGACGTATAGAGAAGAAATAAAGAGGAAAGAGAGAGAGAGAAGGAAAGAAGAAAAAAAGAGAAAAAAGAAAGGGAAAAAAAGACCGAAGAAAAAGAAGAGGAAAGAAAGAGAAAGAAGAAAAAGGAGAGAGAAAAAAGAAAGAGAAAAAATCTAGCGGGTCTAGGAGGCGGGGCGCGGTTCAAAATTGGGGCAGAAGTGGGTTGGGTCAATTGAAATTGGGTGTTTTCATGTATGAAAATTTTCATGCTAGACTTTGTCTTAATTAATTATGTAGATTTCATAATAATACCATTCCTATTATGTTTGGGAAATTGATTATAAAACAAATTAAATGTATAATTAATTATTAAGTAGTGAGATTAAATGTGTATCTAATTTTTATTTAATGAGAGTATGGGACACTCGTTTTTAAACGAGGGCTTAAAATTTAATTTTTACTTTGAGGGGATAACTATTGAATACAATTTAAATGGTCTTTTACTATCTATTACTAACAAATAAAAGAAGCTACAACTCAATACAAAATAGGCTATCAATTAATGTACAAAAATAACTCCAACTACAAGTTAATTTTTTTATTTAAAATGTCTAAATAATTGACACAACTACCCTTACTTAATTTTACTGTACAACAATATTCATTCACACCCAAAATAATCTGTTCGCATTAATCAACCACCTATCAACAAACTAATTATCCAAAATCAACCACGTACCAAGCCAACACAATAGTAATTTCATAATCAAACCCCAAACCAACACATTAGTATGTACTATAGTTTATAATACTACACTGTACACATCCAAAAGCGTTAAAATATATAATGACGGAAGCAAAATATGTTACGGTACTCCCAACAGGTCGTCGTCTATGCCACTCAAAACCTGCATGAACTCCACAGCTCGTCCAGTGAAGCCATCTCATCACATCTCATCAGAATTATCTAAATGCATAAATTAGGTGAGATATATAAATCTCAATAAAAAGAAATTATGCATAATGCGGTAAATCTTTAAAAATTCTCCCCACCTTTTTATTGAAATCACCAATTTATTTATGAAACACTCAGAGCTCTAGACTCACTTTTATACACCATTTGAGAAAAGGCACATGGGTGAAAATAAAAGCTGCAACCTGCAATATAAAGTGACAGATAATATTAATCAATTAAAGTCTGATGAAATCGTTAGAATAATGTTTTTTCTTACTCTAATAAAAAAATTATACTATTCATTTTATAAACGGTTGATATATTTGCTTTGACCAAGGTACCTGGCCGGCCGGTGAGATCTTAGCTAATAAAAAAAATAGAGAAGTCAAAAGCAGACATAAAAAAAAGAGTAGGTCTTGTGTACAAATTTGTATACATAAAATTTTTTAATTTTGACTAAATTTCTTATTTTGATCAAGTTTCTTATTTGATTTAATAAAAAAAAAAGAAATTCGCGAAAAAAATTCGCGCAGCCACCAGGTTTCGAACCTGGATCTCCAGCCAAAAAAAAACTTGGATCTCCAGCAAAAAAAAAAAAAAAAAAAGAATCGCAAAAAATCGCGCTGACCAGGACTCAAAACCTGGGTCTCCAGTGACCAGTGCACCAACAGGAAGCTTTACCACTGAACTACAAAGGTCTAACTTAATAATTTTGGCATCGATTCAATATAATGTTTTATTAGTAATATTAGTAATACTTTTGATAATTTAGTAAAATAATTGTAACTTTTGACAATATTTTAATTAATTGTAGCTATATTTACAATTGATTGGTAAATGAAAAGTAAAATTAATTATTTATTTAGTTGATTCAAATATATAAGGAAACATTTTTTTATTATTACTTATCTTTGTAAATTTGTATGTACAATTCATTTAAAATTATTTTTTTATTATAATATTGCTATGTTTTGCATTTAATACTGTTCTATTTTGATTAGATAACCTTCATAACTTATCTTATTTTTTTCTTATGTTTAGACTATAATATCGTTATGTGTTTTTTTTGTAATACTGTTATGTTTTTGCATGTAATACTGTTATTATTAGTTTGTAATACTATTATATTTTTGCTTGTAATACTGCTTCAATTTCTTGTTTGAAATCAAAAGAAGACATTAATGATTGTTGGTTATGAATATAAAATATAAAGTATTACATCCAAAATAAGAAAAAATTAAAAATTTGAAATATATTAAATGCATAGTTGAAGCAGTATTAAAATTCATAATCAACAGCCTTCTATTTAAATTTCAAATAGAAAATTGAAGTAGTATTACAAGTAAAAACATAACAGTATTACAAACAAAGGATAACAGTATTACATGCAAAAATATATTAGTATTACAAAAAAAAACGTAACTAACATTCTAAACATAAAGAAAATTAAGGTATTTTTTGAAGAGTATCTAATCAAAATGAAACAGTATTAGATGCAAAATATAACAATATTACAATAAAATATATAATTTTAAATGTATTACACGATACAATTTGTAAGCAGAAAAAATAATAAAAAAATATTTCCTTATATACTTGAATCAACTAGAGTTAACTCAATTTTTCATTTATCAATCAATTGTAAATATAATATACAAATAATTAAAATATATATACTTAATTAAAATTGTTAAACACAATTTATTATTTAAAATGTCTCAATTTTAAATTATTTAATAATTTGTAGTGTAGCGGTAAGGTTCGACCAATGTAGGGAAAGTGGTTGACTTTTTCTTTTCTATATTAAATATATATTTTTAATTAATTTAAAAATTTCTTTGTTAAATATAAATTTTAATTAAAATAGACAACTACAGATACATATACCAAAAAATTCAATATTGTAACATAAGATTGTGTAGCCTAGTGGTCAGGCTTTCTCTATCTCGTTCTTGGGATACTGAGTTCTAGCCCTAAAAAAAAAATTCGCTACATTTTTTCGCGAATTGTATACAATTTGGTCAAAATTAAAGTTTTGGTCAAAATTAAAGATTTGTATACATACAAATTTGTACCCAAGACTTTGTCAAAAAAAAAAGGAAAGTCAAAAGCAGGCATTGAATATTTTTAACCTGGCAATAATCTCGAATCCCAATATCATAAGTAGGGAATATTTTTTTAGGACGGTAACTTTAGTGGGTTATAAAAGTAGGACTATAACTTTTCAGGCTAGCAAAAGTAGGACCGTAACTTTTAAAAGTAATAAAATTATGCCCGTAACTTTTTAAAATTGCAATTTCAGGCCAAATTAAGCCCAAATTGCCCTCTTTGGGGTCAAATCGCACACATGAAAACTCTTACTAATAAATATATTTTTTAACTACGCGCAAGAAGAACACTATGCTTTCTACCAATGAAACCAGAATGGGGCATTTCCAAATTCATGTCCAAGAAAGTTTTGATGGATCCATCAAATGGAATCCTAATGAACAATAATTGTGTGAATTTAGTGCTGAAGTATTTATAAGTCAACAGTGTTTGTATGCCTATCATCAAAGAATGCGACCGTTCCATACAAGCGTGAATGGAAAATTTCAAACTTCTCCAAATTAGGAGAAGTCTGGACTTCTGAACAATTTATTGTGGGTGGCTTTAACTGGTTTGTATCCCCTTTAACTTACAACGCCCACCTTATTTCAAGTAAAATTCACTTTTGGTCCCACAGGTCACGACACTTCTCGATTTTAGTCCCAAGGTTATTCAAAAGTGGTCCCGTGGCAAATAAATTTACACTTGGTCCTGAGACCTCCGATTTCCGTCAAGTTTTGATGGAAAGTAGCGTGTCTCGTTCACTCACCCTTCAGTCAACGTTAGTTAATTAAAAAAAATGTAAAATAAAAAATCGAACCCCAAATTCTGCATCTCAAAAAAAAAAAAAAAAAAACGTTACTATGTGTAAAAACACCATTACTGTGTGAGAAACCCTAGCCCCTTGGTCCCTGAAATTCTGAACGCCGCTCCGGCACCCTCGCCGGGAACGGACATGGCTTCGTCATCCCATGGTGATATGTCAAATGCCTTCAACGTTTTGCTCGCCCAACTGAAGTGATTTCGTCTCTTCTCGCGAATGGAGGTTGCCCGGTTGCTGGCGATCTGGAGTCGCCGGCTGCGGAAATCGAAGCTTCAATCATCAGGCAAGAAACCATCCAAAAGCTAATAATAATGATGTGAAAGAGCTTCACATGTTTGTGTGGAGCTCGAGCGGGAAGTCCGATCACGGTGATAAAGAAATCAGGTTGTTGGTTACTGATAACCCTCAAAATGGGGAGGCCAAAGGTGAGTTGTTTTTTGTTTTATTGCACTTATTTAATGTTGCACGCAAGGTGTTTGATGATAGGAAGCTATTCCGCAAAATGGGGACTTTGTTCGGGAGGATTTCAGCTCCACCGCCGAGCTTGACCCCAAGGTGGCTGCCGGTGGTAACGACGGTGGACCTGGAAAACTTATGCCACCGGCCAGTGTTATGACACGCCTAATCTTGATCATGGTTCGGCGTAAACCTATCCGGAACCCCAACACTTACTCCAGCCTTATTGGCCTAATTTGGTCCTTAATCTCGTTTAGGTAAGCTAAACAAGAATCTTGATTGATTACTAGTTAAATGGTTTAGTCAATTTAACTGTTATGATTTGGGGTGATTTGTGACTACTTTTTCTGTTTACAGATTCATCTCTTTGACATTGATATACCTGGCAAAATGACCTTTAAAGAGTCAAAGACTCTTACTGCGGGGGAGACCCCTACCATTGTGGATACAGGTTTATGATCTTCTCATTGTATGATATTGAAATAGCTTCATGCTGTTTAGGGACTTGAATTACCCACTTGATTTATGTATGTATTATGGAAGGAAAGATATTATGTTAATGCTAATTGATTGTGAGTTTTTTATTTTCTAAAACTAGGACATGACTCTGTTAAGGCAATGCCAAATTATTTGACCTGAGATAACTTTTGCTGCTATATTTAGAGTCATTGAACCTCATCATTTTTGGATTTAAATATGATCTCTTGTAAGTTCAAATCTTTAGTCTTGGAATACTTTTCCTGCTTCCACTGCAAAGAAGACGCTGATTTACGACGGTTTTAGTGACGGCAAAAACCGTCGCTAGAAGCAATAGCGACGGTTTTGGCCACGGTTTTTCAACCGTCGTAGAAACGAGGGTCGCTAAAGTTTAGCGACGGTTTTTTTCAACACCGTCGCTAATACCGATGGCTATTAACCGTCGCAATATAGCGACGGTTTTGTCGACGGATATATGGATCCGGGCCCGGGTCAGAAAAACCGTCGATATTTGTCGACGGTTATGACGTCATAAAACCGTCATAAATAATTCTTTAAGTTTATTTTCTTTATTAAGTGTACATATTAAATGTTTAACCTCTGCATCTGATTAATATGATCAAAATCTCAATTTTGTAGATGTTGTGTGAAGGAATTGCAAATTTTTGAGAGAAAAATGGTAAAAAATTTGTATGGGACCAAAAATGTTATATTTTTTCCTCCAAAAAAATGCACCTCACGTGCCTATGTTGACTAGAAAATTTATGGGACCAAAAGTGTTAACGGAGTTAACGGGAAACTTGATGGAAAAAACCTATGGAACCAAAAGTGTATAAAATTGGGACCAAAAGTGTAAAATTTTTTGCCACGGGACCACTTTTGAATAACATTGGGACCAAAATCGTGTCGTGTCCTGTGGGATCAAAAGTGAATTTTACTCTCTTCTACCATTTAAAATATTTTTTTAAACCTTGTCTTTCTTCGCTTGATTGAATCCGAAAAAGTAAAGGCGTGGTTTTCCATATGCATCAAAGACCAGATCAATAGTCTTGAGAAAAAACAAGTAAGTGTATGAGTGGAATATTATATAAAAAATAAAGTTAGTTACATATTTGCATTTTCAATTTTTCATCTTAATCTATACTATCGTATTGCATTTCTAGAATGCAATTCTTCGACTATTTATTTATTCCATTTTTATATTCCCCCAAAACTAGATTTATGGCCTTAAGCAATGGCCGGTGTTATATAATTGTGTCTGCTTCTTCATTATTTTTTATTTGGTCGTTTTCTTGAAAAAAGACGCACTCAAAACTAATTTAAAAGTTATGGGCCTGAAATTACGGGCAATTCAGACTTAATTTGACCTGAAATTGCTATTTTAAAAAGTTACGGGCCTAATTTTACTACTTTTAAAAGTTACGGTCCTACTTTTGCCAGCCCGAAAAATTGCAGTCCTACTTTTGCCACCCCCTGAAATTACAGTCCTAAAAAAAATTCCCATCATAAGTACAACAATATTGGGTATATTGGATATACACCGGACCGAACTCATTTCATATATAAAATGGTGGCCTACTCTGGGTAGCCCGCCAGGGTCTCCCTATTCACTCCATTCCCAGATCGCTCCTTTCGTAAAATCACGTCAGACGGTGCCAGGGTCTCTCTTATCGCCCCTTCCGTGTAATCATAAGACGGTGGCCTACTCTGAAGTGTCTACGCCAGGGTCTCCCTGGTCGCATTATCCCCAGGTTGCCCCTTCCATCCTCGGTGTATAATATATTGTAAGAACATACTCAATGATATTCAGTTTGATTTAATATTATATTTCACTTAATATTAATGTATGACAATATACTTGTTTGAATATTATGTTTGATTGTTTGCATTTATTCATGCAAGTGTTCCCATGAGTCATTGCTGTCATTGAGGTTGTGAGAACTCAGATAACTTAAGCATGATTCTCAAATGGCCCCGATCAAGGATCATCAAGAATGGGATATTGATGATGCAATGGAGATTGGTGTGCGATCTGAATCATACTCTTAGAGAGTGTATTAATATCTCACTTACTACGAGATACTAGGTATCTCATGATGGATGCACAAATACCAGAGAGGGTATTGGTATACCCATCCGAGAAACCGTTTGATGTATATTCACTATATGTGTCTACGGGTGTCTCGGTTAGTGGGAGCTATGTGATACTCCTTTGACTTGAGGTCAATACGCACGACATGTGGGGAGTGATGAACTTTGACCATGACCGACTCTTGCACCCGTCTATGAGTAGATATGGCTTGGATTGGGTTTATCACGAAGTGCATGTGCGTGGTAGTTGAGCCAAGAATAGGATTCATTCCTCAATGTGGATTTAGAGAGAATACTCATCTTCTCATCATAATTGGATCAAAGTCATCGGCCAATGCACGTCAACTTAGACTTTGTGGCTAAGTGTGACATACATGACCAATTAGTGATTAGAGATAATATGATTAAGTTATTTGAATAGACACTTCTTCATGTTCAAGACTTAATCGAGTATTCGTGAATAAAAGGAAGAAATCGTAATAGCCCATGTTTCAGTTACAGGTATTTGCAAGTTTCTCGCAACGTACCTCATATATTGAGAATGTCTGATTTATTGTCTCGAGTTCAATTAAGACCGTTAGTTTGACTAATCGCTCGATATATGATGGCCTATGGGTCACACAACAAGTAGTTCCCTTTTACGGATTATAGTTGGTTGATTAAATGTTAAATTGGATTTAATATTTAATTTATGGAGAATTAATTAATAATAGAATAATTTGAATTAATTATTATTAATGTTTAATTAAATTGAATTTAATTAAATATGATTCCCAATAATAATATATGGAATATTATTATAGGATTAATATATATGGAATCAAATCCGTAGAGATTTGATATACATGGGAATTAAATCCGTAGAGATTTTATATATGGGAAATAAATCTAAGAGATTTATTTTATAAGATTAGTGATTTTATTTCGTAATCAGGTTAGCTTAAGATTTAAGCTTGGCTTTCCCTATATATATGAGCTTTTGAGAATTCACAAATAACGTTAATCCATATTTTCTCCATAAAATCTAGAATAAGAATTTTCCTAGCAAATTCCGTCTCAGATTCAACGCTGACAAATCTGTGCAAGTCCGTAAATGGGGATTACGTAGATACCATAGTAGAGAAATATCGTCATTTCTTTATAAAGATTTCTCTTTATGTTTATACGTATTCAATTATGTAATTACGTGTTCGTTGTTGGTGAATTGTTTATTTCCACTGCGCATGTATTACGTGTTTACGTGCCTCTAAATTCCAACAACAGGTGCACCGTCGAACTGCTTCCACACACCTTGTCAGCAGCTCGTGCCGACGACCATCTACCCCACCAAACCAAACCTACTAACACCACCTACCCCGAGGTACAGCGAACACCAACATGCACAACACCCACACCTAGAACAACTTTGTACCAAAACATCCCGGTATTCCAGGAGTATAATCAAGAACATCAAAATACATAAAACATTAGAAAAGCAGGCATGCAATCAAGCAAAACTCACAAAACTAACTAATACCAAAACTTATTTACAAGCAAAATCCACCCATCGCATGAAGCAGTAGCAATGGTTTTAGCGACGGCAAAAACCGTCGCTAGAAGCAGTAACGACGGTTTTGGCGACGGTTTTTCAACCGTCGGAGAAACGGGGGTCGCTAAAATTTAGCGACGGTTTTTTTCAACACCGTCGCTAATACCGACGGCTATTAACCGTCGCAATATAGCGACGGTTTTGTCGATGGATATATGGATCAGGGCCCGGGTCAGAAAAACCGTCGCTAAACCTTCACTAAAACCGTCAATATATTGTCGACGGTTATGACGTCATAAACAATTCTTTAAGTTTATTTTCTTTATTAAGTGTACATATTAAATGTTTAACTTCTGCATCTGTTTAATATGATCAAAATCTCAATTATGTAGATGTTGTGTGAAGGAATTGCAAATTTTTGAGAGAAAAATGGTAAAAAATTTGTATGGGACCAAAAATGTTATATTTTTTCCTCCAAAAAAATGCACCTCACGTGCCTATGTTGACTAGAAAACTTATGGGACCAAAATTGTTAACGGAGTTAACGGGAAACTTGACGGAAAAAACCTATGGAACCAAAAGTGTATAAAATTGGGACCAAAAGTGTAAATTTTTTTGCCACGGGCCCACTTTTGAATAACATTGGGACCAAAATTGTGAGATGTCGTGTCCTGTGGGATCAAAAGTGAATTTTACTCTCTTCTTTCCAATATATGCCATTTAAAATATTTTTTTAAACCTTGTCTTTCTTCGCTTGATTGAATCAGAAAAAGTAAAGGCGTGGTTTTCCATATGCATCAAAGACCAGATCAATAGTCTTGAGAAAAAAACAAGTACAGTAAAACCTCGTTAAATTAATACTCGATAAATTAATAACCTCACTAAAACTAATAATTTGTCCGGTCCCAAGTTGGAACCAGTATAAATTTGGGACCCAATCAATAAAATTATAAGATAATATTTTTTTTTGAGATCCCAGTATATATATATTGGTCCCGACGAAACTATAAATTAATAATTATTAAAAATAATTCATATACATATATATGATGTACTTGAATATTTTTAAGACAACTTAGTAAAATAAGAATCTACTGTAACTTGCTTTTTCTTGAAGTTCAAATCTATGTTGATCCATCTTTAAATCTCCTTACTGCACCCAATAGTTGTGGAGTTGTCTTCTCGTACTGCACCCAATAGTTGTGGCGTTGTCTTCTCGTACTGCAACAAAAAGTTATAAAGAGTTGTTGATGCTTGCAATGCTTCTTTTAGAGTGACCGGTTCCAAAGCTATTGAATCATCCTCTGCTTCATCATCTTCCGGATTATGAATGACATCGGCCACTATCTCTTCTAGACTCTGAACTTCGTGACATTGATTATTTTCACCCGGAAAGTCGAGCAATTGATTCACATCCATTTTGTGGTGATATTGCATACCGGTGATCAAATTCTCAAGCTCACGAATGTCTTCTCCAGGAGTTGCATCATTTGCATTTGAGTCGCTTTGATTTTCCGAGTGAATTTTTACGATTAAAAAGCAATTTGCTATTGCTTCTTGATGAACATTTTTCGGTCCAAGTTTACCTTTGCCATATTGATAGCATCTAAAACATTGATCTTTTCTGGAGATGGTATGTCTAACTCATAGCCTTCCAAAATCTTTAGGTAAAATCTTTTGCGGTAATACATTTTGAAGGCTCTTATTATGCCGGCATCACATGGTTGAATTTTTGAGGTCATGTTTGGGGGTGGAAAAATAAATTGATGTTTCGTAAACCTTGATATTGTTTGAATGAGTTTGGACAGCTTATCGATCGACTACCAAAAAGAATTTTTCTTCCATGCATTTGTTCATCCAAACCAACAGAACATATTCTTCAAAAAGCACTCCAGTCATCCAAGCTCTCTTGTTGGCACGGTATTGACAGTTCAAGCTATTCATATTGACATTCTTAAAACAACGGGGCTTTGCATACTTACCAATAATCCATAGTGGAATTTTTTCAGAGCCATCTTCATTGAAACAAATAACAATTGTCAACCTCTCCTTATCTTGTTTTCTACCTTCAAGTTGCTTTGTTGCAAGTGAATGATCGACTGTAACTTTAAAACAAACCCGGTTTCATCCATATTAAAAACATCTTTCCTTGGAAATTGATCAATTTTTTCCCTAATGGACTCCAATTTATTCTCCATATCATGCATGTCGACTGATCCACTCTCTCCAAAACGGCGATATGATTTGATACCATGCCTTGATTTGAATTTCTCAAGCCAACCTTGTGAAAGGCGATGATCTGCGGGATCCTCTGGATGTAAAAGCTTAAGCGCCTCATTCGCCTTCTCTAAGATTAGCTCCCCGGTTATATTCACACGCTCTTGATGTTGGAGAAACCACTCATAAACAACCTTCTCAAGGTCCGGATACTTGGCTGATTTCTGACGCTTAGACGACCCACCTTTCTCAAAGTCAGATGATAGGAATTCTGCAGATCTCTTAAGAGTGTTCGAAATTGTTGCTTGGCTAACTTTCAAATTGAAAGATTTTTCAACCCATTTCACCAAATCATTCTGAGTGCATCCAGGTTGATCTCTCTTATACTCACATAACATCTTTCGTTGTTGGTTGGTCATTGTTGATTTTTTAATTCCATTTAGATGAGTGGCCATTTTTGTGTGTGATTTACCAAGATTCCAATGGATAAATATATAGTGCTGATTTCTATCCATGATTCAATGCACAAATGTTAGTCCAATGAACCATATTCTTGTATTCCAAAACCAATTAATTTAAACAAGTCATTCCAACTTCCACGTGAGTTTGTATTCATGGAATTCTACTAGTACATTTGTATTTTAACTTAATTTTCATCAATAACTATGCATGTATACTTAAAGTTATTCAAAGAATTTGGACCTTTGAAAGTCAACTGTGCATATACGTTAAAACCTCTTTAAATTAATAAATTATTAATTTATCGATATAATAATATCTCTATAAATTAATAAAATCCTCCGGTCCCAAAGTTATTAATTTATAGAGGTTTTACTGTAAGTGTATGAGTGGAATATTATATAAAAAAAAAGTTAGTTACATATTTGCATTTTCAATTTTTCATCTTAATCTATACTATCGTATTGCATTTCTTGAATGCAATTCTTCGACTATTTATTTATTCCATTTTTATATTCCCCCAAAACTAGATTTATGGCCTTAAGCCATGTCCGGTGTTATATAATCGTGTCTACTTCTTCATTATCTTTTATTTGGTCGTTTTCTTGAAAAAAGACGTACTCAAAATTAATTTAAAAGTTATGGACCAGAAATTACGGGCAAATCAGGCTTAATTTGACCTGAAATTGTTATTTTTAAAAGTTACGGGCTTAATTTTACTACTTTTAAAAGTTACGGTCCTACTTTTGCCAGCCCGAAAAATTACAGTCCTACTTTTGCCACCCCCTAAAATTACAGTCCTGAAAAAAAATTCCCATCATAAGTACAACAATATTGGGTATATTGGATATACACCGGACCGAACTCATTTCATATATAAAATGGTGGCCTACTCTGGGTAGCCCGCCAGGGTCTCCCTATTCACTCCATTCCCAGATCGCTCCTTTCGTAAAATCACGTCAGACGGTGCCAGGGTCTCTCTTATCGCCCCTTTCGTGTAATCATAAGACGGTGGCCTACTCTGATTGGTCTACGCTAGGGTCTCCCTGGTCGCATTATCCCCAGGTTGCCCCTTCCATCCTCGGTGTATAATCTATTGTAAGAACATAATACTCAATGATATTCAGTTTGATTTAATATTATATTTCACTTAATATTAATGTATGACATTACACTTGTTTGAATATTATGTTTGATTGTTTGCATTTATTCATGCAAGTGTTCCCAAGAGTCATTGCTGTCATTGAGATTGTGAGAACTCAGATGACTTAATCATGATTCTCAAATAGCCCCGATCAAGGATCATCAAGAATGGGATATTGATGATGCAATGGAGATTGGTGTGCGATCTGCATCATACTCTTAGAGAGTGTATTAAGATCTCACTTACTACGAGATACTAGGTATCTCATGATGGATGCACAAATACCTGAGAGGGTATTGGTATACCCATCCGAGAAATCGTTTGATGTATTTTCACAATATGTGTCTACGGGTGTCTCGGTTAGTGGGAGCGATGCGATACTCCTTTGACTTGAGGTCAATACGCACGACATATGTGGAGTGATGAACTTTGACCATGACCGACGCTTGCACCCGTCTATGGGTAGATATGGCTTGGACTGGGTTCATCACGAAGTGCATGTGCGTGGTAGTTGAGCCAAGAATAGGATTCATTCATCAATGTGGATTTAGGGAGAATACTCATCTTCTCATCATAATTGGATCAAAGTCATCGGCCGATGCACGTCAACTTAGTCTTTGTGGCTAAGTGTGACATACATGACCAATTAGTGATTAGAGATAATATGATTAAGTTATTTGAATAGACACTTCATCATGTTCAAGACTTAATAGAGTATTCGTGAATAAAAGGAAGAAATTGTAATAGCTCATGTTTCAGTTACAGGTAGTTGCACGTTTCTCGCAACGTACCTCATATATTGAGAATCTCTGATTTATTGTCTCGGGTTCAATTAAGACCGTTAGTTTGACTAATCGCTCGATATATGAGGGCCTATGGGTCACACAACAAGTAGTTCCCTTTTACGGATTATAGTTGGTTGATTAAATGTTAAATTGGATTTAATATTTATTTTATGGAGAATTAATTAATAATAGATCAATTTGGAATTAATTATTATTAATGTTTAATTAAATTGAATTTAATTAAATATGATTCCCAATAATAATATATGAAATATTATTATAGTATTAATATATATGGAATCAAATCCGTAGAGATTTGATATACATGAGAATTAAATCGTAGAGATTTTATATTTGGGAAATAAATTTAAGAGATTTATTTTATAAGATTAGGGATTTTATTTCCTAATCAGGTTAGCTTAAGATTTAAGCTTGACCCTCCCTATATATATGAGCTCTTGGGAATTCACAAATAACGTTAATTCATATTTTCTCCATAAAATCTAGAATAGGAATTTTCCTAGCAAATTCCGTCTCAGATTCAACGCTGGAAATCTGTACAAGTCCGTGAATGGGGGTAGAAAAATATGCGTACGATTTACTGTAAGGTTTCTCTTTATGTTTATACGTATTCAATTATGTAATTACGTGTTCGTTGTTGGTGAATTATTTATTTCCGCTGCGCATGTATTACGTGTTTACGTGCCTCTAAATTCCAACAACAGGTGCACCGTCGAACTGCTTCCACACACCTTGTCAGCAGCTCGTGCCGACGATCATCTACCCCACCAAACCAAACCTACTAACACCACCTACCCCGAGGTACAGCGAACGCCAACATGCACAACACCCACACCTAGAACAACTTTGTACCAAAACATCCCGGTATTCCAGGAGTATAATCAAGAACATCAAAATACATAAAACATTAGAAAAGCAGGCATGCAATCAAGCAAAACTCACAAAACTAACTAATAGCAAAACTTATTTACAAGCAAAATCCACCCATCGAAACAGGGTCGATTCTTCTTCCACCGTCCATCATAAATCCGGTTCCCCTCCTTTGTAGACTACTGTTGCCATCACCCCTGCCTCGCATTCCGCGCCCATTGTCGTCTTTTAAGCCTATTCCGTCGCAGTGGTGGTGTCTCCGGGAGTGAGAGGAAGGAGTTAATGATGGCATACAATCGACGCGCTCCGAAGATGACTGGCCAAAAATTGTAAAAGAAGAGCCCAAAAACCCCTTAAAGTAGCAGGGGGAAAGTCGCCGGAAGAAGAATCAGCGGAAAGATAGGCCGAAACCAATGGAATTGGCCAGAAAGACTGATCGACCAGAAAGCGTTGCTTTGGGGAGAAGAAACTCACCGCCTTAACGGGAGGAGGGAAACCGATCAACATGGGGAGAGACGAGCACCGCCGGACGCCTCAACTTTGCCCACAACGACGGCAAGAGGCAGTAGCGTTGGACGGGCGACGATGGAGAGGCTGAGGATCGAGGCATCGAAGTCTCAGCACTCAGCGTGCTCTGTACGCGGAATTAGGTATATCCTCAAAATTGATCATTCTATGTAATATTCTACAAATTAATGTATAGTTATGCATTCGAATACTCTGAATGAAGAGTCGAGAGAGGAGGATGTGAGGCGGTTTACTCTCAGATTCACGTTAGTTAACTGCATTAAGGAATTGTGCAAAGTATTGTGTGCATCACTTCCACCGTGCACCACTATTACTATTGTTGGTAAGGATCAACACTTTTGTAAAGTAAGTGTTTATCCTTACCAACAATAGTAATAATGATGTACAAAAATATTGATCCTTACAAACAATAGTAATAATGGTGTAAAATGTTGATCATTACCAACATTAGTAATAGTGGTGTATGGTGAAAGTGGTGCATATATTACTTCTTTAAAAAGATAAAAAATCGTATGAGACGGTCTCATGCATGAGACGGAGTACAACTTAACATAATTAACACTCGCCCCTCTCAAAATGTTAAAACGTCAATACCCAAATTACACTCTGTCTCACCGTGAGACTCACACAAGAGTGCCTCCTTTAAAAATTGTGATTCAAAATAAAAACTTATTTCCTTGAATGATTCGTTTTCCTCAAAGCATCGACCACTCGATCTTTCAAGTTTAATTATTTGGAATAGTGTAATACTTACAAAATAATCCGATACAAAATTGATATTAATACCAACTAAGATAATACTCCCTTTCTCCCATAATTATTGCAACACTTGTTTTATTTTGACGTCTCAATATTACTGCAACACTCCCAAAATACTCACTAAAAGTCAACATCTCCACCTTTAATTACTCACAATACTCCTTCATTATTACACAGTTACACTCAAACTCACTTTTCACATTTTTCCTTGGTTTGCATGCCATTTTCAGTGTTGCAGTCTTCATGGAGGGAGGGAGTATATTAAATCTACTAGCTAGGTTATTTTGGTAAGTAGCATGTGACGCATTATAGTACAAGTAGCCGACGTTTATAATCAGCCCATGAATGCATGCATGCAAACACATTTCATGCTCAAGTCCATGTCAAAGTTAACCTTAACCCTCCTCCTCTTATGCCTCTCCTCCTTCATATGCCACAGCTCCAGCCGCCCCCATCAGCCACGAAAACGGCTCTTCCGGCCAGACTCCGGCCAAAAAAGAGGACTGGTGGTTCCACCAAGGCTGGCAGACCGACCTCCCGCCGATGCCAGCAGGGGCGGAGGAACACTATAAGTCAATGTCAGGGAGGCCATGCCCCCCAGGGCCGTGTCTTGCTTGAGTCGGACGAGGCCCAAAAATTTTGTCGACTTTTAGAAGCCCACAATTCTATATAAATTTATATATATTATATATTTTTTATTTGTAAAATTATTAATGTATTGTGAAATGGCCTAGTGGAAAGAACAAGTTTTTTATTCTATTTTGTCTTGGGTTCGAGTCCCAACTTTTATAAATCTTTAATTTATTTTTGAGCCCATGCTTTATCCAAAATAAAATTTAAGCATCACAAGTCCACAATTATTTTAATATAACTCTTTAAATATGTGACATACACATAATTAAACCTATTGGTATAATATGAATAAATTTTATTTCGAAATAATTCCCATTTTTACTATATTTTTGCAATTCTCACTAATAATTTTACCCTAAAAATCAATTTATTATGGAAAATAATTTTTTCTTCACAAACTCTCTCTATCCTCTCTTTTATTTTTATTGAAAGAAAAATGGAGTTTTATCAATTCAGAGCCTGAAAGATGGCAAAGCTATCAATTTAAGGCCTGAATTTTTTTTTCTATCGATTCAAGGTCTGGAAGATAGAAAACTATCAATCTAGGGCCTGAAGGATAGAAACTATCAATTCGAGGCTTATAAATTTTAAAGCCATGTTTGGAACCCTAAACCCTAAATCCTAAACGATGAACCCTAAACCTAGAACCATGAACCGTAAATCTTGAACCATAACCCCTAAAAAAAAATAACATGAAATAAGGATATGAAATATAAGTGTCAAACATGGCCTTAAAATGTGTGAGCCTCAAATTTATAGTTTTTCACTTTCAGGCCCTGAATCGATAGTTATCTATCTTCTAGGCCTTGAATCGATAGGGAAAATATTTAAGGCCTTAAATTGATAGTTTTGCCATCTTTTTGGCCCTGAATTGACATTTTCCAAGAAAATTTTATCAGAATTTTATGTTTTTCATTTTTATACAAACCTCAAAAGTGACAAACAATTAATGTGAAATGAGGGAATATATTTCCCACATAATAAAATATTTGCAATAGTTCATTTCATATAAAGCTGTCATTAGTCCTTATTCATTTTTTAAATTGTGAAAAATTATAAATTTGATCTTTTAGTTCGTATATAAAATAAAGAGTTTGAATCACAAATGGTCCCATAACTTTGGCAACAAATAGATTTAGTCCCATAAATTTATTTTTTGTCAATTTACTTCCAATAACTTTGACAATGTCCAATTTTGGTCCCTAATCGGTCGGAACAACGTCGTTTTTCCGTTTCAATTTGGGACTTTAAAGCGGATGTTATGACTGGACTATCACGTGTACTGTCATGTTGTTATGGTCCCATTATGACAAGGTAGCCATCGTAGGGCGACACGAAGTAGGGAGACCACGAGGCGAGCATCCTTCTTGGTCGTAATAGACTGGTCGCCACTCAGACAGAAGTCATCCTGGCTTAGTCGCCAGGATTCCCGCGACCACGTCTAAGGATGGCCGAGCGAGCAAGGAAGTGGACCCCGGGGGCCGATAATATCGGATTCCTAGTATGCAGATATGGAATACCCGGTCATCAAGCGTGATTATCACCGATAAAGGCGGGATCTATCCTCCGCCGTCGGGAAACCCTAAAGGGCTGAAGATCTCGGCCCACGGGGGACACCGAAACCTTAGTTAGCGCTTATAAATACACGTTGGTACTCTCATTGTAAAGGAAAAAAATCCTAGACTTTAAGCAGATATTATAGTAGAAATTCCTGGCTTGGTATCGCCCCCGGACGTGGCCATTTCTGGCGTACCGGGTTAACAAATAGTGCATCCATTTACTGTTTCATTGTTTACATAGTGAGTGATTGTTACATGCTCGGGCAAATCCGGCTATAACAATTTGGCACCGTCTATGGGAAACTACTACCCCACTCTATAAGAACTCACGAGAAACAATGGCACAAAGCAACATCCCAATCACCGGGCTCGAAACTGATCCGCGAGATGGGGTGGAGGCCTCCCTGTTCTCGGAATCGAGGCCCCTGCAAGAGCAAGCTGCAGACGAACAAAAAAGGGCCCAAATCTTCAAGACCCCCGCGGAGATGAAGAATGCGTGGATATACTTACGCGCAAGCGAAACCTGAATTTTGACGAAGAGGAAGACCCGCAACCTATCACCAAAGCTGCTCGCCCCGGGGCTATCCCAAAGGGGAGAACCACCTGGGAGGACAACTCGGCCTAAATCAGGCCATCTTGGTCGCGAAGGCCAACCCTCCCCGGGTAGACAGGCTACCCCTGGGACACCAAGAGCCCTCAGTTTTTCATCGACTAGGAAGCAATCGGGCAAATGACTCGGTGTTCGACCGCCTAGGCAACAACGCGGCACAAAAAAGACCAGAGCGAGCAGAAGATGAGGTAAATTCTCACCAAATGATTGTAGCCAAAAATGGCGAGCACCAGAGGAAGTTCAGGAATGAGCCACGCATCTCGGCAATGAGCAGGCTCAGCACGAGCGACCACCGAGGGGCCCAAACAAGTCAACAGGAGGCAGAACTCGCCGCCCTAAAACAGATGGTCAGGACTCTTGACGAAAGAATGGATAATCAACCCGTCCCGGGAAGGCCAGCGACCAACCTGGCACTCCCCTCGTCACCACTCAGCACGACCATCACAGTCGCTCCTGCCCAGACCAAAATCAACAAGACCTCCATCGATCGATACGGAGGAGATTCTGACCCAAGGACGCATCTCGCCAAATACAATTCATATATGACATCCGTAGGGGCGTCGGACGCGACCATGTGCCGACTCTTCTCCCTCACGTTGAATGAGCTTGCGCACAAATGGTTCACGTCAATTCCCCCCCAGTCCATCGATTCTTTCGACCAGTTGGGTTAGCTCTTCATGGGGCATTACGCGGCCATGGCACCAAGACCCGCAGGGAAACAAAGGCTGGCAAACATCGAGCAGGGCAAGGACGAGACCGATATGGCATACCTCGAAAGGTTCGATCGACTCATCTTGAACGGGGAACCGTTGGGAGACAAGGCCAAGCTACTGGGGGCAATCGCAGGGTTGAAAAAGGGAACTAAGCTTTGGCGGAATGTCACCGCTTGCTATTTGGCAACTTATGCGGAATTCAGGACCCGCGCGAGCGACTTGATCAATAGCATGGAACTCCTGGCGGCCAGGATGGGGGAAGGAAAGAAATCTACACCCCCGAAAATGGGCAAGAAACATTCGATGAGCTCGGCGACTACCACGCCTACCTCGAACCCAGCGAGCATCCAGTCAGAGGATTCGGCGACGCCACCGTGAAACCCCACGGGGTCATTCGCCTGGTAGTGGAGCTGGTGTCAACCATAGATAGGGCCATTAGGGAAACTAAACTTTGTGATTTCCTTGTAATCGACCTGCCGTCGACCTTTAACGGGTTCCTCGGTAGGCCTTTCGAGCACAAATTCGAGGGTGCGTCCTCCACTTATTATTTCTGTGTAAAATTCCCCACTTCAGATGGGGTGGTCGGCACCGTTAAGGGCGATCAGCTTGATGCAAGAGGATGTTCTATTTACTCCCGGTCCCATTTAATTTCCATCACACAAAAAACCAATATCAATCAAACGAACTCAATGGAAATTGACCAAAAAAAAACTTGAAAGAGGATCTCGAGGCAAGGCTCGAATCCGAACCACACGAATTCATCATCCAAGGGACAATCGACGACCCCAGAAAAGACCACAACCGGGCAACCCCGGATAAGGAACTCGAAAAGGTCAGAATGCACCCAACCCAGCAGGACTTGGAAGTCATAATCGGCTCCAAGATCCCCACGGAACTTAGAGAAAAGCTGATCGCCTTCTTTAAGCACAATCTCGACGTGTTCGCCTGGTCGCACTAGTGAACTGGATGTTCGCAGAAGAAATCGGAAATTCAATGGAGGTGTACGTGGACGACATAGTCGTCAAAAGCCTAAGGAAGGAGGACCATCTCGCCGACCTCGCCCGAGCGTTAAACATTCAGAGGAGATTTAACATGATACTTAACCCAAAGAAGTGCAACTTCGGAGTGGAATCCGGCAAATTCCTCGGCCATCTAGTCAGCAAGCGGGGGATAGAAGCCAACCCTTCTAAGATTAGGGCAATTCTAGAAATGGGCTCCCCCAGAAACCCGGAAGAAGTCCAGAAGCTCACAGGCAGCCTAGCCGCCCTCAGCAGATTCATAACACGCATGGGAGATAGGTGCAAGCCTTTCTTCGAAACTCTAAAGAAAGCCAAAGGGGACTTTCAGTGGACAGAGGAGGCCCAAGCAGCCTTGGACAACATCAAAGGATATCTCGCCGACCCCAGGATACTGGCCAAGCCAGCACCCAAAGAGAAACTCTTCCTCTACCATGCGGCGTCCGAAACAGCCTTGAGCTCAGTCTTGGTAAGGGCCGAAGGACAAGATTACCTATCGATCTATTACGTAAGCCAAGTGCTTAACGAAGCGGAACGAAGGTACCCCCCCTCGAGAAGCTCGCTTACGTTCTCGTAATGAGTGTGAGAAAATTGCGACCATACTTCTTCGACCACCAGGTGGAAGTGCTAACCTTAATATATTTAAGAAACGCGCTACACCGCCTCGATACAGCCGGCCGCTGCATGAAATGGGCAATCGAGATTGGCCAATTCGGGGTCACCTACGCCCCACGAACGGCCATCAAAGGCCAGGCCCTGGCCGACTTCATGGTAGAACTTACCTACCCCATGGCCACACAAGACGCACCAGCAGGACCGCCTTGGGAACTTTACGTAGATGGCTCCGCCACCCATGCCCGAGCCGGGGCAGGGGTAGTCCTAATAGGCCCGGACGGACACTCCTTCCAGACAGCCATCACATTCGACTTCCAAGCAACCAACAATGAGGAGAAATACGAAGCCCTAATCGGGGGACTCGAGATGGCAATGGCCATAGGGGTAAAGAAGCTGAAAATCCACACCGACTACTTAGTCGTAAACCAAGTCTCGGTAGTCTGAAGCCAAATCTGATCGCATGACCAAGATATCGAGGAAGTTGTCCGATCCCTACTCGAGAAGTTCGACCAAGTTTATGTGGAACTGATACCTAGAAACGTGAACTCCCAAGCGGACGCTCTGGCCAGGCTGGCAACATCTGAAGGACCAACAGAAATGAAAGATGTCACATTCACCAAACTAACCCTCCCATCTACGGCACAGATACTGGTCGCCATAGCCGACCAAATGGAGGCCGACTCCGAGGATTGGAGAACACCCATACTCGAATACTTGAGAATGGGAAACCTGCCAGGCAACAGAGTCAATGCCCAACAGCTACAAATTAGGGCAGCGAGGTATGTAATAGTCGATTGCCATTTGTACAAACGAGGCTTCAGCATCCCGCTACTAAGATGTGTGACCAAGGACGAGGGGCAAGCGATCCTCAAGGAAATCCACGAAGAAGTCTGCGGAAACCACGTGGGAGGCTAATCCCTGGCCCATAAGGCCACCCGACAAGGATACTTCTGGCCGACGCTAAGAAGGGATGCCATCGAGTACGCGAAAACCTGCCACCATTGCCAAATATTTGCCCCTTCGATCAAAGTGTCCCCTGAAGAACTAACCAGTATATTAAGTCCGTGGCCCTTCGCAAAATGGGGAATCGACATCATTGGACCCTACCTCGCTTGCCCGAACGCGCGTGCGTTTAAGCCCTCCGTGGCGATTGTTGGGATTATCTTGAAAAGTATGCTTTTACTTTGTATAATCGGCCCTAATTCTCGACTTATTTATTGAAATAAATTGTTTATCACCGATGCTTTAAATATGATTGAATGTTATATATATTTCTTTGCATAATCATTAAATAATTAAATGCGTGTTACATCAGTAGTTAATTTAGTGATACCCGATCACGAAAGATTAAATTAACAGTTCCTTGTAACTATAAGTCGCCATTCACAACCTAGATTAAATGAACAACCATCGCGAAAAGGTTGAGGTGTAAGGCTCAGATTGGTTTGTCTTGACCAAGAGATTACACTAGTGCATGACCGATGCAATCAATAGGACCTCTGAGGAGGATAAATTCTTGAATCGAACAAGGAAGAATTAGACCTCGATGGTTCGTTGTTTCTTAACCTTAGTCCCTTAAATAGGATCACGTGGGATTGGTAACTATTGCTTTGACTTATCATGGGTAGCGAATCGGAGAGAGATTCAATACTTTTTATCTTGGGCAATATTATTGGTCACATGTGATTGCTAAGATTTAATCTGAAGAATCGTAATGCAAAATGCGCTTGCTTGATTTGCCCCTTGGGAGGTTCATAAGTTTTATCATACCAAATCTTGCAAGTGGAATTAGTTTCCTTATGGATAATAATGTTGAACCGTTCCTCGACCAAGGACAAAAGATATTAATTAACGGAAAGCTATTTCAAAGTGGCTTGAATTAATTAATGGGCTAGATAATCTTAAACACGGAAATAATGATTTGGGGAGCCATATTGACTGTAATATGGGTTAAGATGGATGGTGCAATATTAATTATGTAGTGGGATTAATTAATATTTATGGGCTTGAATTATATTGTGGCTCAATATTAGATATTCAAGATCCATTAGAAGGTCCAATCTTAATTCTCCTAAAGGCCTCCTGAGTAGCCCAACATATAGTCCAATAACTGAAAAGGTGATTAAAATAAAATAAATATTGTTGCTTATATTTCCTCTATTTTTTTCGAAAATCGTGGATAAAAGAGGGAGAAAGATTTTCTTTGAATTTTGTTATGGAATGAAGATATGTATTCTTGGAATAAAAGATTATCTCATTAAATTCAAGAAATCTCCCACTTGGTTATTCATGAGGAAATTTTCGAAAATTTTGAATATAATGGGCAAGAAAGATTTTCTTGATTTTCTTGAAAAGATATTATGGAAGATATGTATTTCTTGAAATACAAGAATATCTCATAAATTCAAGAAGATCCAAATCTTGGATTCTTGCTTCATTTTTTCGAAATTTATCCATATTTTGAGGAAGTGGGATTTTTGTGGAATATTTTAATTATGGGAAAAAGAATATAGAAGATATATTCAAGATTTCTTGGTGACCAAGAAAAGTCTTTTCCCACATTGATTTTCTACATAAAATTCGACCACTCCCTCTCCTATAAATAGGGGATGATTAGTTCATTCCCAAGTACAATTCCATGTGCTGGAAATATTAGCAAATCCACATAAGTGGTGCAACAAAGTTTATTTTTTCCTTTTGTTAATTGTTCGCGAGTATCCTTCCACCGGATTGTCGAGCAAGGGCTAAGGGAATACTTGGGAAGTCCTTTTGGTTAGTCCGTCCGACCAAAGCCACTGCCATCCCCGAGAGGTACGTTCACTTAAACCCGTAGATTCGCGTATGTGGGTTTTACGTGGTTTTTATATGCATGATATGTTGTTGAAATTATTATTTGAATTAATATATGATTAATTCATGCTAGTAATAATTAAAGAATTAAATTTGTATTTAAATATTCTCCCCGAATAGATCTGTGCGAATCATTCCCCAACAACTAGTATCAGAGCCACTGTTTCGGGCTCTGAATTTTTTAAATTGTAATTTAATTCATGGACATTAAATTTGAAATTGGATAGTAGAACTGTTAGATCTGTTTTGCAGGTATCCAATTGTCATGGATTTTAATGTTTTATTTTTTGCATATAAAACTGGTTTTTTTTAATTCGATTAGTTTCGGATTTGTTTTGCCTCGTGAGAAAATCCACGAGTAGACTAGGATTTGTTTGATTTAATCAATGTAATAGACTAGTCTAGCTCTAGGTTTATTTATTTTTTGTAAATAAATTGTAACCGGATCGGGAACGAAGAGACGAAGAATTAAAGGACGAAATCCAGAACCCGGTGTTGGCCTTGGTATGCCCGGGCATGCATCTTGGCGCGGCGGGCAGGCGGGCAAAGCCAAAGGGTGAAGGTGCGCCTCGCACGGGCTGCGCTCAAAGCCGAAGGAAGCATGGCGACGGAGGCCAAGAGCAGACGCAAAAGCCGAGGTCATGGCGCGGCGGAGGCAAGCAGTCTTGGCGTCGTTTCTGCCGAGATCTGCCGGCCTTTGCCGACACCACGAGGCGGGCGTCTTAGCAACGGGCGGCGTGGCGCCTGGTGTGCCTTAGTCTTAGAGTCATCTCTAGCAAGTGGCCGGCGGATCTTGAGGCGTGCATCCCGGCAAGCGAAAGCTTGGCGTGGCGGTTCGAGACAAGTATTTTTTGGTGACGAACGAGTGGGAGAAATTCGAGGCGTGTTTCTTCAAAGATCAAGCCAAAAAAAAATCAAACCATGACAATTGGATAATTTGTGCCCAATTGTTTATTTTTTCTGTTTTGCTTGATTTATTTGTGCTATCTTATGCTTTGTTTAATTTGTTTAAATGTGTTTGCATGAGGGTTGCCAAATTGAAAAATCTCAACTTCAAAATTACTAAGTATGTTTTAAATAATTAATTGACAATTTTATTCCGATAATAAAATTGAATTAATTTTCTGACCTCCATGATTTATTTATTTGTGAATTCTTTTGGAGAAATTCCCCACTGGACGGGTCAAAAGATAGGTTTCACATGAATGAATTCGAGCGGATGATTGTGGGTTATTACTAGTGGCGGCGATGACCCTCCCCACGAGGCTCGATCAAAGCGAAATAGTAATCCCAGATTTAATCATGGTTATTACTTAGGTATAAAATTGATATGCATATACTTCCCCGAAGTCCCATCGCGAATTTTATATTGGTCAAGTCAGAGAGCCAACTATTAATCTGGATATTAAAGGTTTATAAATCGTTTCTTGTTTGTAACTTTTGCTTGAATGTGTTTAAATAATGACCCACCCCACGTGGCTTATTTAAACTGTTTTTGAGATGTTGGGCGATGCATGTTCATATTTTTTTTGAGATTTTAAAATATGATGAAATGTGATCGAACCTTGTGATATACTTGTCTTTATTGCATATAGTTGTTTATTTCAGTTCAACATGTAGTTACCTTTTAATCCTTTGTCATTATACTTAAAGTCAATACAATATGTATGGAAACTATATTGATTGGAAAATTATAATTGTCTAATCGCACAAAAAGCACAAGTGGATTTTGACACACAAAAATCGGATGAGCCAACCGACGAGTCAAAACATGCGGGACTCGTCGGATCACCTTCTTTGAGAGATGTCGTCGTTGAAAATGGTGGAGGAAAAACCCGTGAGGATTACGTCCCTAAAAATAGATGGCCCATCCCGAACAAACTTGAGATTCTCGAGTCTGCAGTTATGATCTAGAGACTCGGATGAATTTGGTACTTCATTCTCTTGCCCGAAAAGTTTTTTGAGCATTTTGGCCTCGCTAGCTAATTTGTTGCAAACTTTTGGACTCGGCTGAAATGATGATAAGGCACCAAACTCAAGCTTTGGCGACAAGTGGTCCGTCTTCATCTTCTAGGCCAAGGGTAGGCAAGATAAAGAAGAGGACCAAAGGCCATAAGCAATAAAACTCAATCAAGCAAGCCAAGGGCAATGGTAAGATGAGAATGCTTGTTGAAGTCAAGAAAAATTCAAAGAGGAAGTGCTTAAGGCTGCGGTGAGAGAGGACAATGGAGGTTTTGCTGTTCCAACCCCCAAAAGGGACGGAAAGAAAGGTAATTCTCACACACTAGTTGTTGAAACTTGTTTAGCGGCGATACTTCTCATTCGTGGGGGTGGTTGATACGAGATCCACTAATCATGTTGGGTTCACGGGTTCTAAATAATCCGCAACGTGGTGGGAGTGAGATCCTCATCACCTTTGGCAACGCGTTCGAAGTAGAAGACATTGCAATGCTACGTAAGTGGCGGATATTGCAATGCTTCTAAGTAATAACGATTATTGCAATACTACGCAAAGTAGCAGACATTGCAATGCTACATGAGTAGCGATTAAAAGCGATGGGAGAAGTGCACCTATCTTTTGAAGATAAAGTTTTTTGAGATTATCTTTGTGTTCCCAGTTTTAGAAAGAATTCACTTTCAGTTTCTAAAATTCGATTAAAGGACACTAAGTTTCTTCTAATAAGAATGACATCATTTTTTAAATGATGAGTGTATCTGTTATGGGACATTGATGGAAAATCTCTATACAATTAACTGTGCACACCACTCACGAAATGTATCCTATAACACATCAACTGTTTCAGAGAACGTTCATCAGACGTGAACGAGACATTTCTTTGGCATCTAAGATTGGGTCATATAAATCCAAAGAGGATCCAAAGGTTGGTGAGAGATGGTTCACTAGGGCTTCTCCAAGTTGAACCGATTCCAACCTGCGAATCATGTTTGGAGAGTAATGTGACCAAGAGGGCATTTGGAGCCAAGGGGAATAGGGCCAAAGAAATGTTAGAGATCGTTCACACAAATGTATGTAGTCCAATGTCAACCAAAGCAAGAGGAGGTTATGAGTAATTTTATTGATGATTACTCAAGGTACATTTTCCTTATGAAGCATGAATCTGAGACCTTTGAGAAATTCTAAGAATTTAAGGCTCAAGCAGAGAATCATATGGAAAAACGTATAAGTCTCTACGAATCGATCGTGGAGGCGAATACCTCAAATATGAGTTTTAGAACTACTTATCTGATGAAGGGATTGTATCCCAGCTCACTGCACCCGGAACCCCTCAACAAAACGGGGTTTGCAGAGCAAAGCAACCGAATTCTTTTGGAAATGGTTAGATCAATGATGAGTTATACGGATCTTCCCGAAATCGTTTGGGGGTCATACCTTGAAAATTGGCGACTTACATTACGAACTTGGTGCTATCCAAATCGGTTCCCGAACCCCAAAGAATTGTGGACCGGGCACAAGTCTAGTATGAGACACATGAGAACTTTGGGGTGTCCGCCCTCGTGTTGGACAAGGAAACCGTAAATTGGATCCTCGATCGAAATTAAAGGTTTTTTTTGTAGGATGCCCCGAGGGAACAAAAGGGTGAATGTTCTATAGTTCAAGATCAAAAGGTGGACATCCGCACCCACTTTAGATTTTGGAAGAAAACTATAGAACCAAAGAAAAAACCCAGTGAGATTACCTTAAATGAGCTTAGAGGGCAAACCTCGGTCTTGATTGTTTCTTAGATGATATACCAAATGATCGTTTTCTGGCAGAGCCTCGTCATAGTGGGAGGGTTGTTAGACAGCCCAAGAGGTTCATGGGAATAGGAGAGTCCTCGGACTTGATTCCCGGAATCAGACCCATGGACATATGATGAGGCACTCCAAGATAAGGATGCAGTTTTCTTGGCAAACAGCAATGAAAGCCGAAATGGGTTCTATATTTCATAATAGAGTGTGGGAGCTAGTCGAACCACTTAATGGGGTCAAACCCATTGGATGAAAGTGGGTATATAAGAGGAAAGGAGGACTGGAGGTGAAGGTTGAAACCTTTAAAGCAAGACTAATGGCGAAAGGTTATACTCAGAAAGAAAGGGATCGATTATGAGGAAACTTTTTCGCTCGTAGCCATGCTTAAGTCCATCCATATTCTCTTATCGATTGCTGCGCATTTTCAACTTTGAAGTCTGGCAAATAGATGTCAAGACAGCTTTCCTTAACGGAAGTCTTGATAAAGAGATCTATATGCAACAACCCCAAGGTTTCATTGAAACAGGCCAAGAACACCTAGTTTGTAAGCTCAAAAGGTCCATTTACGGACTCAAACAGGCATCCAGAGCTTGGAACCACGTTTTGATCATGTAATAATGTCTTATGGGTTTGATCAAAAACGGTTTTGAAAGTTGTGTGTATAAAAACGTGTCGGAACTGCATTGGTATTCTTAGTACTATACGTAGATAACATTGTGATCATCGGGAACGATGTGAAGGTGTTATCAGACGTAAGGGCATGTTTTTCAATACAGTTTGATATGAAAGACTTAGGGAAGCCGGACACATCCTTGGGATCAAGATCACAAGAAAAGGATGGTCGGGTTATCGCAAGTTTCATACATAGATACTGGTTTTGAAACGATTCAGCATGCAAGATTCCAAGAAAGGATTCGTACCTTTCAGATTTGGAACCCATCTATCCAAGAAAATGTTCCCTAAAAAAAAAAAGGAGATAGATGACATAGCCAATATTCCGTGTGCTTGCCCGTTTGTCGGAAAACCTTATGTATGCATTCTTTGTGGGCGAGACCGGATATCTCGCTTTCTGCGTGGGCATGGTGGCAAGATATCGAGTAACCCAGAAGCGTATTGGGCGGCGATTAAAAACATTACGAAGTGTCCGCGAAAGAACTTCGGGATAGAATGTTGATTTATCGATCGAATACTCCAATCCCCATCGGCTACACCACGACTCGGATTTCCAATCGGATATAGATTCCGAAATTATCTCGCTCGATTAGTGTGTTTCCATTTGGGAAGTGTAGCCATCAAATGGGCGAGTGTGAAGCAAATGCATCAACGACTCAACCATGGGACTCGGGTAAGTAGGCTGCGCTTGTGAAGCGATTGAAAGAACCGATTGGGCTCTAGATCTTCTTAGTGGACTTGGATGGTGTTTACAATTTGTCTAGCAATATCTGCTAGAGGGCGGTTGCAAATTCAAGAGAACCAAGAGTCCACGAGTCAAACAAACACATTAAAGGAAAGACATCTTATACGAAAATCGTTAAGAGAGGATATAGATGTGGCAAAGATAGCATCCGAGAGAGGACGACTAGCAGATCCATTCACAAAGCGTCTGCCTCTGAATACATTCGAGAGACATGTGAGTGGAATGGGTGTCAAGACCGCTTGCCAATCTGCTTTGAGTATAAGTGGGAGAAATTATTAGGTTCGTGTAGGTGACATTAGATGTCACGGACTACTCGAGACGTGTTGTAGTATACTTAAAAGCGGACTTTGAGTATAAGTGGGAGATTGTTGGGATTATCTTTGAAAAGTATGCTTTTACTTAAATATAATCGAAATTCTCGAGACTTATTTATTGAAATAAATTGTTTATCACCGATGCTTTAAATATGATTGAATGTTATATATATTTCTTTGCATAATCATTAAATAATTAAATGCGTGTTACATCAGTAGTTAATTTAGTGATACCCGATCACGAAGATTAAATTAATATTCCTTTGTAACTATAAGTACACCATTCACAACCTAGATGGAAATGAACAACCATCGCGAAAGGTTGAGGTGTAAGGCTCGATTGGTTTGTCTTGACCAAGAGATTACACTAGTGCATGACCTGATCTTGTTGAATAGGACCTCTGGGAGGATAAATTCTTGAATCCCAACAAGGAAGAATTAAACCTCAGTGGTTCGTTGTTTCTTAACCTTCGTCCCTTAAATAGGATCACGTGGGATTGGTAACTATTGCATTGACTTATCATGGGTAGCGAATCAGAGAGAGATTCAATACTTTTTATCTTGGGCATTATTATTGGTCACATGTGATTGCTAAGATTTAATCTGAAGAATCGTTATGCAAGCACGCTTGCTTGATTTGCCCCCCTTGGGAGGTTCATAAGTTTTATCATACCAAATCTTGCAAGTGGAATTAGTTTCCGGTATGGATAATAATGTTGAACCGTTCCTCGACCAAGGACAAAAGATATTAATTAACGGAAAGCTATTTCAGTGGCTTGAATTAATTAATGGGCTAGATAATCTTAAACACGGGAAATAATGACCGGGAGCCTTATTGACTGTAATATGGGTTAAGATGGATGGTGCAATATTAATTATGTAGTGGGATTAATTAATATTTATGGGCTTGAATTATATTGTGGCTCAATATTAGATATTCAAGATCCATTAGAAGGTCCAATCTTAATTCTCCTAAAGGCCCCCTGAGTAGCCCAACATATAGTCCAATAACTGAAAAGGTGATTAAAATAAAATAAATATTGCTTATATTTCCTCTATTTTTTTCGAAAATCATGGATAAAAGAGGGAGAAAGATTTTCTTTGAATTTTGTTATGGAATGAAGATATGTATTCTTGGAATACAAGATTATCTCATTAAATTCAAGAAATCTCCCACTTGGTTATTCATGAGGAAATTTTCGAAAATTTTGAATATAATGGGCAAGAAAGATTTTCTTGATTTTCTTGAAAAGATATTATGGAAGATATGTATTTCTTGAAATACAAGAATATCTCATAAATTCAAGAAGATCCAAATCTTGGATTCTTGCTTCATTTTTTCGAAATTTATCCATATTTTGAGGAAGTGGGATTTTTGTGGAATATTTTAATTATGGGAAAAAGAATATAGAAGATGTTGGGAGATGAATTTAATAAAAGATTATATGATTTTGATTAAGATCCCAAAACCCCTGAGTATGACATGTTCAGAATGATCTTGATAGATGAGTCAGGATTCAGTTTTAGAGTATTCAGGATGTTATCTGCAAAATGTATAGTCAGCAGATATAGATCAGGATAGGTTCTGAAGACTCTGAAGAACTCAGTATGTTTCTGAAGATACTGAAGTTTCAGTATGAAACCAAGTCTCTCAAGACTCGATATGAAATCGAGATATCAAGACTCGATATGGAAACCGAGAAACCGAAGACTCAAAGATGAAGACTCAAGATATCACCAAGATAAATCAAGACTCGTAAGACTCAAGACTCAAAGACCCTCAAGACTCGAAAGACCTCAAGACTCGAAGACTCAAGACGCAAGACCAAGACCGAGTATCGAAGATCAAGAATATTTTGAAAAGACAAGAATTATCAAGACTCAAGAATGTCTCAATGCTCAGTATGAACCCGAATGTTCCGAGGCACTAAATATATCTATCTGAAGGATGCAATACTGAGAGAAACGCGATACCTTAGAAAGTTAGATATTACCAAGACATTCAAATGCAGACAAGAGGAACTAAGACAGAAGTGTTGTTAAGGTTATATCAAACTCAGAGTTTGTAACCTAAAGAGCCGTTGAAGGTGTCTACCTTTTTACGGAGACAAAAGTCAAAAAGAGGAAGACGACATCATGCATCATACTAACAATCGACAAAGGACATGTCAAAAAAAGATGTCGATGTCATGAAAGTTCCGTGATCGCAAAAAAGAAGACCGGCTACATGAAAGGCTATTGCCTAAAACGTGTTAGGGAGTTTCAAACCCTAAATATAGCTGTTTCTCACACACCATAAGAGGGAACTCACGAAGCTATCTCTCCAACGGATAGTTTTCAAGAGTGACCTTGGTGTATGCCTATAAATACTGGTGACCCTCTACTTTGTAAGGTTACGGAAATTTATCACGCAACTCAAGAGCTCAAACTTATTCTTGCAAAAGTTAAAGCACTTTCGAAATACCTTGAATTTCCCAAGTGCTTCTATATTGAAGAGAGCTCACTTTACTAAGCCTAGCTTGATAAAATTTATCCAAAGCTTAGTCGAGATATCCTAACCCTTTGCATTGTGCTTTATTGTAAAGGATATCTCATCCTAGTTGGAAACCAACCAAGAAACCCCAAACCCTTGAGAAGGTAGTTGGAGTGTGTTTGTTGGTGAGTAGAGTTATAAAGGGTTAGTAAACTACGCGGAGTAGTCGAAAAAACTCTAGAGGAGAAGTTAGTAAGCTCACAGGGTAGTCTGAAAGCTTGTGTGTGATTGAGTTAGTAAACTACGGAGGTAGTCGAAAACTCAAGGTCGGGTTGAGTAAGTAAACTACGTGGAGTAGTCGAAAAACTTCGGGGCGAGTTGAGTAAGTAAACTACGAGGTAGTCGAAAAGCTCGAAGTTGATAGTGAATTTCTCTCAAGAGTCGGGAGAGTGGATGTAGGAGCTTGAGTCTCCGAACCACTATAATTCTTTGTGTTCTTTATTGCTTTCCTTATCTCGTGCTTAATCATTGCATTGACTTGATTTTGAAAGCATACTTTTCAATCGATATTCATTTGGAATCAATCCAATCGAAGTTGCATAAGTGAATCACAGCTAAAATCACTATTTCATAAGGGGAAAGTTTTTTTTTAAAGAAAGCTTAAAACGAGTATAAACTAAGGGCCAACCATTCAAGACGATCGAAAGTAGCTAGAACAGATATAGTTACCAAACCGAACTCTCTTACGAGGATTGATAAGTTAGTTATCCGATCCAAGCAACTCAGGATCTCTGACACTCGGGACTCGGTTAGGATTATCTCGAGGTATCTCGAAAGCGGCTCGGGATCACTTCTCTCGATGAGACTTTGACTCGGAGCGATCTGTCTTCTCGAACCTAACCTTCGTGATTATCGACCCCAAGTGACCTCGATGAAAAAAAAGTTTTAAAATCACTAAACACGTGTATTCCCCCCCCCATACACGTGTAAGACTCGTTTTTACCGGGACCAACAGAAGATATATTCAAGATTTCTTGGTGACCAAGAAAAGTCTTTTCCCACATTGATTTTCTACATAAAATTCGACCACTCCCTCTCCTATAAATAGGGGATGATTAGTTCATTCCCAAGTACAATTCCATGTGCTGGAAATATTAGCAAATCCACATAAGTGGTGCAACAAAGTTTATTTTTTCCTTTTGTTAATTGTTCGCGAGTATCCTTCCACCGGATTGTCGAGCAAAGGCTAAGGGAATACTTGGGAAGTCCTTTTGGTTAGTCCGTCCGACCAAAGCCACTGCCATCCCGAGAGGTACGTTCATGTAAACCCGTAGATTCCGCATGCGTAGGTTTTACGTGGTTTTTTATATGCATGATATGTTGTTGAAATTATTATTTGAATTAATATAGGATTAATTCATGCTAGTAATAATTAAAGAATTAAATTTGTATTTAAATATTCACCCCGAATAGATCTGTGCGAATCATTCCCCAACAGCAGTCGACTACTTCACAAAATGGGCGGAGGCAGAAGCTCTCGCAACGATCACCCAGGACAACGTAATAAAGTTCATATGGAGAAACATCATCTGCCGATTTGGTCTCCCGCAAGCAATTGTGACCGACAACGGGAAGCAATTTGACAGCCTCAAAATCGACACCTTCTTCAAAAAATGGAAAATAACAAAGCTCTTCTCCACCCCATATCACCCACAATCTAACGGGCAGGTCGAGGCAATCAACAAGATCATCAAGCACACTCTGAAAGCCCGACTGGAGGGGGTAAAGGGCAAATGGGCAAGTGAACTGCCCAAAGTCCTATGGTCTTACAGAACAACCTGCCGAACCTCCACAGGAGAAACACCCCACTCCCTCGCCTTCGGAAGCGAGGCAGTGATACCAGCAGAGATCACCATACCCAGCCACCGAACAAGCAATGGAGCATTAGAAAGCAACGATGCGGCCGTGACGACAAGTTTGGACCTACTAGAAGAGTAGAGGATAGAAGCCAGTCTAAAAAACGCTGGATACAAGCGACAAACGGAAAAATATTACAATTCAAAGGTTAAACTCCGGCAGTTCAAAAAGAGACCTCGTCTTAAAGAAGGTACTCGGAGTACCCAAAGGAGTGTTCGGTCCAACTTGGAAAGGCCCATTCAGAATATCCAAGTGCCTGTCGAACGGCGCATACGAAATCGAGGATCTAGATGGCACCCCCGCACAATACCCATCGAACGCGGCCCACCTGAAGAAGTATTACCAGTAGCGAATAGGGCACAACACGGCACCATAGTCGGTTCGTCACCACACTGTAATAATTGGCTATCCCTACGGGGAACATTCTATGAAAATTCACATCCACAAGTTTCTTTGTATATTTCGAGATGAAACAATTTATGCATAACTCTAAACTTACTACCAAAAATAAGCCGAACAGAAAGCGAGTGGTCAACTGACACGAAAGGCAACCACTCACGAAGAAAGAGCACAAACTCAGAATTCACGTCAACTAGGGCGTAACCGGACTGGTTTGCTCGCCAGGCCCGACGACTACCCTCAAATGACAACGCCGTAACACGACTAAGCCAAAGTTTAACAACGCCGCATAAAATAAGATGGCAAAAACATAGTCTAAAGCATCGCACCACGAAATAAAGTTTCCAAATAGCGAACAAGACACAGGCAAAACCCATAGTCGCTTGTGTATGTCCGAGTATGCATATCAAACGGTTCGTAAGCAAAACAAAGAGTTGAATGTATAAATACACACATACAGTTGAAGAGGAAAGAATTAATATGGCGCAAAGAATTCGATATCCATTCATTAAACAGGCACTAAAGGCCAAAATACAAAGGGCACGATGGTCGCTTACAGATTCCCGCCCCAAAAAAAAAAAGGGAGAAGAAAAAACCATCACGATCCCGCCTGATCCATAACTTTATGCAACCCCGCCCGGGGCATCTCCCTCGACCACCACCTCCTGCTCGCCCAGGGCATCCACCTGTGCACCACCCTCGGGGGCCTCCTCAGCTGGGGCATCCGCTGCCGCCTGATCGCCGCCCGCTGTCTCGACCGGAAGTTCCGGCACCGCGGCCCGGTCGACCGAGCCTTCCCCAGACGGACCCGCCCCATCAGAGCCGCCGCCCGGCCTCACCAACCTGTCCAATGGGGCCAGGAAGGACAAGTCAATGCCGAATCGGCCAGATCCGCCACAGGCAGCACCACGTCGACCTCGGGCGGGCAGTTGGCCACGAATGCCCTGAAATCCTCGACGAGACCTGAGGCATCGGCAGAAGGGTCGCGATGGAACACCGCACGAAGAACGTCCACGTATGCACTGATATAGGAAAAGATTCCCAGCGCGGCATCATCGGCAGCCCAGAGGGAGGCCTCCTTTGATATCTTCAGCTCAAGCTCCTCAACCCGAGCCTCATAATTGACCGCCAGAGTGTGAGACTCCTTCAGCTGCCGTTCAAGCTCATTCACCCGACCCCACAAGGTTACCACTTCCTGGCGGTGCGAGTCAAGCTCGGTGCGACGCTTGTTGGTCACCTCTGCCACCTGCAAAGCCAACTCGGTTGACCGGTCTTGAGCAGTTTTCAAGTCGGCCTCCATCCGCGACATGGTCGCAACCGCCTCGGCCAGCTTCTTCTTCTCCTCATCAAGGGCCGAGCAGGAAACCTCTAGGTCATGGTCGTTCTGCTCAATGACCCGCTCCAGAAATATGGCAGCCTTCTAGGAGTACACCAAGGCCAGTTAGAGGTTATCCTCCTTCCTGTTCGAGGAGGCAGCTTGGTGGTCGTCCTGGGACCAGTACCGGGGGACATCCTGGATTGAGTGCCGCATGTACCGGGGCCAGTCGGCCGAGAGCCCAATAATGGGCGGCATCTTGGACCGAAGGTAGTCGGCAACAGGCGGCGGGAAGTTCACAAACCTGCATGAAGGACAATTAATTCAGGGGGCATACATGGCCGAAGTAAAACGTGAAAGGCCAAAACAGAAAGGAACTTACGTCCCGGAATGGTCGACATCGTACCCCAAAAAGGTACGATCGCCAGAAAATTGGCGACCAAGCGAGGGAGGCAGAGCCGAGGACGACGGGCGAGCAGTGAGCACGGACCCCCGCCCGGAGACATCATCGCCCCCAACAGGAGGGCATGAGGCGCGATCATCGGAGCGAACACACTTCCGAGTGGGGGAACCCTCCGTGGGCCCAGAGCGAGCATCCTCTCGCACTTCCTTGTTCTTCCTCTTATCCTTTGACCGGTCAGCCCGAGAGGACCCCCCAGTCTCCACCACTCCTCCCCCACGAGACGAGGAGGTGGTGCGCGCCCCAGATCCCGTCCGGGAGAAGTTGAGAGCGGGGTTGAGACGAGAAGTCATCTGCTCACCAGTAGGGGTAGTCGCTAGAATGGGAATGTGTGGAGCTACAAAAGAAAAAGCAAGTTTAGGCCAAATGACGTCGACTCCTCACAAAGCTAAGGAAAACATCAAATACTCACGAAGACGGCCGGTCTCACGAGGATACGTCTCCAGGCCTCCCCACAATCTCTCAGAGGGGGAGTTGAAGAGCTCGACGTGACGGAGTTCCCAGGGATAGTCGAAGGCAATCCGATGAGCGACCTCAAAGTCCCAGTTCAATTGACTTTCATCAGCGACAAGTAAGCCTGCGATAAAGAAAGGAAATTAGATCAGTACAGAGATGGCCGATGTACCTTCAGAACGAGATCTTATGAGGAGCCCGCTCCTGGAAGTTAGTGGGGACAGGTATTTCTGAAATGGACCCTGGAGGAGCACTTTGCCACGCTCCTCCCACAAACCACCAATGGGGATGCCGATTCTTGACCTTGTTTACAATCTCCCACACGATTCGCCGACTAGGACTATTCTTCAGAGCGTAATGACCCTGCTGACCGTGCTGGGTGACCAGCGACCAATAATAATTCACCTCCATAGGAGTAGGAAGTCGATACAGTCCGGCCTGCCCAATCACGGTGAGCGTCGCCAGGAGGTAGCTCCACCCATTGGGAGTAATCTGGGCCGGGGCAAGGCGCCAGGCGGCCAATAAGTGAGAGATCGCCGGGTGAAGAGGAAAGCGAAGACCCGCCTCCATCACTGCCTCATGAATGCGACCATCCCCATCGGCGGTTGGTCGGCCCACTCAAAGCTATCCAGCCGATAGAAAAACACATCGTTCGGGGTCTCATACTCCCGATGGGCAGCGTCCAATTCGGCTTCCATCATGACAGAACGAAATCGTTCATCGTTTATATGGAATCGAGAGGGAGCCGCTGGACTGATTTCGGACCGAAGAGGGCGGCGATACACGAGTCCAGCCCGATACGCCTGGTAATCGAAGAAACCAGGGTGGTCCCGGTCTCGGCGAACCTAAGGCTCCAGAACATCGACGTCCGGGGCACGGTCCATAGGAGCCATCGGGTCTTGTTCGGGGGATCAATGTGCCCAAGTCCGCAAGAGACCCAAACACATCGGAATTTGTAGGAGCATTCACCTCGTTACGGCGAACGGAGCCCAAGTTTCTTGGCTCGCCGCCACCGCTCGAAGGCCCGGTTGATGAAACGATCCTCACCGGAGAAGATGGGTCACTCGTTCTCTCAGACAGGATGAATAACGAAGACGGAAGAAAGAAGAAGAAGAAGTCACTTACCGAAAAATGGAATCGCTGAAGAATGCTCAAGAAGACAAACGTTCGAGGAATGGAGAAGGGCGAATCAATTTATAATAATAGGCGGGGACCCGATTGCAAGGAAATTACAAAAAAATGTGGCAGATTCGCCATATCCCGAAAGATTCGGGCGCGTGGCGAGCACGCGCCATCATTACTATACAGGATGACGTCGGTTTCCCCCTTTTTGAAATGACGGTTGGGCTCATCCAGGGCCCGCGCACGGGTGTCGCCCAAGACATCGTGGACCGTGATGCAGTACGACCAGCGACCAAGTCGCCAGCGACGTGAGGGGCAATTATTATGGTCCCATTATGATAAGGTACCCATCGTAGGGCGACACGAAGTAGGGCGACCACGAGGCGAGCATCCTTCTCGGTCATAATAGACTTGTCGCCACTCAGACAGAAGTCGCCCTGGCTTAGTCGCCAGGATTCCCGCGACCACGTCTAAGGATGGCCGAGCGAGCAAGGAAGTGGACCCCGGGGGCCGATAATATCGGATTCCCAGTATGCAGATATGGAATACCCGGTCATCAAGCGTGATTATCGCCGATAAAGGCGGGATCTATCCTCCACCGTCGGGAAACCCTAAAGGGCTGAAGATCTCGGCCCACAGGGGACACCGAAACCCTAGTTAGTGCTTATAAATACACGTTGGTACTCTCATTGTAAAGGAAAAAAATCCTAGACTTTAAGCAGATATTATAGTAGAAATTCCTGGCTTGGTATCGCCCCCGGACGTAGCCATTTCCGGAAACCTGGTTAACAAATTGTGCATCCATTTACTGTTTCATTGTTTCATTGTTTACATAGTGAGTGATTGTTACATGCTCGGGCAAATCCGACTATAACACATGTGTATTTTTAAGTGTGTGTGACTAATTCTTGCCGTCAATTCTATTTTAATTTTAAGTTTTAAATTTTAATTATATGCCTAAAATTTCAGTTGATAAACAAAAAAAAAATACACGTGGTAGACCAGTCACAGCATCCGCCGAGAGAAAGCCCCAAATTAAAATGGCAAAACGACGTTGTTCCGATCGATTTGGGACTAAAATTGGACATTGTCAAAGTTATTGGGACTAAATCAACGATAAAAAAACTTATGGGATAAAATCTATTTAAGATCAAAGTTATGTTCCATTTGTGATTCAAACTCTGAAATAAATTATGAGGGAGCCGAATTTTATAATCGACTCAGGCTCCAGATTTTCTAGGATAGCCCACCCCCCCACCCCCCATCTGACTCAGATCAACTATATACCCCATGGCCATATATACAACTATACTACAGCCTTCTCAAAAAGCCCAAACGGACACCCATTTACTCACCTATTTCCTTTCCATGTACCAATTATTTATGAATCACTTTATTTTAGTTAATATTTTCTATTTATTTAAATGAATACTTATTTAATTATTTATATATTTTATTTATTATTTTTCTTCATGATTTAATAAATGCATATATGATATATTTATATTTTATAATAAAAAAACTCGTACGAGATTGTCTTATGTATGAGACAGACTACAAATTGACATAAATCAACATGCACACTCTCCAAAGGTTTGAAGGCTAGTTACAGTTTATGGCATTTACGTTTGGGGCATGTGGATGCTGCTATTGGTTGCGGGGGGCCAATAAATAAATAAAATGTGATTTTCTGCTTTGGTTGCTGCTATTTGAGCCAAAGGTCCGAAGGCTAGTTACAGTTTATGGCATTTACATTTGGGGCATGTCCCATTTTCTGTTATTTCCCGTTTAAATAAGTTAGGGCATTTGAATGTTACTTCATTATTACCAGACCCTATTGTTTGTTCCTCTTGTCAGTTGGCTAAGAGTAAACGATTATCTTTTCCGTTGAATGAAAAACGTGCTGCTTCTGTTCTTGATTTAATTCATTGTGATTTGGGGGGACCTGCTCCTGTTACCACTTGTGATGAATTTCGTTATTATGCTGCCTTTGTGGATGATTATTCTCGATTTACGTGGCTTTTTTCTTTGTGTGCAAAGTCTGATTTTTATGACACTCTTGTTCGATTTCACACATTTGTCTGCAACCAATTCTCTACTACTGTTAAGGTCTTTCAGAGTGATGGAGGAACTGAGTTTGTAAATACGAAAGTTGCTAATTTTATATCCGTAAATGATATTCATCATCGATTATCATGTCCGTATACACCTCAGCATAATGGTCGTGCTGAAAGAAAACACCGTCACATATCCGAGACAGGTCTTTCTATGATGTTTCATGCAAATGTCCCTGCTTCTTTATGGTTTGATGCATTTTCCGCAGCTGTCTTTGTGATTAACAAGCTTCCTTCGTCTATTCTTGGTGACAAATCTCCTTTTGAGTTACTGTTTGCCACTCCTCCAAATTACTCAATATTCAAGTCTTTCGGTTGCAGAGTATTCCCCTATTTAAGAGATTATGCAGCACACAAGTTTGCACCTCGTAGTCGTCCATGTATTTTTATGGGATACAACAGCATACATAAGGGATTTCGTTGTTATGACCCGGTATCTTCTCGGGTTTTCACCACTCGACATGCTCAGTTTGACGAATATGTCTTTCCCTTTTCATTGTCTGCTCTATCCACTGAGTCACCTAGGGGTGACCTCACTAGCTTCGTGGATGTTGCTTTCTTGCCCCAAGCTTCGTCTCCACCACACTTGCATGGCCCCTCCTCCCGGCCCATGCACCCGTCCACACAACGTTTGGCCTTTGTTGATGATGGTTCGGTAGCCTTGCCTCACGGCCCTGTCCCCATCCCGGCACCATTGCAGCCTCCTGGCCCGCCCCAACTGGCCATATCGGCTCCACCAGCTCAGCCTCCGCCGCCTCCGGTTTCACCCGAACCCTCTCATCACATGATTACTCGAGCCCGTGTAGGGTTTTCAAACCTCGCTATCCTATTGACTTGGCATCCACTGCTTTATTATCTGCTCTTGTTGCTTCTTCGGAGCCTCGTGTTTTAAGTCTGCTGCCAAGTCCCCGGAAAGGCTAGCCGCTATAAAAGAAGAGATTAATGCTCTTCGTACGAACCACACTTGGGATCTGGTTCCTCGTCCATCTAACACTAATATTGTTGGTTCAAAATGGGTATTCCGTACAAAATTTCATGCGGATGGTTTAGTTGAGCGCCACAAAGCCCGACTTGTGGCGCAGGGCTTCACTCAAATTTCGGGTATGGACTTTCATCACACGTTCAGCCCAGTAGTCAAGGCGTCCACAGTCCGTATAATTTTTGCGTTGTCTGTCCATCGTCATTGGCCTCTTCATCAGTTGGATGTTAAAAATGCATTTCTCAATGGCATTCTCGAGAAACCAATTTTTATGGCTCAGCCTTCAGGATTTGTGGATATATCCTCGATTTCCGGATCACATGTGTCGACTGATTCTCACAGATATGATTTTATGCATTTTCGTTCGAGATCTTATTTATTGAAAGTTACCTTTCTTAGTTAGCTTTTTTGTGTTTGATGCAATACTAATCTAATTTTTCAAGTTCACGAGACAAATTTTGATTAAGTGATGATCATATATAAAATTATGTTTGCACGAGGCTTTTTTTTTCACTTGCACATTACATAATGTGCGACTACGTATATATGTGTAGGTGCAAATGCAATTGTAATAATAGATTGAAAAAAATTGTAACTTATAGTAATTATGTTTTAAGTAGGTCCCTGTACACAAGGTACGGCGTGCGTGTGCACTTTTAAAACGTAAAACTTATTTTGCTAAAACGTTAAACTTATTTACATTGAAACATGCAATTTATTCATTGTAAAACAAATTAAAAGTTTCAGTAGAATAAGTTGCACGTTTAAAAAATACACTTAAGTAAAACGGTATACTCTATATATACAAGACTTTGACTTATGTTTTAATATATGAGCACCACAATGACAATATACATATATGTAAATAATATGACAAACACTTGATCAATACAATATTGCCAAGATCAAATATATACCATATGCCTCAAATAATGTGAACATAGTAACACATATTTGTCTCTAATAACATAAATTTACATGTGTATTTTTTTATGTATGTCTCAAGATATAAAAGAGAATAAAAAGTTTTATTCTCTACTAATACCTTTCCCTTATAGAACTAATACCGTTAGTCTAGTTTATTTCTTATAAATAGGCTTCCCTTCATTCTTTCAGTTATTAATTCGTTCTTTGTATTCTCTCAAGATTGTAACAAACTTTCACATTCAATTCTTAGTAAAGATTCATGTTGATTTCAAGTTTGATTTCAAGTTTCTACATGGTATCAGTTATCGAATTCACCGATTGATTCGTGAATTTCGATTAGGCGATACACTAGGTTTTCCAATCGATCTGTTTTAGGATTCGATTTCTTCGATCCAATTCTGTTTTTTTCCGCTGCTGATCAATCTTCTTGATTGATTTTTCGAGTTCTATACTCATTTCTGTTGATTCGTGTCTATCACGGATTCTATTCATCGATTTTTTATCGATTTCTGTTGAATTTGTTCGATTTCATCATCAATTCTTTTGATATCTTAGCGATGGCATTTAATGGTGGTTCTCTCAATCCGGTAGAAAATCCGTTATCTCCACTCTGTCCTCATCCTCAGGATAATCCTGCGGTGGCGATAGTTTTGGAACCACTCGATGGCACGAACTTCATTTCGTGGAGTCACGCGGTCAAACGCGCCCTTAGTGTAAAGAACAAGGCGCCCCTTATTGATGGTTCTCTGATTCCTCCTCCGGAGGAAGATTTGGTGCTTCGTGTATCTTGGATTCGCGCTAATGACCTTGTTCTTATGTGGATGCTGAACTCTATCAAACCCGACATCAAGAGAACGCTGGAATATTTCACTTCTACTAAAGAAGTTTGGGACGAGCTATACATCATGTTGGGGTTATACTGAAAAGTATGCTTTTACTTTGTATAACAAAACTGAATTTTCTTATTTATTTACTGAAATAAACTATTAATCACTGTTGCATTAAATATGAATGAATGTTATATATATTTATTGCAAACCCGTTTAATAAGTCAGTACGTATTACGTTGTAGTCAATTTGGTGATACCAGATCACTGAAGATCAAACTAACAGCACCTCGTAATTAAGTACAAATTCACAACCCAGATGGAAATGAACAAACCATCATGAAAGGTTGAAGTGTAAGACCCAGATTGTCCTGTCTTGACCAAGGGATTACACTAGCGCATTTAGGTGCGCTGAATAAGGACCTACAGGAGGACAAATTCTTCGGTACTGAATATACAAGAATTAGACCTTAGTGGTGTGTTGTTTCTTAATCTCCGTCCCTTAAATAGGATCGTGTGAAATTAATAACTATTGCTTTGACTTATGATGGGAAGAGAGTCAATGTGATTCGATACCTTATATCTTGGGCAATATTATTAATTACTTGACGATTGCTGGCATTTAATACGGAGAATCGCGTGCAAGTCTTGTTTGATTTGTCCCCTTGGTGGGCTAAAAACCTTTATCATACCAAATCTTGCAAGTGGAAATTTATTTCCGGTATGGATAATAATGTTGAGCTGTCTTTACTCCAAGGACAAAGATATTAATTAATATAAAGCTTGTTCAGTAG
Organism: Stenogyne calaminthoides; assembly: GCA_037126765.1. Lineage (NCBI taxonomy): Eukaryota > Viridiplantae > Streptophyta > Magnoliopsida > Lamiales > Lamiaceae > Stenogyne > Stenogyne calaminthoides. Next base: position 19,380,860 of record JBBCBC010000034.1, read on the forward strand.
CTTAATTAATTAATGGACTAATATAATCTTAAACGCGGGAAATAATAACCGGGAGCCATATTATAGTGAAATCGTAATATGGGTTAAGATGGATAGTTTAATATTAAATTTATAGTGGAATAAATTAATATTAATGGACTTGAATAATATTTGGCCCAATATTATAGTTTCATAGTCCATTGAAGATCCAATCTTAATTCTCCTAAAGGCCCCTCAAATAGCCCAAAAATAAAGTCCAATTAATGAAAGAGAGAAGAAAATATTCCTGCCTAATATTTTTTGATATTTTCGAAAATATGTAGGGAAAAAGAAAGAAAAGATTGTCCTGATTTTCTTGTAGATATTTTATGGAAAGAGATAATCATTGTAGGAATACATAATTATCCCATAAATTCAAGAAGTCAAATCTAGATTCTTTATGCCTTGTTATTTTCGAAAATTTAGGAATAAAAGGGGAAGAGATTTTTATGGAAAATTTAAATAAGGAGAAAAGAATATAGGAGATATATTCAAGATTTCTTGGAGACCAAGAAAAGATTTTTTCCCTATTTTCCTAGCACTAAAAATCGGCCCCCCCATTCCTATATATAGGGGATGAATTTTTCATTCCCAAGTGCAATTCCATGTGTTGGAAATATTAGAAATCCACAAAGGTGGTAGCATAATATTTTTGTTTTCTCTCTTGTTAAAATCGTTCGTGCGAATCCTCCCACCGGATTACGTTCGTGGACTTTGGGACATATTTGGGAAGGCACTTTGGGTAGATCCATCGTCTCAACGGTTGTCTCTACAAGATGTATGTAATCTCGTAACTCCTAGTTCCGCATGTTTAGGATTTACGTGAATTACGTGTTCACATATTGTTTAATTATTATGTTGAATTGATTTAGGATTAGTTCATGCTAGTAATTAATTATTTAATTTGAATATGTATTTAAAATCATCTCGAATAGATCCGGGCACCCACATTTTCCCAGCAACTGGTATCAGAGCTCAGGTTTCGAGCTCTGACTTTTAAATTGTTATTTAAATTATTGTTGAACATTAAATTGAAATTGGATAGTAGAATTGCAAGATCTGTTTTGCAGGTATCCAATTGTCATGGTATTTAATGTGTTTAATTTTCATGCGTATGAATGAATGTTTTTTTTAATTCGACTCGTTCGGATTTGTTTTTCTCTTGAGAAAATCCACGAGTAGATTAGGCTTTTTGATTTGTTCTATGTAATAGACTAATCTAGATTTAAGGTGCATTTATTTTTTAAATAAATTGTAACTTGATCGAAGACGAAGACGGAGACGAGGAGTTAAAATGGATCCGGAACCGTACGTGGGAGACGTGCATCACGCTTAACGTGCCAAGGGAGGCACGCGCGCGATGCGGACGTCGCTAGTTGGACGGGCCTAGCACATGGCGCTAGGCGGGATCAGCCCGGCACGCGTGTGGATGCGACCGGGCAGCCCGCACGGTGCGCGCGCTATACCATGCGTGCGGGAGGGGGCAAGCGGGGTCGAGGCTGATGCACGGCACTGGGCGTCGCCTGTTGAGGCCGCCGAGTCCTTCAATGTAGCGACGCGCTGCGCCTAGGCGCACGGGCGTGATCGCTCGGCCAAGCGGCCGGCCGGATGCGGGCGTGCATCCCCGGCTGCGAGCTGCTTGGTGTGGCGTTCCGAGACAAAAAAAAAATTTCGAGACGAACGAGTGGGAGAAATTCAAGATGGAGTTTCTTCAAGATCAATTCAAGGAAAATTAAACCATGACAGTTGGATAATTTGTACCCAATGTGTTTATTTTCTGTTTTGCTTGATTTATTGTTGCCGTATTTTCTTGTGCTTTATTTAATTTGTTTAAATGTGTTTGCATGAGAATTGCCCAACGAAAAATCTCAAACTTAAAAATTACTAAGTATGTTTTGATAATTAATTTTGTTATGAATCAAATTAATTTTGACCTCCATGATTTATTTATTTGTGAAATCTTTTGGAGAAATTCCCCTACCGGACGGTCAAAAGATAGCTTTCACATGAATAAATTCCCAAAAGGATGATTGTGAATTATTATCAGTGGCGACGATGACCCTCCCACGAGGCTCGATCAAAACGAAGTAATAATTCTGTATTTAATTATGGTTATTACTTAGGTATAAAATTGATATTCATATACTTCACCGAAGTCCCTGTCAATTTTATATTGGTCAAGTGGGAGCCGACTATTAATTTTCTTTGAAATTAAAGGTTTGTAACTGTTCTTGTTTGTAACCTGCTGAAATGTGATTTAAATTATGACCCTCTCACGAGGCTCATTTAAATCTGTTTTGAGATGTTGGCTGATGCATGTTCATTTTTTTTTTTGAGATTTTAATATGAATCATGTGATCGAATTATGTGATTTAATTTTGTGTTGATCCGGATATTGATACAAAATGTTGTTTATTTTCAGTATCATCATGTCGCAACCTTTTAATCCACTGAAATATATGCTCAAAGAAAACCAACTCACTGGTGAAAACTATGTCATTTGAAAACGTAATATGTCTTTTGTCCTAACTGCACAAAAACATCATTGGGTTCTTGGCGGACCAAAACCTGAAAAAATCACTGAAGGGTCATCAAGTTCGGAAAGATGTTTGTACAAAATCACGGAGCAAGCAAATGAATCAATGAAACCGATAATCTTGACTTCACTGTCTGATGATTTGAGGCTCATTCATGAGGGAATTGATTCAGCTGCGGAGATTGTTCAAAGTCTTGAGGAAATGTTTTCCTCTTAGAGCTGTATGATCAAGGAGTTTCATCAAAATGGAGTTGAAAAGCTAAAGATGATTGAGGGAACGCCCGTAAGGGATCACATTCTCAAAATCAGATGCCATTTTGAAAAACTTGCTTACCTAGGTACACGGTACTGTGATGAGGCTCAAATTGAATTCTTGTTCCTAACTCTTCCAAGATGCTTTAATGAGTTCTATTGTAATTTCGTTATGAGTGATCACATGTTTACCATGGATACCCTACAAGAGATCTTGGAGACGGTAGAGAAACACTTGGGACAAGAAGACGAAGCTTTGGTGACTAAGAAACTATTCTCAAGATCTAGACCAATGGAAGGTAAGATTGAGAAGGAGAAGAATAGTCCGATCCAAAGCAATGTCGTCAACAAAAAGGGTAAGAAAGCCAGTTGGTTGAAAGTCCAGAAGATACCAAAAGGAAAATGTTTTAACTGCGGTGAAAAGGGACATTGGAAGTCGGCCTGTTCCAAACCCAAAAGGAATGGAAAGAAAGGTAATTCACACTCACTAGTTGTTGAAACTTGTTTGGCGGAGTATGCTACCCACTCGTGGGTATTGGATATGGGATCCACTGATCATGTATGCTTCACATTGCAGGGTTTCAAGCAGACCCGGCGACTTAGTGAGAGTGAGATCCTCATCACGCTAGGCGATGCTACGAGAGTGGCAGCTAAAGCAGTGGGAGAAGTGCACCTGTCTTTTGAAGACAAGACTTTAATTTTAAGAGATGTTCTATATGTTCCTGTTTTTCGGAAAAACCTTATTTCTGTTTTTAAACTCTTTATTGATGAATATTCTATTCGTTTTAATGAACATGTTACTGTTTTTCGTACGATGTGATTATCTGTCGTGGAACTTTACGAAACAATCTCTATATTATTAACTGTGCACATCACTCACAAAATGCATCCTATAACACTTCTGCTATTTCATGTAAAAGAAAGCGTTCTGCTGACATGAACGAGACACTTCTTTGGCACCTAAGATTAGGTCATATTAACCCGAAAAGGATTCAAAGGTTGGTGCAAGATGGTTCTTTGGGGCCTCTCCAAATTGAACCATTTCCAACTTGTGAATCGTGCTTAGAAGGTAAAATGACCAAGAGGGCATTTGGAGCCAAGGGGCTTAGAGCTAAAGAAGTGTTAGAAATCGTTCACACCGACGTGTGTGGTCCAATGCAAATCAAAGCTAGAGGTGACTACGAGTATTTTGTTACTTTTATCGATGATTACTCACGCTACGGACGGATATATTTTCCTAATGAAGCATAAATCTGAGACCTTTGACAAATTCAATGAATTTAAGGCTCAAGCAGAGAATTATAAGGAAAAGACTATCAAGTTTCCACGATCTGATCAGGGGGGCAAATACCTCAGCGATGAATTTTTGAACTACCTATCGGAAGAGGGGATTGCATCCCAGTTGACTGCACCCGGTACCCGTCAACGAAACGAGGTTGCAGAACGAAGAAATAGAACGCTTTTAGAAATGGTAAGGTCAATGATGAGTTATGCGGATTTACCAAAATCATTATGGGGTTACGCATTAGAAACAACGGCTTACATTTTGAACCTAGTGCCATCCAAATCGGTACCTAAAACCCCAAGAGAATTGTGGATGGGGCGCAAGCCCAGTTTTGGACACATCAGGATCTGGGGGTGTCTGGCATACGTGCTAGACAAGGAAGCCGATAATTTGGATGCACGTTCGGAATTAAGGATGTTCATAGGGTACCCCGAAGAAACTAAAGGATGCATGTTCTATGGTCCCGAAGATCAAAAGGTGGTCATCAGTACTCACTTTAGATTTTTGGAAGAAGACTATATGAACAGTAGAAAGCCTAGAAGTGAGATTACCTTAGAAGAACTTAGGGGGCCAACTCCATTGCTAACTGTACAAAATGATATACCAATCGTCACTCCTACACAACCGGAACCTCGTCGTAGTGGGAGGGTTGTTAGACAACCCGAGAGATTTTTGAGGATCGGAGAGTCTTCGGACTTGATCTCCGCAGAAGAATCAGATCCATGGTCCTACAACGAGGCGATCCAAGACAAAGATGCTCAATCTTGGTAAACAGCAATGGAAGTCGAGATGGGTTCAGTGGATCACAACAAGGTGTGGGAGCTAGTCGAACCACTTAATGGGGTAAAATCAATTGGATGCAAGTGGGTATACAAGAGAAAAAGGGGACCGGACGGAAAGGTTGAAACCTTTAAAGCAAGACTAGTGGCGAAAGGGTACACTCAGAAATAAGGGATCGATTATGAGAAAACCTTTTCGCCCGTAGCCATGCTCAAGTCCATCCGCATTCTCTTGTCGATTGCTGCGCACCTAGATTTTGAGATCTGGCAAATGGACGTCAAGACAGCTTTCCTCAATGGAAATCTTGACGAAGAAATCTATATGCAACAACCCGAAGGCTTCATTGAAAAAGGCCAAGAGCATCTGGTTTGCAAGCTTAGAAAGTCCATTTATGGGCTGAAGCAAGCATCCCGAGCTTGGAATCAGTGTTTTGATCAAGTTATAAAATCCTACGGTTTAGATCAAAATAACTTTGAAAGTTATGTTTATAAAAGGCGTGACGGAACTGCATTGGTATTTTTGGTACTATACGTGGACGATATTCTGCTCATCGGAAATGATGTAAAGGTGTTATCAGACGTAAGGGCATAGCTGTCAAAACAGTTTGATATGAAGGATTTAGGGGAAGCCGATCACATCCTAGGGATCAAGATCACTCGAGATCGCAGGAAAAGAATGATCGGGCTTTCGCAAGCCTCATACAAAGATACTGTTTTGAAGCGCTTCAGCATGCAAGATTCCAAGAAAGGCTTTGTCCCCTACAGACACGGAATCCATCTATCCAAAGAGATGTGTCCCAAGACACAGAAAGAGATATATGACATAAAGGGCATTCCTTATGCTTCATCTGTGGGAAGCCTCATGTATGCAATGCTCTGTACGAGACCGGATATCTGCTTTGCCGTAGGCATGGTGGCAAGATATCAAAGTAACCCTGGAAAAGAGAATTGGACTGCAGTAAAGAACATTTTGAAGTATCTGAAAAGGACACATGACAAAATGTTGGTTTACAAGTCAGACAGTCTAATCCCCATCGGTTACACGGACTCGGATTTCCAATCAGATGTTGACTCCAGAAAGTTTACCTCGGGTAGTGTGTTTTGCATGGGGGGAGGAGCCATGACATGGAGAAGCGTAAAGCAGAAATGCATCGCCGATTCTACCATGGAAGCCGAATACGTTGTTGCTTGTGAAGCAGCGAAGGAAGCAGTTTGGCTCATGAACTTCCTAGTGGACTTGGACGTCGTCCCGAATTTGCCCAACACGATCATGGTTTACTGTGATAACGCCGGAGCAGTTGCAAATTCGAGGGAGCCGAGAGCCCACAAGGCCAACAAACACATTGAAAGAAAATACCATCTCATACGAGAAATCGTTAAGAGAGGAGACATTGAGGTGGCTAAGATTGCATCGGAAGACAACCTAGCAGATCCATTCACAAAGGGTCTGCCTTAGAGTACATTCGAGAGACATGTGGAAGGAATGGGTGTCAAGGACGTTGCCAATCTGCTTTGAGTATAAGTGAGAGAAATATTATTAGGTTCGTGTAGGTGACATTAGATGTCACATAGAACAACGAGACATGATGTTGTATACTTAAAAGCAGACTTTGAGTATAAGTGGGAGATTGTTGGGGTTATACTGAAAAGTATGCTTTTACTTTGTATAACCAAACTGAATTTTCTTATTTATTTACTGAAATAAACTATTAATCACTGTTGCATTAAATATGAATGAATGTTATATATATTTATTGCAAACTCGTTCAATAAGTCAGTACGTATTACGCTGTAGTTAATTTGGTGATACCAGATCACTGAAGATCAAATTAACAGCACCTCGTAATTAAGTACAAATTCACAACCTAGATGGAAATGAACAAACCATGATGAAAGGTTGAAGTGTAAGACCCAGATTGGCCTGTCTTGACCAAGGGATTACACTAGCGCATTTAGGTGTGCTGAATAAGGACCTACAGGAGGACAAATTTTTCGGTACTGAATATATAAGAATTAGACCTCAGTGGTGTGTTGTTTCTTAATCTCCGTCCCTTAAATAGGATCGTGTGAAATTAATAACTATTGCTTTGACTTATGATGGGAAGAGAGTCAATGTGATTCGATACCTTATATCTTGGGCAATATTATTAATTACATGACGATTGCTGACATTTAATACGGAGAATCGCGTGCAAGTACGTCTTGCTTGATTTGTCCCCTTGGTGGGCTCAGAACCTTTGTTGGGAAATTTATAGTTTTGATGAAAGTTCCAAAAAAACACATGTAATAGGACCAGTCAGACCTGTTAGCTGACTGATGTTTATATTACCTGCTATAGGAGACCAGTTGATAATGTTTGTATAGAACAACTGATGTAATAGATAGGTCACATATTGAGGGGGAAACTCAATATGTATAAGTCAGATCTGAAGACTCAAAGGACAACTGATATCCGACAGGCTAGAATGCAAGACAAGAACAGAAGATCAGATCGATCTGATCTAGTCAGATGTCTCAGCTGAAGTCATGAAGCTCAAACTCAGAATACTTGAAGATCAGATGACGTTCAGAAGATCAGACCAGAAGACCTACATCAGCCGAGTCTGCTAGTTGAAGCTAAGTCAACCGGCACCATAAGACTCCATCAGGTAGACTGATCAGTTCAGACTGATCAGGTCAGCTCACCAGGTGAAATCTGATGTTTCACCTGATCATACGACTATGATCTGGACAAGAAGAATGTCAACACTAGTTGGAAGAACAACACTGAAAAGTGCATTTGTTCAACCAATAAGAACAAGACACGTATGATCGGAGCCGACAAGTAAGGGATTCGATGCTGCTCTCTCTCTAACGGCTATAAAGCACAAGTTCACGATTTCGGCCATGCCGTTCCTGAAGCACGTCACATCAATCCTGCAAACCTACCTAATATAGCCTGAAATTCAAATTTCTCTCCAACGGCTCTTTGATTTCAAGGTCTATAAATATGGGATCACTTCAAAGTGAAAGAAGATACGGAAACAACAAAAACACTGAACAATCAAGAAGCTCAAGCTAATATCAGTTTTCCGCACAAGAACACGAACAAGAAGATTAATTTTTATTAAGTGTTCATCCCATACGTTCTTAGCATAGAAATCTTTTCATCTAGCTGTTAGGCTGCTTATACGCAAGAAAAGATTTCATAGTTGGAACCAAAAACAATCCTACCCAAACCCCCAAGTTAGGTTAAGTTGTTTAGCAAGATTTCAGACTAGGGTTTCTAGTTCTGATCTCTGGGATCGGTTGAGTGTGAACTCTTTAAACATCTAGTTGGTGTACTGTGTTGGACTAACACATAAAACTAAGTCCAGTTGGTTAAGTCGGTGCCCCTTGTGATAGGGAAGAGTGGACGTAGGACTGGTTTGTCCGAACCACTATAAATCTTGTGTGCCTTTACTGCTTTGATTAACTGTTACACATTCGCACACAACCTTTAAAGTGCATACATATTCCAAGTTGAGATCAGTTAGCACCAAGCTTCTGATCTGATCAAACGTGACACTTCTGTCAACTGATTAAAAGATTAACTTTGGAATCTGATTTATCAAAACCGGTTTTTCACACGGTAAAACTTAAGCTTCCGCATTACATCGATTAAACCGATAGTTACCGAATCGATCTGCCTTGAGCGTCAAGTAAGTTGGTTATCAGCCCAAACTGATTCACTCACACTCTGATCAGGCTAACTGCTCTCACACCTGATTTGCTCAAAAGTTTTAGAAGTCTATTCACCCCTCCCCTCTAGACTTCTACCCTCACAAAACCCGTTCGGGACCTACAAGTGGTATCGAGGCGATTGGTTCTCTGGACCATCGACTCGTGTATCATCGATTCTTGAGGAAGAATCTTTGTGGTCAATCGAATCGATCTCAAAAAACCGTTTTTAAAACTCATTCATTTTCCAAAATCACTCGGCATGGATAACACCTCGGTATGTATCATGATCTGCGAAGTTCTCAATCGATGAGTATGCAGTTGGGCCATATATATATGTCCAACCATCTAGGCTCGATCGATTAAGCGGAATGATGGAAGTCATCGAAAGAGGACCCATCATCATTTATTACGACAACCCTGCGATCGGAGGAGATCCGGACTTTGCCGAAGTCTTGTGCGAAAAAAAGCCCAAATTTGATGGATGCGAGAAGAAAGGAATCGCATACTCTAGATACTATCGCAAGGCATATTATCATGAAAACAATGGATAAGGTCACCAAAGAAAAGATTAAGTATCTCAAATCTGCGAAAGCAATGTGGGATACTCCGCTTTGAAAATATCGAGGAAATGAGCATGATAAAAACAACCGTCTACAAAGCGAACGGGTGAAGTTCGAAAAAGCGAAGATCTTTGCCAACGAAACCATCAACGAACTCGATGGAAGAATTACAATGTCTATAAACAAGCTTCGAGAACTTGGTAGAGAGATGTCTGATAAAGATATCAACTACAAAATCCTAAGGTCTCTCACCAAGAAGTGGGATATGAAGGTCATTTGTAATCAAGGATTGCCAAGACATTTCAAAAATGAAGCCAAGTAGCTTGTTCTTGAGCCTTAACGCTCACGAGTTCGATTTGATTGAGAGAGGACAAGCTGATGAAGATGAGGTGCCCGCTGAAGCCTCAACTTCAAAATCAGTTGCTTTTAAGGCAACCAGCAGCAGAACGAAGGCCAACGAACCTGTTGGGAATATAATGAGTCGAGGCGAGCAGACGCTCTGCTTACTGGGAAAGCTTGAGAAGTCAAACGTCCAACTTGGTAAGTATCGAAGATTTTATAAGGACTATCAACATAGCCGAGGGAGAGATAGGAGATCAGCCAACAGATCTCGGAAAAAGAATCGATCGATGATCGGAGGGATCCAGAGATAAAAAAGGAGAAGAGATAATCGGTGAGGGAAGGAAGAGATAACCAATCGGAAGAAGCTCGGACTACTATCGAAAAGGAAGTCACCGATAGGTCATACGACGGAGTGATTCACCGAAGGAAAGGTTCGGTGGATCAAGGAGTGTGCTTCAACCGTGAGAAGCAGTCACTATAAATAAGACCGGCCTGACTGGACGCCAAGAGAAAGGGAATAAAAGAGGAAACGAAGAGAGCAACGTTATAGGGACGTAAGAGCCATGGTTGCCGACGTCAGAATTGACGATTCCTATCTCCCTCCGAGGACTCTGGATACTCCTCAGTAGAAGACTTCGCTGACAAGCAGGTCTTTTGACTTCTATGAAAAACGAAGATCCGATATTCTCTTGACGATGATGAGATCTCGCTGATGGCAAGGGAGGACCACCGAGGTAACTTCCAAACTCGCTTGTTAACGCTTTCTACACTGCTATCATTAGCACACCGGCCGGGAGATTGACCGCAGCTCTACTCGAGCAATTGCTTGAGGATCTCTCCAATGCAAGAGAGACACTTATGCTATAGTGGAAGTTTAAAATGATAAGTCGAGGACCGTAAATAATCACTTTAAAGAAAATGATCTATGTAAGCCTCGAACTTAGATCACCGAAATCGCTTTCGAGAAGGCAACTGAGGAATTTAAAATTCTCGAAGTTAAAGCTTCTGATAAGAAGAAGCGAGATCAAAGATTAGGTGGCAATTAACAAACAAAGAAGTGATGACTTCAAAATCCGCAAGCAAAATTCGATGAAATTTGTTCCAAAAGCATGAAAGTCTAAAATCATCGAGAGGATAATCTGAGAAAAATAGAGGTTTTTTCAAAATCATCTAAAACCGTTCAAGACATGAACGCCTATTTTTTGAACAACGATTAATAAGAAGGGACTTGGCTATGAGAACCCTTCCACATCCTCAAAAGACCCAGCTGATTCATCTCAAAAAGGTGTAATCAGACGAGTTTCTGACAAAGATACACCAAAAAGCCAAACATGTATCTAATAAGGAAAAGGACCCGGTTGAGCGGGTAAAGGCGGTGCCTAAACGAAGGGGAACAAATGGACCCCAACGGTAAAAAAGCATCGTAGAGGAATCAACGAAGAACCCGTTCTTTCCGAAGAAACCTCAACCTAATCAACGGATCGGGAATCGAAAAAGACAACTCAGAAAAGGAAGTACAATCTGAGACCCAATCAAGGTCACCGCCTAATAAGCATGCTTCGTAAACCGCAAAAACCACCTATGCCGAAAAGATATGAATCTTTTGATGGTAGCAGTCGTACCTACCCCTATAATCAGAAATCTAGGGCTGCTGCACCTGAACCACACTGGATAAGAAGAAGACAAACAGAAAAGATAAATCACAAATCTTCTAATTCATCCAAGGTTCACACTAATGATCATACAAAACAAAAAGCATATAAAGAGATGTATGATTATGTTGACAGGTACGGGAGACAAATCAGGCCTTCTGATCTAACTGATCACAATAGAAGTGCTCTGTTTGTATGGATTCCCAAGACTAAACCTAACCCCTCAGGACCCAATCCAAAAGGGGTACCTAAAACCTGATCTGATTGCAGGTTCGCGTGGGTTTGCCAACAAAGGAGGTGTGCAAGCAACTATCTGGTACATCGATAGTGGATGCTCAAGGCACATGATTGGAAGCAAACATCTCCTCAGTTCTTACATAGAACAGAAAGGCCCGCGTGTACTCTTCAGTGATGATAACTTTGGTTACACCAAAGGATTCGGAACCTTAGAGAATGATGATGTACAAGTAACTGGAGTCTCGTATGTCGAAGGTCTAAAGCACAACCTACTATCGGTTTCACAATTCCGCAACAACGGATTCAGGTGTTGAGTTCTCGATTGATCAATGCACTATCAAGAATCGAGTCACTCAACAGATTTTGCTAATCGTTCAAGGAAAGGGACGATCTACCGCAAAGATTGGAACAATTTGCCCAAAAATGCATGCTGATTGTTAAGAGCTCCAAAAGTAGCAGTTGGCTTTGGCACAAAAAGAATGAGTCATCTGAACTTTAAAACTCTTAATAAGATAGCAAGGATGTCTCTAGTGGAAGGACTTCCGAATGAAGTATTTTCAAAGGATCAGACATGTACTTTGCATGTCGGAAGGAAAAACAGTCAAAGCTTCATTCAAAAGAATTTCCTGACCGGCCCAAGATCCAAAGTACTACTATTTTGCTTCATATGGATCTATTTGGACCCGTTACACCAATCGATCTCAACGGACGAAATATACTCTGTAATCGTGGATGACTATTCCAAGTTTACAGGTTATATTCTTACATAAGAAGAATGAGACGACAAACGAAGATACCCGAGAAATTAAAAAAAGATTACAAAATGAGAAGGTGTGTCGGCGTAGTAAAAAATCGGATCGGATAAAGGTCTGAAATTTAAACTCTTTTATTCTTGATTTTTGCTCTAAGTTTGGTATCTGACATGAAACATCACCGTAAAGGACGCCACAACAAAAATGGAGTAGCGAACGGAGAAAATGAGAACTCTCAAAGAAGTTCTTTCATACGATGTTAGTGAACATGCAATACCAAGCCGTTTCGGGCGGAAGCAATCAACACTTTGCATGCCATACTCGAATAGATGTCTTACGACTAAGGCTCACTACAAAACACCCTATGAACTGTGGAAGGACGAAAAACCTCGTGTCTCTTTACTTCCATGTTTTTTTTTGTAAGTGTTTCATACACAACAATGGGAAGAGTCGGGTTGAAGACTTTTGAGGCCAAGTCGGATGAGGGTATATTCTTAGGATATTCCTCATCTAGCAAGGCTTTCGGGGTTTACAATGATTTAACCCTACTTGTGGAAGAAACACCCCATGTAGTCTTTGATGAAGCATCTTCTGAACAAGAGAAATCTGCCGCAGAACAAGATGTACCTGATCAACAAGAACCCGATGTTCAGAAAATGGATCAGCTAAAGATTGAGGAAAAAGAATCAGAAACTGTAACAATATACATTCCAGATCTAGCTGATTCACCAGATCATTCAGATCCTAAGGTACGATCAACTGTCGATGAAGAAGCTGATACAGCTGAGACAGTATCAACTGAACCATCCGGTTCAGGGGGAACATCTGAAGTTCCCACGAACAGACATCAGCACATGATGAGTCCAACATCAGCTGAGACTTGTTCTTATCAAGTGGATCATAACTCTGCACCACTCCCAATCGCTAGTAATAAAATTTTATCAGAAATGGACGATGTTCTCCAAACCGGCAAATCGTCGAGCGAAAGGACACGGATAACCAGTCATCCAACTGATCTGATAATCGGAGACCCATCTGATAAAGTTAAAACTAGACATCAGATTGGTGAAAGTTCCATGTATTGTTGTTATCTGTCTATGAAGGAACCAACAACAATAGAGGAAGCTCTACAAGACGCAAATTTGGATTCTAGCCATGCGGAGGAGGAGCCGGAACATTTGAGAGAAATCAAGTTTGGGAACTGGTAGACAGACCAATTCATCAAGACGTTATTGGCACGAAGTGGGTCTTCAAGAACAAGAGAGATGAGAAAAATGTCATCACTAGAAATAAGGCAAGACTTGTTGCTAAGGGGTATTCACAATCAGAAGGAATTGATTATGATGAGACCTTTGCACCAGTTGCTTTCCTAAAGCCATTCGGGTTTGTTCGGCATATGCTTCCCACAGAGGTTCACTGTATCGAGATGGGCGTAAAGAGTGCTTTCTTAAACGGGGTACTAGCGGAGGAAGTTTATGTCGAACAACCTCCGTGCTTTGAAAAGGGCAACCAAGTGTACCATTTAAGAAAAAGCTCTTTATGGCCTGAAACAAGCTCCTCGAGCTTGGTATGATACACTCTCTCAGTTCTTGATGGACAGTGGGTTCACTAAAGGAACAGTGGATAGAACCTTATTCAGAATAGAAGATGGAGAAGATATTCTCATGGTTCAGATCTACGTGGACGGCATCATCTTCGGATCTCCTAACAAGAGTCTATGTGAAAGATTCAAAGAACCGATGCAAGGGAAATTCGAGATGTCCATGATGGGTCGGATGAATTACTTTTCGGGTCTTCAAGTAAAGCAAAGTCTGAAGGGATATTCATCCGCCAAGCAAAAGTACACTAGGAACTTATTGGCTAAGTTTGGAGTTCAAAATTGTAAGGAAGCCAAAATTCCTATGATGACCGGATTCAAGATGGATCCGGATGAGGATGGTCGAAAAACAAATCGAGGAAGAATATAGGGCTCTCATTGGATCTCTACTATACCCGACGCCCGCCGGACCCGATATAACCTTCGCATGAGGTGTATGTGCGATTTCGTGCAAATCCAATGATAAGCCACCTAGAAGCGGTAAGCGGATTCTTAAGTATCTGAAGGGACAAGAAACCTTGGTTTATTTTACCCATCGATGATAATCTAGAGCTTAGTGGGTATTCTCGATTACGATTATGGAGGTTGCAAGATTGACGAAAAATCCACCTCGGAACTTGTCACTCTTAGGAAAAACCCGATCTCGTGGTTTTCAAAAGAAGCGAGACATCGATTCATACATCTACTACTTGAAGTAGAATATATGGCTGCAGAAGTCATTGTTCCCCAACCTTTTTGGCTTAGTCGGCGGTGAGGGATTATAACATTGAAGCTAACAATGTACCTATTTTTACGTGACGATAATAGTCTTATTGCAATCACTCAGAATCCCGTTCTACATACAAGATGCAAGCATGTAGATGTCAGACACCATTTTATAAGAGATCATGTTGAAAAGAAGAATATCAGAATGGAAAAGATTCATCTTGATATCTGAAAGTCGATATTCTAACCAAGCCACTAAATTTGAGATCGATTCGAGAGAATTATGCAATGAGCTAGGGCTTCTGGATCTTGGAGAAAATGCACCTAAAATGTTTGATGGAATGATCTCCAGAACCAGCTGGTTAAGAGACTAACCAGGTTAAAAGGAATCAGTTGAGTTTGGTATCTCAACTGATCAGAAGATCAGTCAAGGAACTGATGAGAGAAATCGATCAGATTTACAAGATTATCAGGTTAAAGGAACTGATCAGACTTAAGGTTTATCAGATTAAAGGAAACGCTCAATTTAAAAGGAATATCTTATTAAATCAGTTGGATTATTTTACATCTTTGTAAGTCGATTAAGCTGATATTCATCAAGCAAGATTCACAAGTGGTATTCACAAGATTAAAGCTTAAAATCGCATAAGGATACAAGAATTTTACACAACAATGGAATAATAGAAATTTTCATTGATAAAGACCCGAAGGTCAGGTTACATTACAAGATACAAGTACAAAGGACCCGGAGGTCAGTACATAAGTGATAACCAAAAACCCTAAACCTATAACCCTAAACCCTCATCCTAACCCAAGTGGAGCAGGGGAGAGAGAGATTTTAAATTTGATGCTCTCATTTTCCCCCACTTAACAAGGGTGAGAGAGGCTTTAAAGAAATCCTAAAGCCGCTAGCTGAAGCTAAAACCAGTGGAGCGACAGCGGCCTTGATAGGATTTTTAAGCCAGGAGCCCTAAGAAAGAGTCAGTGGGCTCTCCAGCTGTTAAATGGTGAGGTGATATACGAAGATCAGTTGTTGACTGATCAAGATCGCATATCAAACTCACGTTCATTTTCAGACTAAGTCTGTTGATGGTAGTTACGTCATAACGATAGACACACAAGGTGCATACGGTTAGGAGAAGTGTCTTCTCAGTTGCAACAGTAGAACCGCCACCGTGGTGGTAGAGAAGCTTTGCAACAATCGTATGTGAAATCTTTGATGACGACGAAAACAACGATAAGGGACGCAAAGGGTTGATTTGAGAAGCTGAAATCATTGAAAAAGGGGTAAAGGTATTTGCCGGAAGTTTAACCGGAAATAAGGGTTCACCAAGATACATGATTCTACAAAGAAGATAAGTATGGTGAATGGGTTATGTTGTGTAAAACAATTGGTCCAATTTATAGAGGCCAAGCAAGGGTGCAAATGCAAATACGAGTTCTCAAAACCTTTTAGAGAAATCTGCACCAAAAGGATAGCGTGTAGGAATCACGCGACTGATAATTGGATAAATTTACGGTGGATTGACATATCGAAAGATTCAGACGATAATTACGCATGTCAAATCGCGCCAACTTAGGGAATAGAGCCTACTATTCTAGACTAAGTTTTGGCGGTAACACTTATTCCAAGAATTGGATTGACTTGAGAAGAATCAGATTAGGTCAGCCAAAATCTGATACATACGAAGCTGATCAGATGAGGAAGATCAGCTGAGCTTGAAACTCCAACAAATCAGATACATCAGTCTATGGGAAAAATAGAAATATCAGGTGAAGGGGGAACTTCAACTGATCAAGGAGGATCAGAAGGGAAATTAGACATATTCAAGGAAAGATCAGTTGAGCTTGAAACCTCAACAAATCAGATGCAAGTGAAGAAGATCAGTTAAAAGGATCAGTTGGGAAATTTTAAGGCTTAGGCAGAATACTAAGATCAACAAGTGAAATCAACATGGACAAGTGGTATTGACTGATTACAATATCAGTCAACCAGATACTTTTTTCTTTTCTCTTGTTCTTTGCTTATTTATCGGATCCTATCTGATATTATTTACCTTACTGTACCCATTATCCTTATGACGTATTCTCTGCAAATCATTTAATGCGGACGTGGGGTACATGTATTAACTGCTATTAAACGTGCTTTTAAATCCAAAAGTTTTTTGTACGTGCTTTTCCTGACCCTACGATCAAAACCACTTAATCTGGAGCGTTTAATCTTTTCAAATGGTTGATCTTCCAAATCGTGTCTTCTCTTTCCCTCCTCGTCTTTATAAAGTTCATCAAAAACCATACCAGAGTTTTCCATTTCACAAACTTGCGATTTATTCTCTGAAAACTCCAGATTACTTCTCTCAGATTCAAAGTGTTTTTCCTAAGTTTCAAAATCATCTTTCCGAAAAGCAGAATCTGGTAATTTATGTTTATTTGATGTAGCTTTTTAAAATCCATTGATCTTAAATGTTCTTATCCTGTGTTATACTTTATTGTTTCTTAGTTTCCGCTTGTGTGATATTCTTTGTATTAATGCACAATTTTTAACCGAATATATCTTATCTGTAGATGATTACTCACGGTATGGGCAAAATAATGTGCAACTATGCGGAACTGGCAACAAAGATTGTGGATGATAAGTTCGTACAGTTCAATATCACTCGGGATCCGGAATCCATGGAGGTCGAGCAAATTCTTCGAAAAGCAGGCCTTGAGAAATTTTATATACGCTTCACTCGCAATCCAAAGATGCAAAGATGAAGCACTAGAATTCCTAAGAATTTAAGAGTGGATTCGGATGCTCGAGAGAGAAGAACTACTTTCGGCGATCACCGCCAAGAAATCGACCGACGAATCACGGATATAACACGTCTGTTCAAATTTACCCAAAGGATTTGATCTCGCTTTGCTCATTACAGGGAGAACGAAGATGAGCCGATCGAAAAAGAGTTCTTGAGAGGTCGACAAACATCATACTTCGTGTTTTGTCGGGCCAATGCTCAAGAGGAAATACCGATTGTTGTTTGACATATTGTCAAAAAACAATAATGGGTATTACATTCAAACCGAATGCTATTACATCCGTCAAACCCAGACAAAGATGGGCGCAATAATTGATGAAGCCAAGAACATCAATTGGCATGGGTTTCAAGGCCATTCTACTCCAAGAACATGAAAAATTTGGAGTTGATGAGTGGAGGCAGGTATATCTGAAGAAGAAGATCAGCAATCTCAACAAGGTTGCAGTTATCCTTCAAGATAAAATGCCAAAGGCCAAATGGGAACAGAATGGACTGAAGTCCTATAAGGCCTTTCTCACAGCCACTTCAGTCATTTTTGGGCCACCAGACGATGATATCTGCCAACCCCCAAAAGTCAAAAGAAAGGAAAAGGCAAGAAGGCAACTTCTTCTACACCAGATGCGGGCGAATCAGCTCGAGCTGGTGAAGGACCCCCAGAAGGCCCACCAGATGCCCCCAAGAAGAAGAAAAGAAAACTGGTGAAGGCCCAGGAGAAGAGGTCGAAGAAGAAGCGAAGCAAGCCCCATGACTCGATGCTAGAAGATGAGTCAGATGAAGAAGGAGCGCCAGAACAGTCTGTTGCACCACAAAAATCAGGTGAAGCATCAGACAGGCAGGCTTCTCAAGCTGAGAGCTCGACAGATCATTCTGAGGAAGAAGCACAAGCCGATCGATCTCCTTCTCCTCCAGCCACAGCTGACTCACCACTCAGACTAACGGCTACTGAGCATGTCTCTCCTATTCTTCCACCTGCCATGAACACCTGAATCGTGATCGGTTCCACGAACCGAAAAGCTTACGATGTGGAACCGAAGCACTGCTTCCACAGCAGAACCTCTGCAGGTCGAACCGATCAGCCATCTTCCGCCTGCTCAAGCACAACCAGAACCTTCCACATCTCATCAAATTGAATCTGGACAGACAATTCCTGAGTCCATATCAACAAAGATCATAACTGGGAAATTGATCAGAATGCGAATCGAAAGAGAAATTGATGAGTTGTATCCAGAACTGGTCGCCCATCCTGCCATAAGAGAGGAAGTTATGGAGATCCTCACCTGGAGAGATCTTCGATTAAAAAGCTTCTCAGACTTTATAATAATTATTGAACAGATGGGCGGTGCGGATGAATTTGCAGACTTCGATTTCGACATGAGGAAATCAGCTAGAGTGGGATCACCAAATGAGCCGATAATCGCTAAATCTGTCAAAGCTCGATCCACGAAAGCTAGGGTTGCGGAGCACAGATGAATCGAGATCGAAAGCAGATGCCATCATGAAGGATGCGAGGAGCTGCCGATGATAGTGGAGCTGTGTCTGCGCTTCATGACCAACCACCGGAGGCAAAAACAATCAATCGGATCAAGTGACACCCAACATTCCAACATCACACGCTCTACCGATCAACTTCGGAGATCAAATCTTGTCTCAAAGATCTCCCGAAAAGAAGAAGTTGAGGGATCGATAGGCGATCAAAGGCGATTGTCATCAAGGAAATAAAAGATCAAAGGAAAATGGCTATTTTTTTCAGATTGGGGCAATCAAAGATCGCTTCTCCCAAAATCAGGTCCATCAAGGTACCGAATCGATAAAAGACCGTTGATGCCAAACCGACTCAGGTGGAACAACACCAAGTTTTTTTTTTTTTCGATGCTCACCGACAAGCTAGAATTGACAGAAGAGAAACTTGATAAACCGATTAAAACACTCTCTCTTGCCATGGAATCACCAAGACCGAATCGATATCAAGATTCAAGAGCTAACTACTCAAACTTCAGCGATTCATTGCAGATCTCAACAAAGGCGATGGCAAATCAACTTTGGTTCTCGACCTCCCACATCACTACTCTTTTTGATCAAACCAAAAAGGGAAGGATGAATGAGAAACCAACTGACACAACAAAAGCGCAGGACATCACAAACTCCTGACCGAGAGAGTCACAAGAAGAACAACCAGATACGCATGTATAAGATATTGGGCCGAAAAGATGTCCAAAGAGCAGATAGCGTAAGAAGTCGAAAAAAGCCAAGAAGAAAGAAGGGCAAAAAAAAAATGGCAGAGGCGTAAAAAATCAACAAGAAATTGATTGAGAGTGAAGAAAGGAAGGGCCGGAAAATCCGTGCGTAACCTAAAATTTGCCAAAGAAGAGTTGATGAGATCATCCCAAAAACTGCTGCGCATGCTAAGAAATTTGAGGAATGGAATAAGATCAGGAGTGAATGGCTTCTGGATGCCTTTGTTCTTAATCTTGTCCCACAAGAAGAATCTCCTGATGAAGAATTCCTCAACTGGTTAGAAAATAAATATCCGGATTTTCTGAAGTATCTGGAAAATGAGGCCAAGCTTATCAATGTAAAAATAACTCGCCAAGAGTATGATCTGTTGGAGTACTCGAAGAAGGCAGATGGCTCATTTGACAGACTGGCATTTCAAAGATTCTATTTTGACATCCTGAGCAAAACGCAAATAACTGATCCTCAGCAAACTGATGATGTCAAATGGAAACTTTATCAGATTTTCAACATACCACAAGATCAAAGAGAGATGCCAGAAGGATACAAGCCTAAAGAGTGAAGAATCAGAAGACTACTCAGGATCAGCTGATTTTATTTTCAATTTTTCTGATGTAACATGTAATCAACATCCTTAATGAGAAAAGTTTATTTTCTGATCATAAGACAAAGTCTCATTGTCTTCTGATTATATGCTCTTAACTGTTCTATTTTTATCAACTGCTTTGGTTTCTCAAAGTGTTTTGGTTTCATCAAAAAGGGGGAAATTGTTGGGAAATTTATAGTTTTGATGAAAGTTCCAAAAAAACACATGTAATAGGACCAGTCAGACCTGTTAGCTGACTGATGATTATATTACCTGCTATAGGAGACCAGTTGATAATGTTTGTATAGAACAACTGATGTAATAGATAGGTCACATATTGAGGGGGAAACTCAATATGTATAAGTCAGATCTGAAGACTCAAAGGACAGCTGATATCCGACAGGCTAGAATGCAAGACAAGAACAGAAGATCAGATCGATCTGATCTAGTCAGATGTCTCAGCTGAAGTCATGAAGCTCAAACTCAGAATACTTGAAGATCAGATGACGTTCAGAAGATCAGACCAGAAGACCTACATCAGCCGAGTCTGCTAGTTGAAGCTAAGTCAACCGGCACCATAAGACTCCATCAGGTAGACTGATCAGTTCAGACTGATCAGGTCAGCTCACCAGGTGAAATCTGATGTTTCACCTGATCATACGACTATGATCTGGACAAGAAGAATGTCAACACTAGTTGGAAGAACAACACTGAAAAGTGCGTTTGTTCAACCAATAAGAACAAGACACGTATGATCGGAGCCGACAAGTAAGGGATTCGATGCTGCTCTCTCTCTAACGGCTATAAAGCACAAGTTCACGATTTCGGCCATGCCGTTCCTGAAGCACGTCACATCAATCCTGCAAACCTACCTAATATAGCCTGAAATTCAAATTGCTCTCCAACGGCTCTTTGATTTCAAGGTCTATAAATATGGGATCACTTCAAAGTGAAAGAAGATACGGAAACAACAAAAATGCTGAACAATCAAGAAGCTCAAGCTAATATCAGTTTTCCGCACAAGAACACGAACAAGAAGATTAATTTTTATTAAGTGTTCATCCCATACGTTCTTAGCATAGAAATCTTTTCATCTAGCTGTTAGGCTGCTTATACGCAAGAAAAGATTTCATAGTTGGAACCAAAAACAATCTTACCCAAACCCCCAAGTTAGGTTAAGTTGTTTAACAAGATTTCAGACTAGGGTTTCTAGTTCTGATCTCTGGGATCGGTTGAGTGTGAACTCTTTAAACATCTAGTTGGTGTACTGTGTTGGACTAACACATAAAACTAAGTCCAGTTGGTTAAGTCGGTGCCCCTTGTGATAGGGAAGAGTGGACGTAGGACTGGTTTGTCCGAACCACTATAAATCTTGTGTGCCTTTACTGCTTTGATTAACTGTTACACATTCGCACACAACCTTTAAAGCGCATACATATTCCAAGTTGAGATCAGTTAGCACCAAGCTTCTGATCTGATCAAACGTGACACTTCTGTCAACTGATTAAAAGATTAACTTTGGAATCTGATTTATCAAAACTGGTTTTTCACACGGGTAAAACTTAAGCTTCCGCACACATCAGTTAAACTGATAGTTACCGAACTGATCTGCCTTCAGGCGATCAGTAAGTTGGTTATCAGCCCAAACTGATTCACTCACACTCTGATCAGGCTAACTGCTCTCACACCTGATTTGCACAAAAGTTTTAGAAGTCTATTCACCCCTCCCCTCTAGACTTCTACCCTCACAAAACCCGTTCGGGACCTACAACCTTTATCATACCAAATCTTGCAAGTGGAAATTTATTTTCGGTATGGATAATAATGTTGAGTTGTCTTTACTCCAAGGACAAAGTTATTAATTAATATAAAGCTTGTTCAGTAGCTTAATTAATTAATGGACTAATATAATCTTAAATGCGGGAAATAATAACCGGGAGCCATATTATAGTGAAATCGTAATATGGGTTAAGATGGATAGTTCAAAATTAATTTTATAGTGTAATAAATTAATATTAATGGACTTGAACAATATTTGGCCCAATATTATAGTTTCATAGTCCATTGAAGGTTCAATCTTAATTCTCCTAAAAAGGCCCCTCAAATAGCCCAAAAATAAAGTCCAATTAATGAAAGAGAGAAGAAAATATTATTGCCTAATATTTCTTGATATTTTCGAAAATATGTAGGGAAAAGGGAAGAAAAGATTGTCTTGATTTTCTTGTAGATATTTTATGGAAAGAGATAATCATTGTAGGAATACATAATTATCCCATAAATTCAAGAAGTCAAATCTTGATTCTTTATGCCTTGTTATTTTCGAAAATTTAGGAATAAAAGGGGAAGAGATTTTTATGGAAAATTTAAATAAGGAGAAAAGAATATAGGAGATATATTCAAGATTTCTTGGAGACCAAGAAAAGATTTTTTCCCTATTTTCCTAGCACTAAAAATTGGCCCCCCCATTCCTATATATAGGGGATGAATTTTTCATTCCCAAGTGCAATTCCATGTGTTGTAAATATTAGAAATCCACAAAGGTGGTAGCATTATATTTTTTGTTTTCTCTCTTGTTAAAATCGTTCGTGCGAATCCTCCCACCGGATTACATTCGTGGACTTTGGGACATATTTGGGAAGGCAATTTGGGTAGATCCATCGTCTCAACGGTTGTCTCTGCAAGAGGTATGTAATCTCGTAACTCCTAGTTCCGCATGTTTAGGATTTACGTGAATTACGTGTTCGCATGTTGTTTAATTATTATGTTGAATTAATTTAGGATTAATTCATGCTAGTAATTAATTATTTAATTTGAATATGTATTTAAAATCATCTCGAATAGATCCGGGCACCCACATTTTCCCAACATATCAGGTATGCTAAATCTGATGACACTCGAGTATATGAGTTGGAGAAATCCATAAGTGGTATTTCCAAAGGGTCTCAATCCATGGTTGTCTATTACAATACTTTTAAGTCATTATGGGATGAATGGTTGAGCTATAGGCCTGCTTTATAGTGTAATTGTGGGGCAATGATTCAATGTACTTGTGAGATTCCTAAAATTGTTGCTAGGACTCAAGAAAAGGATGTTATGATAAAATTGTTGGTAGGATTAGATGATAGTTACTCTGCAATCCGAAGTCATATTTTGATGCAGTCTGCATCTTACACTCTGTCTAAAGTGTTTTCTATTCTTGTTCAAGAATAGTCTCAGAGATCTCTTAAGTGTGGTAGTACTATTTCTCAGTGTGAGTCTGTTGCAATGTTGGCCAAGAATGCCAAGTTTTACAAGGATAAGAAGAAACCAATGAAATGTAGCCATTGTGAGGGCCCTGGTCATACAGTGGATAGATGCTTCCAATTGATAGGGTATCCCCCTAGGTGGAAGGTCCTAGAGGTCCTAGGAATGGTATTGAGTGGAAGGGTACTGGAAGTAAGTCAGACACCACTGCAAATGCTATGGTCAGGAATGATGATACTGACCCTGGTGGTATGACTAATCCTCTCTTCATTCAAGACATGTTTGAGTAATTCTTGACTTTCTCCAAGATGCAGAAAGGGTCTGAGAATTCACATGCTGCAGCTGGAGCTTTTACTGAGCCAAACCCCGCTACAGGTAATTCAGGTAGTTCTTGCTTTCATGTTGTTTCTTCTGATAAAAATAGTTGGATTCTTGACACTGGTGCTACAGATCACATGACTTATGATTTTTCTATGTTTTCTGCACCACCAGAACCTTCTAATATTAAGATTAAACTTCCTAATAATGCTTTAGCAACTGCTACTTACACTGGAAATGTGGTTATAAATGATTTCTTGACATTATACAATGTATTATGTGTTCCTGATTTCACTTTCAACTTACTTTCCATTTCTCATTTAACATCTCACTCTAATTGCTCAGTTAGATTTCTGTCCTCACACTGTGTTTTGCAGGACAATCTCGCCAAGAAAGTGATTGGTACTGTTGAGCAATTTGGAGGCCTTTACTGCATAAAGTCAGAACATGTTAAGCATGCAAATAATGTTTTTTCTTTTGATCCTGTTGTATGGCATTCAAGGTTAGGTCATATCTGATAAGAAAATGCTTCATATTGTAAATCTGCCCAATGTGCCTAAGACTTTGAACAAAATATTGAATAAGCATGTTTGTGATATTTGTCCTCTTGCAAAACAGAAAAGATCTTCTTTTCCTACTAGTACTTCTTCTAAAAATGCTATTTTTGAGATGATCCATTGTGATGTGTGGGGACCTTTCTCAATCTCTTCTTTGCATGGTCATAAGTTTTTCTTAACTATTGTAGATGATTATAGCAGGTGTACTTGGGTTTACATGTTGAAACACAAGAGTGATGTGAAAACTTCTATTGAGAATTTTGTGAATATGGTTCAACCCAATTTTTAACAAATATTAAAATACTCAGGAGTGATAATGGTACTGAGTTTTTATTACATGAATTTTATCATTCAAAAGGTATTATCCATCAGACTTCATGTGTTGAAACTCCACAGCAAAACGGTGTTGTGGAAAGAAAACATCAACACTTACATCAAGTTGCAAGAGCTTTTCTTTTTCAATCATGCTTGCCTCTAAATTCTGGAGCTATTGCATTCAAGCTGCAGCACACATCATTAATAGAATTCCATCTGATGTTTTACATCATAAAACTCCTTTTGAAATTTTGTACAAAAAGTTACCTGATTACTCTTACTTGAGGTGTTTTGGTTGTCTTTGTTTTGCTAGCACTATATCTGCACATAGAGGGAAATTTGATCCTAGATCTACTAAATGTGTGTTTTTGGAATACTCTTTTGGAACAAAGGGATACAAATGTTATGATCTCAATACTGGAAAAGTTTTTGTATCTAGAGATGTAAAGTTCTATGAATCTGTATTCCCATATTCTGATAAAACTGCAACTGATCAATTCATTAACACTCTGGCTTCTGAATTTGATCAATATAGTACACAGTTTGTTGCAGATTCAATATTTTATGATGACACTACTACTTCTCATACTTCTGTACCTGATTCACATAATGTTTTACATCCTGTGATCACTGATAACACTATAGATGACATGATCATCAACACACATTCTACCTTACATGATGATGTTGTTTCTATTGTCCCTGATACTTGTGTTCCTGATACTTGTGTTTCTGATATTTGTGATACTGTTGATGGTTTGAGAAGATCTGACAGAACTAGACACACACCTGCATATTTGGATGTTTATAATACTTCTCTCCCTAATTCTATTAATCATGGGATTAAAAAGGCTAATATGCTCATCAAATATCCTATATCTGATTACATTTCAACAGAAATGCTTTCATCTTCCCATAAAGCTTTTACTGCATCTATTTCACAAATTATTGAGCCTAAAACATACAAACAGGCTATTAAAGATGAAAATTGGGTTCAGGCCATGAATAAGGAACTTGAGTCCATAGAAAATACACATACATGGTCTCTTGTTAATTTACCGCAGGGAAAGCATTGCATTGGCTGCAAGTGGGTGTTCAAAGTTAAATACAAGTCAGGTGGCAACATTGAAAGGTACAAGGCCAGGTAAGTTGCAAAGGGATACACACAAGAAGAAGGTATTGACTACTTTGATACTTTCTCCCGAGTTGCCAAAATCACCACTGTAAGAATCCTTCTCTCTATTGCTATAGCTAAGAAATGGTCCATACATCAGTGTGATGTGAATACAGCATTCCTGCATGGTGATTTAGATGAAGAAGTATATGACCCCTCCCCCTGGTTATTGTTCTGTTGATGATACTAGAGTTTGCAGATTACAAAAGAGTCTTTATGGATTAAAGCAAGCCTCAAGGCAATGGTTTAATAAACTTTCTGATACTTTGATTGATTTTGGATATCAGCAATCAAAAGCTGATACTTCTTTATTTACTAAAACAACTAGTTCCTCTTTTACTGTACTAGTTTGTTATGTGGATGACATTATTATTTCTGGTAATGTTTTAGAGGAAATTTTCAGTGTCAAAGCTCATTTACATGAAAAGTTTATTATAAAAGATCTTGGAACTTTGAAATATATGTTGGGTATTGAGGTTGCAAGAAATGAAACAGGTGTTCAATTATGTCAAAGGAAGTATGTGTTAGATCTTCTCACTGATTGTGGATTACTTGCTAGTAAACCCTACACAACACCTATGGATTCTAAGCATACACACACTGATGCACCTCTACTTGAAAACCCTTCTGAATACAGAAGGATTGTTGGTAAATTGCTATACTTGACAATCACTAGACCTGATATTTCCTACACAGTACAAACTTTGAGTCAGTATATGAGCAAACCAAATGAATTCCATATGAAAGTTGTACATAGACTACTCAGATACTTGAAAGGTACAATAGGTCAGGGTCTTTTTTATCCAGCAAAATCTAACTTCAAACTGCAAGCTTTTTCAGATTCTGATTGGGTCAGGTGTGACCAAACTAGAAGAAGCATCACTGGATTTGCCATCTACTTAGGAGATTCTCTCATTAATTTCCTGGAAATCCAAGAAGCAAACAACTGTTGCAAGATCATCAGCTGAAGCTGAATATAGAGCTCTATGTGCTACAACTTGTGAGCTTCAATGGATCTTCTATATACTCAAAGACTTGAAGATCAGCCATCCCACTCCTGCAATGGTGTATACAGATAGCAAGTCAGTCTATGGGATAGCCCATAACCCTGTTCTACATGAGAAGTCCAAACATATCCAAATAGATATATACTTCACAAGAGACAAGATCAAAGAGGGAGTCATCAAGTTGATTCAAATACCTACCAATGAAAATCTTGCTGATGCATTAACAAAACCACTGGTTCCTGCACTCCACAACAACATCAAGTCCAAAATGGGTCTTTTGAACATCCATGCCCATTTTGAGGGGGGGTCTCAAGATATAAAAGAGAATAAATAGTTTTATTCTCTACTAATACCTTTCCCTTATAGAACTAATACCTTTAGTCTAGTTTATTTCTTATAAATAGGCCTCCCTTCATTCTTTCAGTTATTAATTCCTTCTTTGTATTCTCTCAAGATTGTAACAAACTTTCACATTCAATTCTTAGTAAAGATTCATGTTGATTTCATGTTTCTACAGTATGTTTTGGCCGATTTTTTTTTTCTAGAGACCGGATCTACTCATGAAAATTCACAATTTTTTTTGTTCTTCATACAATATGCTATAAAAGTGTCCCTCAAATAATATATATGAATGATAGAAACATTTTTAACAGGGAGATACTTGCTGCTTTTAAGCCACCACTTCAAATGCTGAATTGATGATCAATATTACGAGATAAGGTTTTTGGTTGATCCTTCATCTTCATCTCAAATTCTCAACTAATCAATTGAGTTCACTCTCAATTGGTTGCAAACTCATGTTCTTCCAATTCTTTATTATTTCCTTACTATAATACTCCCCTTAAACATGCAGAAATTGGAAATTCTGCGTAAGTCATGTATATGAATATTATCTTCTATTCCTACAAAACCTATATAAATTAAGTAAATCAAAGAATAAAGAACAACTAATACAAATAAACCTGAGCTGAATAATTGACCAAAACCCTCTTTAGCAAAACGTTGTAGCATGATTCTTATCCTTCATCGCTGGAATTAAAAAGACCATAACAATAAAATAAATACAGTGATGGATAAATAGAACTTAAAAAGCCAAAAATTGAAAAAAAAAAAAAAGAAAAAAAAGGAGACGACGTCGTCAAACGATGACGGTATACATAGGTTCCGCAAAAATGAATATGTGGGCTTTCTTACTTGGGGCATAATTTATTTCAGTATTGAACCTCAGTCTTCTATTTGTATTTGTGCTAATGCAAAACTGGACTTGTTGAATAAATATTTTCATAGTGTGTGAAAAACCTGGGTCAGTATTGGAGTATTTGGGCCCAAGTAGGAAAGCTAACATAAGCCATTTTTTCTGAACCCACGCAAACTATCGTCGTGACGTCTTCTTCTTTATCTTTTTCTTTTTTTTAATGGAGAGTTTTAAGTTTGTATTTATTTTATTGTCATGGTTTTTTAATTGCAGTGATGAAGGATAAGAATCATGCTACTACGTTCAATTGTTCAGCTCAGGTTTATTTGTATTAATTCTTTATTCATTCGTCCTTCATTGTAGAAATAGAAGAGAATAATGCAATGGCTTGGCTTACGCAGGATTTTCAATTTCTGTGAGTTTAAAGGGAATGTAAGGAATAATAAAGAATTGAAAGAACAGTCTGCTCAATTACACAGGTAATATCAATTGAGGAGGAACTCAATTGATATGAAGAAAAAAGATTAGAAAAAAAAAAAAAAACATATTCAGATACGTCTTCTAGATTATATTGATCATCAATTCAAAACTTGAAGAGGTGGCTTAAAACCAACAAGTATCTCCTGGTTAGAGATGTATATATTATTTTGGGGCCACTTTTATGCAATATTGTGTGTGTAATTTGGACAAATGACTGATTACTATAAAAAAAAAACACATGCCTATTTGCTAATAGGTACATCACCTTTTAAAACTTACTCCCAACTACAATTTTTCATGTAAAATACTCAATTTAGCCTTCTTTTTATGTGCACCCCTAAAACACCCAAATACCCCAACCCCCAATAATACATCAATTCGTATGTACACCCCCAATCCCCTATTTTAGTTTTTAATTTCTCTCTCTCCCAAAAAAACAGACCTGGGTAGTGAAATTGGACGACGAATCTGGTGGTTGGGAAAGTGACTATGAAAATGGTAGTTAACCACATTTTCGGAGGCGGTGCAGATGGTCCCGAAGTTTGGGAGGCATTGATGCGATGGAGGCGTCCCGGATTCCGCAGGCATTGGTGTGGGGTGCTCCTGGATTTGGTGGTTGTGGTTGTGCAGCAACGGCGGTGGTGCGACTATATTTTTGGTGGTGGTGGTTGTAAGAGAAGAGAAAAACACATCCATTTTCAATGGTAGATCTAGGGCGACAGCGATGGATTTGGAATCTTGCTTTTTTGGTGGTTATGGTGGTGTGTGATGAACTGAAGTAGTAATGTTGAATGTGTGGAATACAATTAGATTTTTTAATTGTTTGTTATATAAATTTGATTTGTATATGTACAGATTTTTAGTGTAGAGACCTACTCAAAATATAATTATGAAGTCTACCCTATTCCATGAAATCGTTATAGAATTTTGAAAAAAAATACTCTAAGGCACAATTTTTTTCAATCTATTACTATAAGTGTGGGTCCCGAACAGGTTTTGTGAGGGCAGAAGTCTAGAGGGGAGGGGTGAATAGACTTCTGAAAACTTTTTGTGCAGATCAGATGTGAAAGCAGTTAGTCTGATCAGAGTGCAAGTGAATCAGTTTGGACTGATATCTAACTTACTAATCGCCTGAAGGCAGATTAGTTCGGTATCTATCAGTTTAACTGATTGTGCGGAAGCTAAGTTTTACCCGTGTGAAAAACGAGTTTTGATAAATCAGATTCCAAAGTCAGTCTTTTAACCAGTTGACTAAAGTGTCAAACTTGATCAGATCAGAAGCTTGGTGCTAGCTGATTCTAACTTAGAATATGTATGCAGCTTTAATAGTTGTGTGCGATTGTGTAAACAGTTAATCAAAGCAGGTAAAGGCACACAAGATTTATAGTGGTTCGGACAAACCAGTCCTACGTCCACTCTTCCCTATCACAAGGGGCACCAACTAAACCAACTGGACTTAGATTTTTGTTTTAGTCCAACACAGTACACCGACAGATATTTAAAGAGTTCTCACTCAACCGATCCCAGAAATCAGAACTAGAAACCCTAGTCTGAATCTTGCTAAACAACTTAACCTAACTTTGGGTTTGGATAAGATTGTTTTGGTTCCAACTATGAAATCTTTTCTAGTGTTTAAGTAGCCTATCAGCTAGATGAAAAGATTTCTGTGCTAAGAACTTATGGGATGAACACTTAAAAAATTAATCTTCAAGTTCGTGTTCTTCGTGCGGAAATTTGATTATAGCTTGAGCTTCTTGATTGTTTCAGTGTTTCCGTATATTCACTCTGAAGTGTGATCCCATATTTATAGACCTCGAAATCAAAGAGTCGTTGGAGAGCAATTTGAATTTCAGGCTATATTTGGTAGACTTGCAGGATTGATGTGATGTGCTTCAGGAACGGCATGGCTGAAAGTGTGAATAGTGTCTTTTATAGCCGTTAGAGAAAGCAGCACCAAATCCCGTAATTGCCGGCTCCGATCATATGTGTCTCGTTCTTATTGGTTAACAGACGCACTTTTCAGTGTTGTTCTTCCAACTAATGTTGACATTCTTCTTGTTCAGATCATCAACGTATGATTTGGTGAAACATCAGTTTTCACCTGGTGAGCTGACCTGATAAGTCAAAACTGATCAGTCTACCTGATGGAGTCTTCTGGTGCCGGTTGACTTAGCTTCAACTAGCAGACTCGGCTGATGTAGGTCTTCTGGTCTTATCTTCTGGAAGTCATCTGATCTTCAAGTATTCTGAGTTTGTGCTTCATGACTTCAGCTGAGATATCTGACTTTATCAGATCGATCTGATCTTCTGTTCTCCTCTTGCCTTCTGGCCTGTCGGATATCAGCTATTCTTTGGATCTTCAGATCTGACCTATACATATTGAGGTTCCCTCTCAATATGTGACCTATCTTCTACATCAGTTGTTCTATACAATAATTATCAACTGGTATTCTATAAATGGTAATATAAACATCAGTCAGCTAACAGGTCTGACTGGTCCTATTACATGTGTTTTAGAACTTTCATCAAAACTCTAAATTTCCCAACAATAAGGTACTTTTTTTTAATTACTCTAAAGTATAATTGCACTTGCACATACGTAGTCGAAGTTGCACATTTGACTACATAATGTACAAATTCGACTATGTATGTGAAAGTGCCAAAAAAATTTGTACATTAGAGTAATGAGTATATCAATGTTGTATGTACCTTAATAAATTTGCATGTGCAATTGTACAAAATTGACTATGTATATGCATGTGTAATTGTACTGTTGATGGCTGGTAAAATCGGATTAATTGAGTGAAATATGGCTTTGTGGTAACTAGCTAATCAAACAATGAATCATCAAATGATTGAAAGTTATGAACTCAGGTATTGAAAGCAGTAAATAAAGTGCACGGAGACTAGGACAAATTTTGCCTCTTGTATTGATATTTTTTCGGACCTTTTTTTGGGTCCTAAGTGCCCATATTTATACTACATGGGAGAGTGCATTTCACTATCTGGTTTTCTTGTCGGGACATCAAATGGTCAAACCTTCATTTAATGCCCGGTACTTCATTTTACATTAATTTTCGACATCTCCTGAGAGCTCGCCTTTCCTTGCGGCGTGACACCTGGAATGTCCTTGAATCCTTTGCCGTAGTTCTCTGATCTTTCCCCAAACTGCGTAACTAATGTTATCGTCTTGTAGCTCAAGCCATTGACTTATCCGCATTTGGAGGGTTTTCCTGACTTAGTACCGCACTGCAATATTAATTTTCTTATGTACAAGTGAGCTCTTAGCGGATATTATACCTGTTGTACCTTTCGGACGAGCTTGGATAAGAGACCTCTAAGTGAGCGAGCTCAAAGAGAACTCATGAGCGAGCTCATAGTGAACTAGTTTGTGAGCTTTATGCGAGCTCCACGAGGAGCTCATGATGAGCTAGAGCTCAATGAGGAGCTCATAATGAACTATTTTGAGCTCATTGAGCAAGCTCACGGTGAACTAGTTTGTGAGCTCTATGAGAGCTCCCTGAGGAGCTCGTGATGAGCTAGAGCTCCAAGAGGAGCTCATAATGAGCAATTCTGAGCGAGCTCATAATGAGCTCTTGACCCTTATTGTTTTCTCAAAACTTTCTACGAGCTCAATGAGAGCTCTACGAGCGAGCTACTTGGGTGTAGTGACCTCGGCCCTTTTTGGGTGAGCTAGAGTCCATCTCACGTGTGGGCGAGCTTGAGAAACCTTGTAGAGCCGAGAATCATTGTAGAACTGGGCGAGCTCGGCCCAGTTATCTAATTGGGCTCCTTCATTAACGGATGAGATATTAATGGGCTTGGACGGAATTAATAGTGATACAACAATTGCCCCTCGGTTCACTGCTCGTAATTGGAGCGAGCAACGAGCCGATCTTCCTTGGACTTTTGTAATGAGGTGTGACACGAACTGTGAGGTGGACAGAGACTGGGCCTTCAAAATTTTCCAACATGCCAAAGCTCGTGAAGTGGATTGATAATACCGCAAATGAGATAAATGACTTGTTAGCGAGGTGGGCTAAACTCCGAGGTAGGCCGAGCTCACAACCCTTGGGAGAGAATTTCTTCAAACATATAAACATCTTTTTTTTTTTTTTTTTTTTTTTTGCGGGTTGGGCCACAAATATTATAATCTGTAATTTGGCCAACAAATTTTCACTTCAGCAGGCTAGCCCATCAACTAAATAAACTGGTGATTTATTTTAGAAATCTAGCCCAACACTTTTACTCAGGGCCCCAAAACTTATACTACTCAAGGCCCAAAAAATTACTGGGCCGATTTAATCTTAGGCCCAGTAAACTAGGGCCAAGCACACATATGTCGCGAGCTGCTGCGAACTGCTCCGAGCTCTCGCGAGCTACGAGGTCGAATGAGCGGCGAGGCCGAGCTCGCGCGATGTCCTCTTAATTGTTCCTTCATATAGACGAATGAGCGGTGAGCTCAGAAGATATGGGTCCGATCTATATGAGCTCGCCTGAATCTGAGCGATAAAATGAGATGGCCACGAACTAGGCAAGTCGATGGAGGCTAAGTCGAGCTCGCAACAAATTTGTTGGCGAGCTCATCGCTCCTGGCGGGGTGCATCGAGCTTTGGCAAATGGTGAGCTCAGGATTTACGAGCTTTTGGCGAGGTGCGGGCTCTGGAGTTGCGAGCTCTTGGCGAGATGCGGTAGCGGTGATGTGTATTGTGGGCCGAGCTCCGATTCATCGGGGCGAGCTCGGGCCAATTGGATTTCGGGGTTGAGCTCAGGCGAGCTGCACGCGAACAGCGCACGAGCTGCCCGCGAATAGGGCACGAGCTGCACGGGGATGGATGTCCTGTGCGCGGGGGTTACTCGAGAGTTGGGCCTCGACCAACAATTAATCAGTGAGCTCCGACGAGTTTGGGCGAGCTTGGCATTCGTGGCGAGGCAGACCTTACGAGCTGCCCGTTGGACTTAGCCTCGTGGCGAGCTGCGAGCTGTGAGGTGGCGTCGAGTTTGTGAGCTTCGAAGTAACGGTGAACTCGGGACGAGCTCAGGGCGAGCTTGAGCCAAAATGGGCCCGAATTTCGAGGCTTGGGTCTGCTCACAATCAGGCGAGATCCTGAGAGATAGCGACGGGTCGATTTTCGGATTCAATTCGGGAATGGAACCCCTGCTGGGCGCCCAAACCAGCATGGGGTGCTGGGCAATCAATACGGTGTCGTTTCCTATGATTCACATGGAATAACAACTTTAGTTCTTTTATTGCTGCCTATATTATTGCTGCCATTAACTTTAGTATACTTTTATTTGTTTATTTATTGTATACTTTTACTAAATTTACACAATTCTTCTCTCAATAGTTTTACTTTTCTTTGTAAATAAATTGCCCTTTTCAGCATAACAAGTTGCACGCTTGTAAAATGTAACTTATATTGTTAAAGATATTAGTTGTGAAAGTACAAATATATAACTTATTACTACTAAAAATGTATTACTCGTAATATTAAAGGGTGTTATATATATATTAGAAAGGGGTATCAATAATGAGAAAAAAAGCGTATGACTTATATTACAATAAGATATTAATCGTGATAATTGAAGGATCTGTGCCGTCTGGTCTGTAAGTATGAAAATAGTGAAACTAGATAAGTATATGACTTATATTAATAGAGGGTATTAATTATGAAAATTGAAGAGTACGACTTATTACCACAAAAAGAGTATTACTCATGATACTGGAGGGTATCATTATCTATATTACAAAAAGGTATTAGTAGTGAGAATATAAAGATATGACTTATATTACAATAAAATATTAATCGTGATAATTGAAGGGTAAAATATGTAAATATGAAAACAGTTTTATGGTAAATAAATTTCACAAGTGATCTACTTTTCTTTTTTTAATTAATTATTAAAATTGTATTAAGTAAGTCTAGGTCTTGTATCCATCCAGGTGCACCGTGCATTCATAGTGCATTTTACAAGCGTGCAACTTATTATGCTGAAAAATGCGATTTATTTACACAGAAATATGCAACTATTGAGATGAGAATTGTGTTAAATTTATTAAAATAATATAATAAATAAACAAATAAAAAATAATAAAAGAACTAAAGTTAATGGCAGCAATAATATAGGTAGCAATAAAAAAACTAAAGTAGTTATTCCATGTGAATCATAGGAAATGACACCGTATTGATTGCCCAGTACCCCTGCTGGTTTGGGCGCCCAGCAGGGGATCCATTCCCGATTGAATTCACAACTTGACTTTCCCAAACTGCATTCCTGATTTTTCTCATTTCATAAAGTTTGAGATCTACTTTCCATCTTTTCTTGATGTTTGAAATTCAAAAGGAGACAAACTTTCCAAAAGCAAAATCGGATGCCCCTGTTCCTTATTTCTTCATAAACATAAAAATTGGCCGCATCTTTCCTTTTTGAATTTCTGAAACTTAAAACACCAATATTTCCATGGAAGCCGCCCACTCTTCTCCATTGTCTAGGTGAGCTCATTGAGACCTCGGGCGAACTGGTGGGGATCAAGGCGAGTTCACGCGTGACCTCGGCTAGTCTCTTAATCGTGACAACTCGCGATGTGGGCGAGCTGGACATGTAAACAAGCAAAAATCATCCCGGGTCGAGCTGGGCGGCGAGCAGAGGTGAGGTTCACTCGTTTTTGGCGAGGTGGGGTGAGCTTCAGGCTGATTTTTTGTGGGTTTGCTCGGCTAAGTGGCGAGGTTGAGCCAGGTGCGGCGACGTGGAATTGAAATCCTGAGCTTGAAATACACTTGGCTTAGTGAAACTTCTCCTGCTGCTCTGTTTCATTTCTTCGGCCAAATGTGAAGTGTTAAGAACATAAAATTTCATGCGCTGAGCCACACTTTTATTTTCCAAGATCAAATAATGCGGCTGATTTCTTGTTTAATTCTTCAATTGAAAGTGACAGCTGTGACATGGGCTTGAGGCTCCAATTCTTGATTAAATAAGAGCTTACAAATGTTTACTAAGGTTTTAATGCTTGAAAAACAATTGGGTTGTGATATTGGACCTCCACATTTCTTAAATGGGTGGCTGCTCTAGGTTTTGGCGAGCTGGTGGCGAGCTCTGCCTTTGGCCGTCGAGGTGGGCTTTCTTGTGTCTTATTGCTAAGGTGGCCGAACAATGGCGAGCTCTAAGAAGAGACGAGACGGAGATTGGGCCTTTTTGGCGAGAAAAGAGGCGAGGTGGCGAGCTCTAAAGCGTGGTTGAACGAGGCGGACTCTGGAGAAACAATTTTCACGGGGAGAGCTTGCGAGCGGAATGGCGAGCAGCGTGGTTCGCTTGTTTATAGCGAGATGGGGCGACCTGTGGGCCAGCCGTTATTTGGGCCTTATCCGGATTGAACTCGAGCAGGCCCGAGTTCGTTTTATTATCGAGCATCAATCTTGTTTAGTCCATAACTTGAGCTCCCGACCTCCGATTGTGTTGAATCTTTTTTCATTGCGACAGTATATTCGAGGAGCTTCACGTGGTTTATTCCTCTTCTAAAATATCTTTATAGATCATAGCAGTTTTTTAAATCAATTCTTGTCATTTGGGTTTCGACTCCTTGGTGCTCACTCGGCGAGGTGGCAAACTGCTAACTGAGATGGGGTGGCGAGCTGCCAATTTGGGCCGTGAGCATCCGCACGAGCTGATAAATGGGCTCTCATGGCGAGGTGAATTTGAATTGGCCGAGCTGCTAATCCCAGAGCCGTGAGCAACCACGCGAGCTAACAAATAGGCTCTCATGGCGAGGTCCGGCGAATTAGACCGAGCTGCAAGGCAGAGTTGATGTGGGCCGACTTTTGTTATAGGCTGAACTGCCAATCCATGAGCTGCCAGTCCTTGTGCCGAACTTGAGCAACCTTCAGGTGAGATGGGGGCGAGCAAGTGGTGAGATTTTCCCTTTGGCGAGCAGTATGGTGAGGGAACTCACATTCAAAATGTCCTAGTTCATTGCAGATTTTCATAGAGCCGGCTCTTTCTGAAGAACACCGGGGACGGGTGTCTTTTATTTATGGAAAAATCTTCGAAACTTTAATGAACAGTGCTAATAGTTCTGAAACACATTTGAGCATGAACCTTTGCTTGGACTTCGACGATGAGGTGAAGTGAGCTATGAGTTGTACTTGCATTCGGCGACCTCCACGTGGTGAGCGAGCAGATGAAATAGCGAGGTGGGCAAGCAGCTAGGTGGACGATACTACGACCTGGGCCATTTCTTGGGCTTTTTGGGCGGAGTGGCGAGGTGCGAGTTTGCTGGTGAAGCTCCGCTGAGGTGGCTATTGTTCAAGAGAATCCAATCACTTGATATTTTTCAATACTTCCTTTCTATAGCCACATGTTGGCTTTTGTCATGTCACATACTTTGCCTTGTGATCATTTAGCTTGTTTTTTATGAAGTGAAGTTTACTTTCAATGCCTTAGCATTTTTACATATTTGCTTGCAATCTGTCTTTGGCTTGTTGTCTTACTTTTAATCGACTTAGTTGTCTTATTATTTTGCAACTTTATTGGCTGGTCGTCTTAGTTGCGACTTAGTTGTCTTATTGTTTTGCAACTTTTGATGCCTTGGGATGCCTGTTATGAAATGTTATGAATTTTTATGTTTGTGTACTATCTTTGAGAGGTCGATCTCCTTAGAGATCGAAGACTTCGAGTAATCGACCTCCTTGGAGGTCGACAACCTGCCCCCTTGTCCATGACATAAAAAATTCTGATCGTCTTATTTGGTTGCGATCCTTTGATGTTTAGAAATTTCTATGTTTGTGGACTATCTCTGGGAGGTCGATCTCCTTAGAGATCGACGACTTTGGGTAATCGACCTTCTTGGAAGGTCGACGACCTGCCCCCTTAGTCTATGGCATAAAACATTCTAATCTTCTTAGTGCTTTGGCACTTATTTGGTCGTCTTATTCGGATGCGACTGAGTGCCTTGACACTTGTCTGGTCGTCTTATTTGGATGCGACCTAATG
Source organism: Stenogyne calaminthoides (assembly GCA_037126765.1). Lineage (NCBI taxonomy): Eukaryota > Viridiplantae > Streptophyta > Magnoliopsida > Lamiales > Lamiaceae > Stenogyne > Stenogyne calaminthoides. The sequence continues at coordinate 19,418,170 of JBBCBC010000034.1, forward strand.
CCTTAGCATTTTTGTGCTAGAACATACAATAATAACTGATCTCGTTAGAGGTCATTAGACCTGCCCCCAATTTCTGATCACTAAACTCTAAGTGCATGACAAAATGAGACGAACTCAGACTTGATGAAAGATAACTTCTATTTCCAAATTTGAAGCGAGCTTCTCTGACAAAATTTAGACTAGTAAATTACCAATAATATGATTTCAAATAAACTTCATTCCAAGTTGTTGAGCTAGGACTCTCCTATGACACAAAATTCACATTGCCCCGGGTCACATAATCAACTATCGAGATACAACTTTCCGAATTTTGCAGCTGGCTTCTTAGAGTCGTTGGTCCCCTGCTCCTCCATTCGTTGAGTGAGCAGCTCAACACTACTGATCAAGTTGCCAGCTCTGTGCCTGAAATCGGCGTAAGATGTTGGATAGTCTATATTCATCGTCTTCCAAAGCTTCGCGTTCATCCGGAGTCCTCCGACAACTCCCATAACTTTAGCTTCATCTTCGAGTGGCTCCCCATCCATGATCAGTTTGTCAACCCTTTCGATATATGCGCGGTCGGTCTCATCTTTGAACTGCCAGATATTGGCTAACCTCTGCTTGGTCCCCACATTTGGACTCATAGTGGCGAAGTGGTCGAGGAAGAGTTGCGGCATTTGGCGGAAAGATTCCACCGAGGATGATGGTAGAGTGTTGTACCATCTGTAGGCCTGGTCACCCAAAGTGAGAGGAAACAATCGACACTGAGTTGCACCGGTTGCCCCCATTGAATTCATGTATGTTGTGAACTTGCTGACGTGATGTATGAGGTCTGCATCACCAAGGTATTGAGTGATCGAGATCGCCGTGATTTTTGGTTGGATGGGGGCCCGCAATACCATTCCATATAAAGGTGATGTTGGAACCCTGGTGGGGTTTGGGCTTCCACCTATGGAGGCGATTTGGTATTGCAGATCCTTGAGGGTTTGAACTATTGCTGCTAGTTGTTCGGGGTCAATTTGGTTGGCTCCACCTCGCTGTTGATGGTGAGGTGAGGGACTTCATTCTGTTCTAACTCTCTGATGATGACGAGGTGAGAGGCTTCTATCTGCACCAGCTCGCTGATGATGGTAAGGTGATGAGCTTCTCTCCACACCACCTCGCTATTGATGGCGAGGTGAGGGGCTTCTTTCCGCACCACCTCTTTGATGATGGAAAGGTGATAGGCTTCTCGCCGCACCACCTCGCTCATGATGGCGAGATGATGGGCTCCTCTCCAGACGATCTATAGCTGATCCTCCCTGTCTTCGCGCGTGACCTGGCTGTGCCAAGGAACTTTCTTGTGACTCCTCCTTGCTTTCTGCTTGGTCTGGACCTTCGCCCTCTTTTCGCTTGCCCCTGGCTTGCTGAAACTTATCGTCCAAGTTCTGACGTAGGTCACTATGATCTCCGCCCAACTCGGCTCTCTTTCGGCGTAAGATTTCCATGGCTTCCCAAATTTCTTGGGGAGTATTGATTTCTTCTAGCTTCAGGTGAATGCCAAGTGCGGGCCCTCTGGCGCCTAAATTGCCGGCAAATTGACCGTTAGCGCCCCGACCGCCGGATTTCTGGATTTCGAACTTGGCTTCCCCAGATTTGGTTTTGCCTTTTGACAAGAAACTAGCTTGAGACATTTTTTTGTATAAGTTTCAGGGAAAGTGTTTGAAGGTTTGAAGATTCAAGCTTGTAAACTTGAAGATTTGAAGATGGGGGTGAAGATTTGAAGATTTTTAGGTATTCTTGATGAACAGTGAGTATTCATCAACACTTTTCTTAAATATTTGAAGATGAAAAATGGAAAATTCTTGAGGATACTCCAATGAGAATACTAAAAAACGTAGTTTAAATTCTTAAAGAGCACCCTTCTTCTAGCGCCAATTGTTGATGGCTAGTAAAATCGGATTAATTGTGTGAAATATGGCTTTGTGGTAACTTCAAACAATGAATCACCAAATGATTGAAAGTTATGAACTCAAGTATTGAAAGCAGTAAATAAAGTGCATGGAGACTAGGGCAAATTTTGCCTCTTGTATTGATATTTTTTCGGACCTTTTTTTGGGTCTTAAGTGCCCATATTTATACTACATGGGTGAGTGCATTTCACTGTCTGTTTTTCTTGTCGGGACATCAAATGGTCAAACTTCCATTTAATGCCCGGTACTTCATTTTACATTAATTTTCGACATCTCCTGAGAGCTCTTGAGAGCTCGCCTTAGCTAGCGGCGTGATACCTGGAAGATCCTTGAATCCTTTGCCGTAGTTCTCTGATCTTTCCCCAAACTGCGTAACTAATGTTGTCGTCTTGTAGCTCAAGCTATTGACTTAGCCGCATTTGAAGGGTTTTCCTAACTTAGTACCGCACTGCAACATTAATTTTCTTATGTACAAGTGAGCTTTTAGCGGACATTATACCTGTTGTACCTTCCGGACGAGCTTGGATATATAAGAGACCTCTAAGTGAGCGAGCTCATAGTGAACTAGTTTTGAGCTTTATGCGAGCTCCAAGTGGAGCTCATGATGAGCTAGAGCTCAATGAGGAGCTCATAATGAACTATTTTGAGCTCATTGAGTTAGCTCACGGTGAACTAGTTTGTGAGCTCTATGAGAGCTCCCTGAGGAGCTCGTGATGAGCTAGAGCTCCAAGAGGAGCTCATAATGAGCAATTCTGAGCGAGCTCATAATGAGCTCTTGACCCTTATTGTTTTCTCAAAACTTTCTACGAGCTCAATGAGAGCTCTAGGAGCGAGCTACTTGGGTGTGGTGACCTCGGCCCTTTCTGGGTGAGCTAGAGTCCATCTCACGTGTGGGCGAGCTTGAGAAACCCTGTAGAGCCGAGAATCATTATAGAATTGGGCGAGCTCGGCCCAGTTATCTAATTGGGCTCCTTCATTGACGGATGACATATTAATGGGCTTGGGCCGAATTAATAGTGATACAACATGTACTTTAGAGTAATAGGAAAAAAATGGCAGAAACTTGTATGAACAAAAAAAATATCACTGTAATGCACAAAAACTATCACTGTTATATATCAACATTATCACTATTTTTTAAACAGTAATAGTTTTTGTGCACAACAATGATAGGTTTTGTGCATAATAGTGACAACGTTCATGTATAGACCAGATTCAATGAGTGTTACTCAAAACAAATTATACTACTCCCTTTGTCCTAATTTTGATTGTCAACTTTCCGTAAATAGTCGTCCTAATTTTGTTTGGCCATTTCCTGAAAATGAAATAAAGCAATTTTCAATATTATTTAATACTGTTATTTCTCTCCACCAAACTCACTTTACATCATTTAATATTATTATTTAACTCCACCAAACCCACTTTACCTCATTTAATATTATTATCTTCTACTTTTTCTTAATCTCCGTGCATGTCTACAGTAACCGGATAATCAAAAATAGGATGGAGGGAGTACTTTTTTGGGTAATTTATTTAAATTTTTTATACCTTAGAGTAATTTTATCTTAGAAAGGGCAATCATTTTAAAGTACAAAATTGAAAGACTCATAATACTCTAAGCTGCAAAATTTTTCTTGCATTTGTACATATGTATTCGAATAGAAAACTGACATCGCAAAACATAAAAATTCTACAAACTCAATATAATAATGAGACATAAAATATAAATTAAATTTTAATTAAGCCCTCATTTAATTGGCTAAAGTCGACGAGGGGAGTACTTTTTAGTGTAATAGATTGAAAAATTCTATACCTAAGAATAATTTTGTTTAGAAGGAGTCATCACTTTAAAGTACAAAATTGAGACACTCATTAGTTTAAAGTACAATATTTTCTTACATTTGTACATATGTACTATGTAGTCGAATAGGAAACTGACATCTCAAAACATAAAAAATCTCCAAGTTCAATATACATAAGTTGTAAGAAATAATTACAAATAGATATCACTTCCAAGTGTCTATTACTTATAAATACACCCTATGTCCACCAATCTCATGTACAGTTAATTTTTACAAGCGTTTTTGCAAGCGAGTTTTATATTAGTAATTGAAATAATAAAGTGACTTTTAAGGAGGGATATGATAGATGAAGGGCTTATCTATCATACCCTCCTTAATTTTAAGGAGGGATATGATAGATGAAGGGCTTATCTATCATACCCTCCTTAAAAGTCATTTTATCATTTCAATTATTAATACAAAACTCGCTCGCAAAAACGCGTGTAAAAGTCAACTGTGCATAAGATTGATGGACGGAGGAAGTACTACCTTTAATTTGTATTATTATTAGATACAAAGTAGTGGTCAATAAACTCATTATACCTATATTAAAAACTAAATTTTAATTTTTAAAAAATAAACCCCTCTCTCCCTCCCTCCCTCCCTCCCTCCCATTTTTAAATCATCACATTTCTCCCTAAAATTCTCTTCATCTCTTTAAAATTCTCTACACAAACTGCAAATCAATTTTATTTAACGGATAGCCTGGATATATGATTTTAGTTGGCTGATAAAAAATGATTTTGCACATTATCCATCTGGTGATTTGTATTCCAATTGTTTGTTATATCAACCTGAAACAATATATAAACACTACTACACATTTGAGCTTGCACAGCTGCACTTGGACAGCCCTTTTCTCAAACAGCTCTCCAAGTAACAGCTTGGAGAGCGGTTTTATTAAAAAAAAAAAAAAAAAAAGACAGCGGTTTGAAACCGCTGTCCAAGAATAAATCTTGGACAACGGTTTCAAACCGCTGTCTAATACCACTTGCACAGCGGTTAGTAACCGCTGTCTTTTTTTTTTTTTTATATATTAGAACCGAGACCTAGCTCTCAGAATCCTTCATTTATTTCTCTCCAATTTCCTCTCCCCCAAAATCGCCGCAAAAACCGAAGACCAAATCGCCGCCATCGTCGGTTTCCCTTCAACCAAATCGCCGTCGTCGCCGTTGACACCTTTAGCCGTCAGTAAATTCTCCCTCTCCCCCAAATCGTCACGCCCTCCCTCCTCTCCTCCTCTCGCCAGCCTTCCTCCCGCCCTCCCCCCCACCCCCCCCCATCCTCCATCCTCCCCTCCTTGCCCGTCCGCCTCCATAACACTTAGTTGGTACAGTGGATTGTGGGATCTTTTGGCTAAATTATATATTTTGCTTCAATCTTAGTTTAATTTGTTTATATTATATATGTTGCTCTTGTTGTTTTTTTGAACTGAACTAATCTTGTTGTTTATAACACTTAGTTTTGTTTATATTATATATGTTGCTCTTGTTTTTTTAAATTTAAATGTTATATTTTTTGCTCCATAACACTTAGTTGCTCTTGTTGTTTATATTCTTTGGTCTATTCGTAAGACAATGTCATTCAAGCCTAATACACATGTGTTCATAGTATAAGAGTCTGCTATCAACTGAAATTTTAATTTACCATCTATGTGTACCTCCCACAGCCTATGATGATGCAGATGTAACTTATAAGTAGATGTATCATGTATGCATGCATAGATAGTTCTTATCGGAAAGTGTTAATGTTCTTTAGGTCTATGGCCTAGAATGCTTTCTGCTATGAAGTGTGTATTTTATGGACCCAGCTCATGATGGAGTTTATTCAAATCGCCCTGATCTCGTTTCATATATGGAAGCGTAAGTTCATTTTTAATATTCTATACAATGATTTGTTTTACTTTTAAAATTATGCATATTTAATCTATTTTTATTTTTTAATTATAATAATAATAGTGTGATGACGATGTATCAGAGTCACCTTCAGAGTCAGGGCTCAAGATCCAGGTTAAATAAAGTGAACTGGATTAACATTAAGATAAATTTAATTTAGTAAATTATCAAACTAATTAATAGAAAGAAATCATAATTGTAATACGTGATTATATTGTTAATCAACAGGTTCCGAGGCAACGAGATAATGACCATTGTGGACATTTTATTTGTTGCTTTATAGAAGATATAATCCGCGCTTCTATAACGAACATTTCTCCCAATGTAAGTCAATTATTGATTTATTTAAATTATTATTGGTTGAATAAAAATTCATACTATATTGATTGATTCGTTGTTTGCAGTTTGTCTATGAACGTGAGCTCAAGTCTTACTCTAAGAAAAGATCGAGAAATGGAAAAAACGATTGATTCGGTACCTTTACAATCGTTTCTTATATTCATACGATCAATATTGAGAGAATGTTGTTTGAAATATTGGTAGCATGTAATTAAATTATATATTTGTGATGATATATATTTCATGTTTTTGGTGTATTGGACGTATGCTTATGATTGTATGTTTATATATTTCGATGTTTTGGTATATATATGTGGTTTATGGTTTTATTATAGGATTTTTGGTTTATGTTATACGGTATTGGACGTATATATAAGTTTTGGTTTATAGTTTTATTATAAGATTTTTAAAATGTAAATTAATAATTAAAAAAAAAAAGATGGACAAATGGTTTTCAAATCATTGTTTATAAAATAATAAAAACGAATTAAAAAAAATATCGGCTTGGATAAATTGTTGTCCAATCTTAAACTTGAAAAGCGGTTAAAAACCGTTGTCAAGTGCTTTTTTTCTTGGGCAAATGGTTTTTCTATTTATCAAGCTTGGACAGCTGATGCTTGGAGAGCGGTTATAACCGCTCTCCAAGGTCATTTTTTACAGCTGTCCAAGCCCAAATGTGTATTAGTGAAAAAATTGAAGGGTCAAAATTGTAAAATTCCTTCCCAAGAAATCAATGTCATGTGCAATTTTTTTGTGGATAATGTTCAATCTTATTTTTATTTTTTGTGTATGTTGAACATGTGCAATATTTTGTTCTTATGAATAAATATGTGTAATAAAAATTGAACATGTTCTTATGAATAAATATGTGTAATAAAAGTCAACATGTTCTTTTTTTTTCATATCTTCAATATGTGTAATATTTTGTTCTTATGAATATAACAAGTTTGCACGAAAAAAAAAGTTGCAGCAATAATTTTTTTTGAGTAATGTTCATTTTTTTTATATGTTCGACATGTGCAATATTTTGTTCTTATGAATAGAATAAATTTGCTCAAAAAAGAATAAAAAAAAATTACACATATAACAAAATTGCAAAAATAACTTTGTGTATATGTGCAAAAAAAAATCGTTAAGGAGCCATGTAAATTAATCTCCAATGAAAATCTTTATAGCTTTTTAATTAAGTAAACGGTGAAGCTCTATAATTTTTTAACGAAGAAATGACTGCCAACAATAGTGAAAAAGAAATGAAGGGGCAGAAGCTCTTTTGTTTTGTGAAATGGGTTTGGTAATTATTTAGACATTTTAAATAAAAGTTTAGAACTTATTACTTTAGTTGGAGTTATTTTTGTACATTGATAGCCTATTTTGTATTGAGTTGTAATTTTTTTTTTAATAGTAGATAGTAAAGGACCATTTAAATTGTACCTAATAGTTATCCCCTCAAAATAAAAATTAAATTGTAAGCCCTCGTTTATATAATTGGCTTAAAACGAGTGTCTCATACTCTCATTGAATAAAATTTAGATACCCATTTAATCTCACTAATTAATAATTAAGTATATATTTAATTTGTTTTAAAATCAATTTCCCAAACATTAAGGAATGGTATTTTTATGAAATCTACATAATTAATTAATTAACATGACACTCTAATTGGTCAAATCGACCATTAAGTGGCTCAACTCAACAAATATTACGAATGTTTATTTATATACAGCCAAATATTATACATGGACCCCTACTCCTATAACCTATACACTGATCAAGAACAAGAAAATTTAGTGTTGGTTGATGAGAAGAAAGAGAAGACCACATTGGAATAAAACATTGAATCCACAACATCTAAGAAAGTAAAGGCGATGCCAGCACACGTTGGAAAAAAAAAATCTCTAATATGGGTTTAAAAAGTAGATAGTTGATCAAATTTAATTAACCATATTGGTGCAATTTTTTTTTATAACTTGATAAGTTGATATCCGGCCAATTAAGGACCGACTAATTAGAGGGACCAAAACCTGGTGCAATTTATTAACTGGCCATATATATTTACTAATAACGATTATTATGGAGCTGGTTGTGTGCTAGAATCTCGGCGCTTTGTAATTTCTCTTTTAAAGATTGGATAGATAAACATGATTGGTGTTTGGCGCTGTTAATTGCTGGAACAGTAAATCTGTGGCATATCACCTTTCTTTCTGTTTCTTTAATAAAATTCTTTTTGTCTGAACCAGAAAAAAAAAACTATAAAAACGTTTGATTTATCTCTCAATATTTCAAACTAACGAGACCGTTAATTAATTGGGGTTAGTTTTCATTAATTCAATGATCGGGGACAGCCATTACTGCAGAGTCTCACCAAACTGTGCAACGTCGATCATTAAGTACCATGCATTTCCTATTGTAATTAATTACCATCCGTACACATATATAAAGGTATAACGGCGATTTTCAACATTTTCCACCGTTAATCCAACACCAACTTCCTACTTTCCATACAAATAAAATTGCCTTAAACTTTGATGACTAAAAAAAGTATTGATTCAAACGGAATATTTTTGTATGAAACTCTATCGTGCATGAGATATGGTGGGGATTGCTTACGAACAAATTGTCATACGTTTGTAATTTTCGTAAGCAAATGCCTATAAATATAATTTTGTAGGCAATTTACATTTCCGTAATCAATTACATTTGTAATTTAGAATTAACTACAAACAAAATTTATCACTACAAGAAAATGAAGAATTGCCTACCAAAATTTTCAAATCATGTCTATGAAATTTTTCTACAAAAATAATTTTGTCGTTAAAAGTGACTATTATCTAGGATTTACCTACCAATTTTTAGAAAAAACTTTGAAAAGTCACCTACACAAAATAATTTCCTAGACAAACAAATTATCTACCATGAAACTACCTACACATTCCTAATTTCCGTAGGCAAACTAATTAACTACAAAAGATAATTCCCTAGACAACTTACAATTTTGTAGGCAATTATATTTGTGATTTAGAAATGACTTACAAATAAATTTACCTATGAATTACATTCCGTAGGCAAATTTACCTATGAATAAAAATACCTAGGCAAATTGAAATATTCTCTAGGCAATCCTCTATTTTTTTGGAATATTCCGTAGACAATCCTCTATTTTTTTGTAGTGTATAGTGTAGATTACATTTACTTAGGCAACTTGCTTGTAAATAATTTGAGAAATGAAAATGCTATATATATGAATATAAAATTTTATTGAAAGTAGTAGGCAATTCTCATTATTAATAACAACATTTTATTGAAAGTAGTAGGCAGTCCACATTATTAATAACAAAATTATTTTCAATGGAAATTTTGTTGGTATGTTGAAAAAATTATGTAGGCAATTTCCTATTTTATTGTAGTGTTTTAGCTAGACTGCAATGAACATAAACGTATATTCAAGTTTGTCTAATATTTATGTCGAATCGAATTTAAATTAGCTTTTACAGAATGATTTGAAATTGAATATCGAATAACTTGATTTTATTTTTAAGCTGAATTTAGATTAAATATATATTCAACATAAACTAAACATATTTGTATTTATCAAATTTTAAATAATTTTAAAGTTTATCTTTCGTTCACTAATCACAACTCTCACTATTTTCTTCTCGAATTAATGACTCTCCACTACAAAGTTTCTAACAAAAAGACTATAAGGTACAAAGTATTTTTAAAGTGACTCTAAAATACAATTTGTACTAAAGATACCCCTTATCTCATTTTTGTATGTATTCATAATTTTATTTTTTTTGTTTTGACCAAGTGCACATTTTGGAAAAGTACAAATTTTATAATATCTGAAATTTAAGATAAATTATATACAAAATTACAATTAATAAAAAGTGGAATAAAAAAGATGAAAGTGCAGAAAATTAAAAAAATTGCACTCCAAAATTGGCGTAGTGCAGAAAATTAAAAATACTGCACTCTGAAATGCGTCAGAAGTGCAGAAAACGTGTCAGAAGTGCAGAAAACGGACAGAGGGACAACTTATACTTTTTAATCGTATTTTTGTACCTTAAAATCAAAATAAAGTTATTTTGTACCTTAAAGTCACTTGGGGAGTGACTTTGTACCTTAGAGTCACTCCCCTTTTTTTTTGTACTCCATTGCTAGTCATTTTGGATCTTTATGAATTAAAAGAGTGCAAATAAATTTTGATTGATCTTTGCTATTTTTCACTACTTGTGATGTTTGCTGCTTGGTGTCATGTATGATTCATAATTTCATTATTCTCTCTGCACTTGGGAGAAATTTTCTTGTTTTTTCTAATTTTTAGAAAAATGAACTTTTTATTTTATAAGTCAGTGTACACGTCAACTATGAGCTCGGAAACCCACAATTTTAATTGATATGTGACTTGCGCATGAATAAAAATGACAAAATTTTATATTTTCAGGCGAAATTGGGATCAAAATTAGAAAATTGAGGTAGTTAGGGGACCAAAATTAAATAATTAAAGGATCAAAGAACTTTGAAAAAATTACAACTAGATACAAGATTGAGTAAATCATTACAACCAGATACAAAGTGCAGAAATTTGAACTAAAGTACGTGGCACTTTAGTTCAAATTTGAACTAGTGCAGAAATTTTCTGCACTTTGTATCTGGTTGTAAGTTTTTGGGTGACTTTGCAGTGGAATGTTTTTCTTCCAAGAACTTTATATATATATATATATATATATATATATATATATAACATATTTTTGGTTTTTAAAATATAAATTTCTATATATATTTAATTTTTTAATTATACATAAATTATTATTTGATTTTAAAATAATTAATTTTGTATTTTAAATTATATATAGTCTATTCAAATCCCTTACAGAATTGAATCTAGATCACGTATAATCGAAACACTCAAGTCGCTTGCTTAGAATCCTTGCCCCACCCCCACCCCAAAACCGTCTTAGAAATTCATCGAAATTGCATTGAAAAAGTTGTGAAGATCGTACTAGAGTTTATAGGTTGTAACAATGTTGATATTTATATGTTTAATTTTTTTTTTCTTTGATTGATTAAATTGGTGACTCGAACCCATAACCTTTTTTTAGAATCTATAATAACTTGAGCTATCCCACTTTATCAATATATATATATATATGCACACACGTTTAATATTGATATGTGAGATAATTAAATAATATTGATGGGATTTTTGCAATTCCAAATCAATGATATTGATGGGTTTTTGCAATTTTCAACTGCGGGCTCAATCCACGAGGAAATTTAATGAAACATTTTCAAGCTATTAGGGAGTCTCATTCAATTTTCAAACTATGAGGAAATTTCTATGTTTAAAATACGGGTCCGACCGGCAAACCGCTGCTGGGCGGCTCGATAGGAATGCCTAGAACCGCTATTCAGCCGCCCAGGCAAAAATCGGAATAATCGGACGAAAATCGGGAACCGGTGAACCGCCGATTTTCACCAAAACAACCAAAAAAATGGGGCTTTTTGTAAAAAACGAAGAAAAGGCTGGAAAGCCCTAATTAGAAAAAAAATGGGGCTTTTTGCAATCATAAAACATTTGTGATTATGATTTGAATTTCGAACTCTTGTATTGTATTTGACATCTACTATGTTTGTTTTATGTTATGACTTGTGACGTTTGTATTGTTGATGACATTTCTATTATGCTTGGGAGTTGAAACTTGAACGTTGGAACTATTTATGTTAATGGACATTTCTATTATGTTTAGAAATTTATGTTTGAAGTGACTTTTAGATGTTATATTCACTTATCATATTCTATATTTTGAATTTTATTTTTAAAATCATGCATAATATATATATATATATATATATTTATAATATTTATTATGATGTCACACCGACTTTATCCAGCTCAATCCGACCCAACCGATCCAGCCTTTTAATTTGGGGGTCGTCCGGCTCAACTTCCGGTTCCGATTTTTAAAACATTGGGAGATTTCATGCAATATTTTCAAATCACGACTGATGGGGTTTCTCCCAATTTTTAAACTACGAAGGATTTTAATGCAATATTTCTAAATCATTATGGGATTCCGTGCAATTAAGCCGTTGCAAATTTTAATTCCGGTACAAAATTTATGTAGTATGTATATGGGGGTACTCATCCTCATAAAAAGAACAAAACACATATACATCAAATATGGGGAAAAATATTTTTTAAGGACAATAAATTTGGGGGGTTGTGTTTTAAGAACGATATGTTTCCGGGCTTGTAAATGTAGGACAATAACTTTTAAAATCTGTAAATGTAGGACAATAATTTTTAAAATATGTAAATGTAGGTCATTTGAGCCCAAACTACATTCAATTTCGGGCTTCTCTGCCACGTAAGCGCCACCTCAATTAAAGAAAGCCACGTCCTCCATCACATCATTTTTATTAAATCACTATCTTCCTGAAGCAACATAATAAAAAAAAACGTTTTCTCATTTCCTATATCTAATAAGAAAACAGAGGCTGCTCACTTTATTTTCCAAATAGAAAGAACCCTAGCCCACAAAAGAATCAAAATCACCCACTTCTTCCCAAATTGAAGAACCCTAAGTATGCCTACAATTGCAACACAAGATAATACGTCGGTCAAATGCTATTGTGGAAGAAGAGCCCTAGTTCGAACATCTTGAACTGATGATAACCCAGGAAGAAGATTTACAACATGCTTAAACTCCAAAGTAAGAAGCCTGCTTATATTCTTTGTTTTATAATTTTTGGATCTAGAACATACAAGCAAAAATATGTTATATTGTTGATACAAAATTATTGACATTGCACACAAAAAATTTCAGAGAGGTGGGTGTTCGTTTTGGGAATGGGAAGACCCTCCTATGTGTAAGAGGTCAAAGACGATTATTCCTGGCTTGTTACGGAGGAATAATGCAAAAGAAGCTGACATTGACAAGCTCAAAGCTAGTCGAATAACTCTACTGAGACTCGTTGTTGGAATATAGAGGTACGTAAAACACCTAATCACATGCGCAGCGGAAATTAAAGTTCACCAACAACGAACAATTAATTGCATACAGATTACAATAATCATAACGAGAAATCTTACAGTAACTCGAGCGATGATTTCTCTACTACGGTATCCACGTAATCCCCAATTACAGACTTGCACGGATTTGCCAGCGTTGAATCCCGAGACAGATTTGCTAGAAAAATCCAAACTCTAGATCTTATGGAGAAAATATGAAGTAACGTTGTTTGTGAATTCCCAAGAGCTTGTATATATAGGGAGGCCCAGCTTAAATCTTAAGCTAGCCCAATTAGGGAAATAAAAACCCTAATCTTGAATTAAATTAATTCCTTTAATTTAATTCCCTAAATATAAATCTCTACGAATTTAAATGCCTTATATGAAAATCTCTACGATTTATTTGCATATACATTAAATCCTACAATTATATTCCAAATATAATTATTGGGAATTCTTATTTAATTAAATCTAATTTAATTAAATATTAATAATAATTAATTCCAAATTAATCTATTATTAATTTCTTCTCCATAAATTAAATATTAAATCCAATTTAACATTTAATCAACCAACAATAATCCGTAAAAGGGAACTACTTGTTGTGTGACCCATAGGCCCCCATATACCGAGCGATTAGTTAAACTAACGTTCTTAATTGAACCCTAGTCAATAAATCAGACATTCTCAATATATGAGGTACGTTGCGAGAAACATGCAACTACCTGTAACTGAAACGTGGGCAATTGCGATTTCCTCCTTTCATTCACGAATACTCGATTAGTCTTGAACATGATGAGTGTCTATTCAAATAACTTAATCAGTTTATCTCAAATCACTAATTGATCATTAGTGTCACACTTATTCACAAAGTCTAAGTTGACGTGAATTGGCCAATGACTTAGATCCAATTATGATGAGAAGATGAGTATTCTCTCTAAATCCACTTTGAGGAATGAATCCTTTTCTTGCCTCAACTACCACGCACATGCACTTCGTGATGAACCCAATCCAAGCCATATCTACCCATAGACAGGTGCAAGCGTCAGTCATGGTCAAAGTTCATCACTCCACACATGTCGTGCGTATTGACCTCAAGTCAAAGGAGTATCACATTGTTGGGGAATTAGGGTGCCCGGATCTATTCGAGATGATTTTTAAATACATATTTAAATTAAACAATTAATCACTAACATGAATTAATCCTAAATCAATTCAACGTAATAATTAAACAACATGCGTATACATAATTCACGTAAATCCTAAACATGTGGAACTAGGAGTTACGAAATTACTAACCTCTTGTAGAGACAACCTTTGAGACGATGGATCAACCCAAAGAGTCTTCCCAAATATATCCCAAAGTCCACGAACGTAACCCGGTGGGAGGATTCGCACGAACGATTTTAATGAGAGAAAAATAAAATATTTTGCTACCACCTTTGTGGATCTCTAATATTTCCAACACATGGAATTGCACCTGGGAATGAAGAGCTCATCCCCTATAAATAGGGAGGAGGGGGGCAAAAATTAGGGTTAGGAAAATAAGGAAGAAAATCTTTTCTTGGTCTCCAAAAAATCTTGAATATATCTTCTATATTCTTTTCTCCTTAATTAAATTTTCCATAAAAAAATTATTTCCCCTCTTCTACCTATGATTTTCGAAATTTACACTATTATAGGAGTCAAAATTTGACTTCTTGAATTTATGGGATAATTATATATTCCTACAATAATTATCTCTTACCATAAAGTACTTACAAGAAAATCAAGACAATCTTTTCACTACTATACATTTAAGCTTGCAAGCTGCACTTGGACAACCCTTTTTCAAACAGCTCTCCAAGCTACAGCTTGGAGAGCGGTTTTAATTAAAAAAATAATAAAAAAATAGACAGCGGTTCAAAACCGCTGTCCAAGTACAACACTTAGAAAGCGGTTTAGAACCGCTGTGCAAATGTTTTAGACAGCGGTTTCGAACTGCTGTCAAAGGGCATAGTTTGGACAGTGGTTCGGAACCGCTGTCCAAGAGGCTCGGATAATTAATATATATACACCCAAATCGCGAACCAAAGGAAATTTTTCCCAAATCGTGAATTAAACCTGCAGCTGATATCGAAGCCCGGCCTCCTTCCTCTACCCTAAATTGAACTCCGTCGCGCGTTCTCCCCTTCCACCGCCGTCGTCGCCTTCCCATTAGCTCCAAATCGCGAACCAGAAGCCCTAGCCTCCTCCTCCCACTCCCCCAAATTGAACCATCCGCCATGCGTTCTCCCCTACCGCCGCCGCCGTCGCCTTGTTGACAAGCTCCCCTACCGCCGTCGCTGCCGCCGCCTGGCTTTCTCATTCCATAGGTAATTTTTCTTTTCTATATATATATATATATGTATGTATATATATGTTAGTATATGTATATTGAATTAATATTGTGTATATGTATATATATGTTAGTATGTATATATATATTAGGATTAAATGTTTATATAATTGTGTTTGGTTTGATTAATTAGCTAATTTGTTAGGGTTAATTGTTGTTACATGAACAATTGATGCTTGGTTTATATATTGTTAATTGTTTATATATATATATTGTGTGGCTTTGTTTAATTGTTGTTAGTGGCTTTGTTTAATTGTATGTATGGTGTATGTATATTGGTGTATATATGTATATCATGTATATTGGTGTATATATGTATATTGGTGTATATATATCATGTTGTATGTATTGGTGTATGTATATTGTTGTATATATATTGGTGTTTGATGCACTCAAGGTGTTTGATAATATGCTTGTGTGAGGATTTAAACATAAATTAGTGTTAATTTATTAGGATTAATGTTGTTAGTGTTAGAGATGAACAACTTGTTAGAGATGAATATATATTGTGTGGCTTGGCTTGATTTTTTATGCTAATTTAGATATGAACAATTGATGCACTCAAGGTGTTTGATAATATGCTTGTGTGAGGATTTAAGCATAGTTTTGAATATTGTTTGTTTTTTGTTTATTAAATGTTGTTTCTTCTGCTTTACAGGATCATGTCTCGTTTGCCATATCCCGGAGATGATGGAGATGATGATAGATATTCTGATGGAGATCATGGCGCATATGATCATGGTGCATATGATCGACAGCATCCTGATGACTTGAGAGAGTGTGACACTGATGCTCCCACCACCACTAGCAGCTCCGGGGAGAAGCGCACTCGGGGTATAGTCACCATGTCATCTATTAAGAGAGCTCGTAGCAAGGGGAAAACACTTCAGGTAATTTTATTACAATTGAACAGTTTGAAATCGATAAATATAATGATTAATCGTTGAACATAATTAAATACTATGTTATTGCAGTTATCATTTAATGAGTTTGGACAGGCAATAGGAAAAGAGAGTGAGTCGTTGTCCTTCTACATTGGAGCTGCAGTCAGGAGCGTGATCCCTATCGTGCTGCCAGCCAAGGACTGGCGTAGCCCCAAACTGACTCCTTTGAAGGAAAGAATATGGGACGAACTTACGGTATGTTAATTATATATTTATTGAAAGTTGTAGTATGACCCTTAAATTTACTAAATTGTTATGTTATATGCGTATAGACTACATTCAGAGGTCTTGACCACACAAAGAAGAAGCAAATATTGTCGCAAGCTGGAGTAATGGCCAAGAATTTTTGGACTTGGTTGAGAAATAACAGACGAGATCCGAAAACTGGTCTTTACTCGACTAGTCCGCCTCCGGCGTATCAGAATAGCCCTATGGTGGCTCCATACTGGGAGGAGTTTGTGAGCAGAGCTATGGAGGATGATTTCCAGGTAAAATTGATCAATGTCATTTCCTCAATTTCTAATGCATATAGTTTTTCAGTGTTTATCATATTTCTATTATACTGTAGAATCGAAGTAATAAAAATCGCGATCAAGCCAAGTCGATGGAGGCGCGATATCGTGGCTCGAACAAAGGTTATGCACGAATAAGAGAAAATATGGTGAGATCAAAATCCTAACTTTTAATTTTTTTTATATATTCACTTTTAATATATATAATAATGGGACACGTTCATCACTATCGTAGAAAGAAGAAAGAAGAAAAACTGGAGAGAGTGAGCCTATTGTTACCCATTTTGACTTATTTCATACTACCAGAAAGGGTCGAGACGGGAATATTCACGATCCCTGTGCACAACGCATCATCGAAGAAGTGGTAATATATCCATTAATTTATCTTACAAACTATTATTTATAAAAAAATAATTAAATAATAATCTTTTGTTTTTTGTGATTCAGGAGCGTCTATCTCAGACCATGTTGCCCGACGACATCCGCATTATCGGCCCTGATGATCTGTTTGGACGGGCTATAGGTCGCCAGGAGCATCCCGACCGCTTACGGAGTGTCGGATATGGCGTGATGAAGACATCGTTAGCGATGGCACCTGTTCTTCAAGCGATGAATATGGTGGGTATACTAACGGAACAGGTTGCCAAGTTGTTTAAAGATGTGAAACGTTTGAGGTCCGAGAGAAGAACAAGCCACCGAATGTCGTCGAGTGGAGCAAGCTGTGAACATAGTGTCGTTAATGCTATGTTTTTAGCTAACCCTAGGGATGACTTTATTTAGGCACTTCAAAACGTCTCTCAGGTATCAGATATGCATGTCTTACATTTGTTTTAATTAAAGACTAGTGTATTAAAATTTTCTAACTAAATATCTTATTCGAACAGCCAACGACCTTTTGCTACCTTTATTTGGAGGATCCCGATCGGTTGGTGGCCACAGGAACGTTGCACAGCTCCCATGGAATGATTCATGGTCATCCCATCACTCCTGGTTTCGTGAGGGTCACACTCGATGCACCCGTAATCGGACAAGAGGATTCAGCGGAGCCAAAACTAATCGATGAAGCCGTCACAGTCGGAACAGCGGTCGGGCACTTCATCGAATGGCCGAGCAACTTGGTTTCTAGCACCATGAGGGTAAAATATATGTTATTAAAGTTCATTATCTTATTTGTGGTTCTAAATAATATTGCAAATTAATTGTAGAATCTGCCGACACCACAAATGCCTCGGAAGAAATCACCACAAAAGGCTAAAGAGAAATCGAGGGGTGTCGTAGACAGTCAGAGGGGGAGAACGAGGGACTCCACTGCGCTCAGACTTGGTTATCCCATGACTGGAGACTTAGATCATGATGATTATGTACAGTCTAGGGTGCACCGGATGGTATCGTGTAATGCTTTCGAGATCGTCACAGTTCCCATGCTTGCTCACTTTCATCAGAATACTTTCCAAGAATTCGTCATTGAGGAACGTGTGAGTGAAGTCTTGAATGACGAGTGGTTGAGTGCAACCACCATAGCCCTTTACCTCAGGTATGTGTTTACTAATTCTCAATATTCACTTTCTATATAGTTTAAGTTTCTGTTTAAATATTAATTAGCGTATATATGTTGGTTAAAGATATTTGGGTGAGGTATATTTCTCCAGATATGTCCGAGCAAGTGGAATGTATTCCTTCGTCTCCCCACAGGTGTTTTGCATATTGGGTGATAGGGTACAGACTATGGATGGGTTAGTTAATCATATGCTGAATCAAACTGGGAGCGATCATCTCATTTTTTGGCCAACAAATGTGGGGTGAGTGATAAACATTTCGTTAAAATTTGTATTCATGTTTATAATATTTGCACATATATATGCTAAATTTGCAGTTAATTTTAATATTCTCAATATAATATAGGAACCATTGGGTGTTGGTCGCCATACACATGAATACATTAAGTGTGTATTTTATGGACCCAGCTCAGGATGGAGTTTATTCAAATCGCCCTGATCTCGTTTCATATATGGAAGCGTAAGTTCATTTTTAATATTCTATACAATGATTTGTTTTACTTTTAAAATTATGCATATTTAATCTATTTTTATTTTTTAATTATAATAATAATAGTGTGATGATGATGTATCGGAGTCGCCTTCAGAGTCAAGGTTCAAGATCTAAGTTAAATAAAGTGAACTGGATTAACATTAAGGTAAATTTAATTTAGTAAATTATCAAATTAATAGAAAGAAATCATAATTGTAATACGTGATTATAATTGTTAATCAACAGGTTCCGAGGCAACGAGATAATGAACATTGTGGACATTTTGTGTGTTGCTTTATTGAAGATATAATCTGCGCTTCTCTAACGAACATTCCTCTCAATGTAAGTCAATTTATCAATTTATTTAAATTATTATTGATTGAATAAAAAACCATACTATATTGATTGCTTCGTTGTTTGCAGTTTGTCTATGAACGTGAGCTCAAGTCTTACTCTAAGAAAAGACTAGAGAAATGGAAAAACGATTGGACGGGGTACCTTTACAATCGATTCTTATATTCATACGATATTGAGTGATCGTTGTTTGATATTTTGGTAGCATGTAATTAAATTATATATTTGTGATGATATATATTTCATGTTTTTGGTACGTATGTTTATGATTGTATGTTTATTTATTTCATGATGTGTATGTTTATTTATTTGATATTTTGGTATATATATATGTGGTATAAGTTTTGGTTTATGGTTTTATTATAGAATTTTTGGTTTATGCTTTATGGTATTGGACGTATATATAAGTTTTGGTTTATAGTTTTATTATAGGATTTTTAAAATATAAATTAATAATAATAAAAAAAAAAGATATTGGACAGCGGTTAATAACCGCTGTCTATCTAACATAATAAACGAAATTATAAAAAAAATAAATTAGACAGCTGTTAATAACCGCTGTCCAAGCCCCCCTCTTGCAATGCGGTTGAAAACCGCTGTCCAAGCCCAACTTTTGGACAACGGTTTTTTAATAGCTGTCCAAGCTTGGACAGCTGTTACTTGAACAGCTGTTATAACCGCTCTCTAAGGGCTTTTTTAACAGCTGTCCAAGCCCAAATTTGTATTAGTGTTTCTTCCTATTAATAGACAAAAAATCAAAAATTACAATTAGAAATTTAGCAAGAATATTTTCTTCTCTCTCTCATTAATTAGACTTTATCTTGGGCTATTTGGGGAGCCTTTAGGAGAATTAAGATTGGACCTTCAATGGACTATGAAGCTTTAATATTTGGGCCAAATATTATTCAAGTCCATTAATATTAATTTACTCCACTATAAAATTAATATTGAACTATTCATCTTAACCCATATTACGATTACACATATAATATGACTCCCGGTCATTATTTCCCGCGTTTAAGATTATCTTAGTCCATTAATTAATTAAGCCACTGAACAAGCTTTATATTAATTAATATCTTTGTCCTTGGAGTAAAGACAACTCAACATTATTATCCATACCGGAAATAAATTTTCACTTGCAAGATTTGGCATGATAAAGGATATGAGCCCACCAAGGGGATAAATCAAGCAAGACGTACTTGCATGCGATTCTCCGTATTAAATGTCAGCAATCATCATGTAATTAATAATATTGCCCAAGATATAAGGTATCGAATCGCATTGACTCTCTTCCCATCATAAGTCAAAGCAATAGTTATTAATTTCACACGATCCTATTTAAGGGACGGAGATTAAGAAATAACGCACCACTGAGGTCTAATTCTTGTATATTCAGTACCGAAGAATTTGTCCTCCTGTAGGTCCTCATTCAGCGCACCTAAATGTGCTAGTGCGATCCCTTGGTCAAGACAAGCCAATCTGGGTCTCACACTTCAACCGTTCATGATGGTTTGTTCATTTCCATCTGGATTGTGAATTTGTACTTAATTACGAGGGCTGTTAATTTGATCTTCAGTGATCTGGTATCACCAAATTAACTACAACGTAATACGTACTGTCTTATTGAACAGGTTTACAATAAACATATATAACATTCTTTCATATTTAATGCAACAGTGATTAAATAATTTATTTCAGTAAATAAAAGAAACTTCAGTTTGGTTATACAAAGTAAAAGCATACTTTTCAGTATAACCCCAACAATCTACCACTTATACTCAAAGTCTGCTTTTAAGTATACTACAGCATGTCTCGTGTTCTATGTGACATCTAATGACACCCTAGACGAACCTAATAATATTTCTCCCACTTATACTCAAAGTAGATTGGCAACGTCCTTGACACCCATTCCTTCCACATGTCTCTCGAATGTATTCTGAAGCAGACCCTTTGTGAATGGATCTGCTAGGTTGTCTCCCGATGCAATCTTAGCCACCTCAATGTATCCTCTCGTAACGATTTCTCGTATGAGATAGTATTTTCTTTCAATGTGTTTGTTGGCTTTGTGGGCTCTCGGTTCTCTTGAATTTGCAACTGCTCCGGCGTTATCACAGTAAACTTTGATTTTGTCGGGCAAATCCGGGACCACGTCCAAGTCCACCAGGAAGTTTTTGAGCCAAATCGCTTCCTTCGCTGCTTCACAAGCAGCGACGTACTCGGCTTCCGTGGTAGAATCAGCGATGCATTTCTGCTTTACGCTTCTCCATGTCATGGCTACTCCCCCAATGCAAAACACACTACCCGAGGTAGACTTTCTGGAGTCAATGCCTGATTGGAAATCCGAGTCCGCGTAACCGATGGGGATCAGACTGTCTGACTTATAAACCAACATTCTGTCCCGTGTCCTTTTCAGGTACTTCAGAATGTTCTTTACTGCAGTCCAATGCTCTTTCCCGGGGTTACTTTGATATCTTGCCACCATGCCTACGACAAAACAGATATCCGGTCTCGTACACAGCATTGCATACATAAGGCTTCCCACAGTCGAAGCATAAGGGATGCTCTTCATGTCATCTATCTCTTTCTGTGTCTTGGGACACATCTCTTTGGATAGATGGATTCCGTGTCTATAGGGCACAAAGCCTTTCTTAGAATCCTGCATGCTGAAACGCTTCAAAATAATATCTATATATGAGGCTTGCGAAAGCCCGATCATTCTTTTCCAGCGATCTCGAGTGATCTTGATCCCTAGGATGTGACCAGCTTCCCCTAAAGCCTTCATATCGATTTGTTTTGACAGCCATGCCCTTACGTCTGAAAACACCTTTACATTGTTTCCGATGAGCAGAATGTCGTCCACGTATAGTACCAAAAATACCAATGCAGTTCCGTCACGCTTTTTATAAACATGACTTTCAAAGTCATTTTGATCAAAACTGTAGGATTTTATAACTTGATCAAAACACTGATTCCAAGCGCGGGATGCTTGCTTCAGCCCATAAATGGACTTCTTGAGCTTGCAAACCAGATGCTCTTGGCCTTTTTCAATGAAGCCTTCGGGTTGTTGCATATAGATGTCTTCGTCAAGATTTCCATTTAGGAAAGTTGTCTTGACGTCCATTTGTCATATCTCAAAATCTAGATGCACAGCAATCGAAAAGAGAATGCGGATGGACTTGAGCATGGCTACGGGCGAAAAGGTTTCCTCATAATCGATCCCTTCTTTCTGAGTGTACCCTTTCGCCACTAGTCTTGCTTTGAAGGTTTCAACCCTTCAGTCCGGTCCCCTTTTTCTCTTGTATACCCACTTGCATCCGATGGGTTTTACCCCATCAAGTGGTTCAACTAGCTCCCACACCTTGTTGTGATCCATTGAACCCATCTCGGCTTCCATTGTTGTTTGCCAAGATTGAGCATCTTTGTCTTGGATCGCCTCGTTGTAGGACCATGGATCTGATTCTTCTACGGAGATCAAGTCCAAAGACTCTCCGATCCCCAAGAATCTCTCGGATTGTCTGATAACCCTCCCACTACGACGAGGTTCCGATTGTGTAGGCGTGACGTTTGATATATCATTTTGTACAGTTGGCAAAGGAGTTGGCCACCTAAGTTCTTCTAAGGTAATTTTACTTCTAGGCTTTCGACTGTTCATATAGTCTTCTTCCAAAAATCTAAAGTGAGTACTGATTACCACCTTTTGATCTTCGGGACCATAGAACATGCATCCTTTAGTTCCTTCGGGGTACCCTATGAACATCCTTAATTCCGAACGTGCATCCAATTTACCGACTTCCTTGTCTAGCACGTATGTCGGACACCCCCAGATCCTGATGTGTCCAAAACTGGGCTTGCGCCCCGTTCACAATTCTCTCGGGGTTTTGGATGGCACTAGGTTCAGAATATAAGCTGTTGTTTCTAATGCGTAACCCCATAACGATTTTGGTAAATCCGCATAACTCATCATTGACCTTACCATTTCTAAAAGTGTTCTATTTCTTCGTTCTGCAACCCCGTTTTGTTGAGGGGTACCGGGTGCAGTCAACTGGGATGCAATCCCCTCTTCCGATAGGTAGTTCAGAAATTCATCGCTGAGGTATTCGCCCCCACGATCAGATCGTAGAAACTTGATAGTTTTTCCCTTATGATTCTCTGCTTGAGCCTTAAATTCTTTGAATTTATCAAATGTCTCAGATTTATGCTTCATTAGGAAAATGTATCCATAGCATGAGTAATCATCGATAAAAGTAACGAAATACTCATAGCCACCTCTAGCTTTGATTTGCATTAGACCACACACATCGGTGTGAACGATTTCTAACACTTCTTTAGCTCTAAGCCCCTTGACTCCAAATGCCCTCTTGGTCATTTTACCTTCCAAGCACGATTCGCAAGTCGAAAATGGCTCAATTTGGAGAGACCCCAAAGAACCATCTTTCACCAACCTTTGAATCCTTTTCGGGTTAATATGACCTAATCTTAGGTGCCAAAGAAGTGTCTTGTTCACGTCAGCCGAGCGCTTTCGTTTACAAGAAATAGTAGATGTGTTATAGGATGCATTTTGTGAGTGATGTGCACAGTTAATAATATAGAGATTTTTCCTTAAAGTTCCACGACAGATAATCACATCGTTACGAAAAACAGTAACATCTTTATTAAAACGAACAAAATATCCATCGACAAATTAACGTCTTGTCTCCAAAGGACAGATGCACTTCTCCCACTGCTTTAGCTGCCACTCTCGTAGCATCGCCTAGCGTGATGAGGATCTCACTCTCACTTAGTCGTCGGGTCTGCTTGAAACCCTGCAATGTGAAACCTACATGATCAGTGAATCCCGTATCCAATACCCACGAGTGGGTAGCATACTCCGCTAAAGAAGTTTCAACTACTAGTGAGTGTGAATTACCTTTCTTTCCATTCCTCTTGGGTTTGGAACAGGCCGACCTCCAATGTCCTTTTTCACCGCAGTTGAAGCACTTCCCATTAGCCGAATTCTTTACTCCACCATCCCTCTTCACCTTTCCTTTATCTTTGGCAACACTCGAGTTAGCTTGGCTTTCGCTTTTGGGCTTCCTCTTCCTCTTGCCTCCCTTTGGCTTAGAAGAAGAAGAATGCCCAACTGCCGCTAAGGCTTGACTGCTCTCTCCTAAAATTCCTTCAGCCGAGACAAGAGCTTACAACAGATCAGGCAAAGTGAACTTTTGATTATTCATTTGATAATTCAGCCTGAACTGTTCAAAGCTCTTGGGCAGAGAATGGAGTATGAAATCGATCTGGGTCTCGATATCATATTCAGCTCCAAGCACCTCGAGTATGTTGAGGTGAGCCATCATCTGGAGAACATGTTCCCTTACGGGTGTTCCCTCCACCATTTTCATAGAGAGCATGTCCCTCATGGTGATCTGTCGAGCCACACGGTTCTGATGTTGGAACATCGCTTGAAGATTGAGCATGATTTCCGCAGCTGTCTCAACGTTTTGGTGTTGGTGTTGCAACACATCTGACATTGAAGTCAAGATGGTACATTTGCCATTTCGTCAGAACGCTCCCAGTCAGCATATTCTTTCTTAACCGTTTTGGTTGACTCGTCAGATGGCTTTTCAGGTTTGAGTGTAGTAAGAACCCAGTTATGTCTTTGTGCAGTGAGGACAATAGTGAGTTTTCTATACCAATCAACAAAGTTTTCTCCAGTGAGGAGGTTATCTTTCAGTATATTGAACAGTGGATTAAAAGGTTGCGACATGATGAACTGAAATAAACATATATTTTGTACCACTATCCAGATCAACACAAAATTAAATCACATAATTCGATCACATGGCTCATATTAAAATCTAAAAAAAATATGAACATGCATCATCCAACATCTCAAAACAGATTTAAATGAGCCTCGTGGGAGGGTCATCATTTAAGTCACATTCAAGCAGGTTACAAACAAGAACAGTTACAAACCTTTAATTAAAAAATTAATAGTCGGCTCCCACTTGACCATTATAAAATTGACAGGGACTTCGGTGAAGTATATAAATATCAATTTTATACCTAAGTAATAACAATGATTAAATACAGAATTATTACTTCGCTTTGATCGAGCCTCGTGGGAGGGTCATCGTCGCCACTAATAATAATTCACAATCATCCTTTTGCGAATTTATTCATGTGAAAGCTATCTTTTGACCGTCCCGTAGGGGAATTTCTCCAAAAGATTTCACAAATAAATAAATCATGGAGGTCAAAATAAATTTGTGTCAAAACAAATTAATTATTAAAATATACTTAGTAATTTTTTGAATTTGAGATTTTTCGTTGGGCAATTCTCATGCAAACACATTTAAACAAATTAAATAAAGCACAAGAAAATACAACAGTAATAAATGAAGCAAAGCAGTAAATACACACATTGGGCACAAATTATCCAACTGTCATGCTTTGATTTTCCTTGGCATGATTTTGAAGAAACACCGTCTTGAATTTCTCACACTCGTTCGTCTCAAAAAGAACTCCGTCTTGAAATGCAACGCCAACGCAAACAAGAATCGGGATGCCGCCGCATCCGTCCGGCCGCTGACCGGGCGCCCATGCCCATGCGCCTAGGGCGCAGCGCCGACGTCGCCAGCGTGCTCTCGCGGCCTCGGCGACCTCGGCGCCAGACGTGTTCGCACGCGCCCCGCCGCTTTTGTCTCGCCCATCGCCCGCCCCTCCGCGTGGGGCCGATCCCGCCTTGGCGCCTTGCACCTAGGCCCATGCGTGCGGCATCGTCCGCGCCGCGCGCGTGCCTCCCTTGGCACGTTTCGCGTGGCGCACGTCGCCCACATATGGTTCCAGATCCGTCTTTAATTCGTCTCCATCTTCATCTCCGATCAGGTTACAATTTATTTAACGAAAAAAAATACCTTAAATCTAGACTAGTCTATTACATTGAACAAATCAAATAGCTTAATCTACTCGTGGATTTTCTCACGAGAAAAATAAATCCGAACGAGTCGAATTAGAAAACCATTCATTCATACACATGAAAATAAAACACATTAAATACCATGATAATTGGATACCTGCAAAACAGATCTAGCAATTCTACTATCCAATTTCAGTTTAAAGTACAACAATTTAAATAACAATTTTAAAAATCAGAGCTCGAAACCAGAGCTCTGATACCAGTTGTTGGGGAATTAGGGTGCCCGGATCTATTCGAGATAATTTTTAAATACATATTTAAATTAAACAATTAATCAGTAACATGAATTAATCCTAAATCAATTCAACATAATAATTAAACAACATGCATACACATAATTCACGTAAATCCTAAACATGCGGAACTAGGAGTTAAGGAATTACTAACCTCTTGTAGAGACAACCTTTGAGAGGATGGATCAACCCAAAGAGCCTTCCAAATATATCCCAAAGTCCACGAACGTAACCCGGTGGGAGGATTCGCACGAACGATTTTAATGAGAGAAAAATAAAATATTTTGCTACCACCTTTGTGGATTTCTAATATTTCCAACACATGGAATTGCACTTGGGAATGAAGAGCTCATCCCCTATAAATAGGGAGGAGGGGGGCGAAAATTAGGGATAGAAAAATAAGGAAGAAAATCTTTTCTTGGTCTCCAAGAAATCTTGAATATATCTTCTATATTCTTTTCTCCTTAATTAAATTTTCCATAAAAAATTATTTCCCCTCTTCTACCTATGGTTTTCGAAATTTACACTATTATAGGAGTCAAGATTTGACTTCTTGAATTTATGGAATAATTATGTATTCCTACAATAATTATCTCTTTACATAAAATACTTACAAGAAAATAAAGACAATCTTTTCTTCTTATTAATAGACAAAAAAATCAAAAATTACAATTGGAAATTTAGCAAGAATATTTTCTTCTCGCTCTCATTAATTGGACTTTATCTTGGGCTATTTGGGGGCCCTTTAGGAGAATTAAGTTTTGACCTCCAATGGACTATGAAGCTTTAATATTTGGGCCAATAATTATTCATGTCCATTAATATTAATTTACTTCACTATAAAATTAATATTGAACTATCCATCTTAACCCATATTACGATTACACATATAATATGGCTCCCGGTCATTCTTTCCCGCGTTTAAGATTATCTTAGTCCATTAATTAATTAAGCCACTGAACAAGCTTTATATTAATTAATATATTTGTCCTTGGAGTAAAGACAACTGAACATTATTATCCATACCGGAAATAAATTTCCACTTGCAAGATTTGACATGATAAAGGATATGAGCCCACCAAGGGGAAAATCAAGCAAGACGTACTTGCACGCGATTCTCCGTATTAAATGTCAGCAATTGTCATGTAATTAATAATATGGCCCAAGATATAAGGTATCGAATCGCATTAACTCTCTTCCCATCATAAGTCAAAGCAATGGTTATTAATTTCGCACGATCCTATTTAAGGGACGGAGATTAAGAAATAACGGACCACTGAGGTCTAATTCTTGTATATTCAGTACCGAAGAATTTGTCCTCCTGTAGGTCCTCATTCAGCGCCTCTAAATGCGCTAGTGCGATCCCTTGGTCAAGACAAGCCAATCTGGGTCTCACACTTTAACCGTTCATGATGGTTTGTTCATTTCTATCTGGATTTTGAATTTATACTTAATTACGAGGACTGTTAATTTGATCTTCAGTGATCTGGTATCACCAAATTAACTACAATGTAATACGTACTATATTATTGAACAGGTTTGCAATAAACATATATAACATTCATTCATATTTAATACAACAATGATTAAATAATTTATTTCAATAAATAAATAAGAAACTTCAGTTTGGTTATACAAAGTAAAAGCATACTTTTCAGTATAACCCCAACACGCATCGCTCCCACTAACCGAGATACCCGTAGACACATATAGTGGAACTACATCAAACGGTTTCTCGGATGGGTATACCAATACCCTCTAAGGTATTTGTGCATCCATCATGAGATACCTAGTATCTCGTAGTAAGTGAGATCTTACTACACTCTCTAAGAGTATGATGCAGATCGCACACCAATCTCCATTGCATCATCAATATCCCATTCTTGATGACCCTCGATTGGGGCTATTTGAGAATCATGCTTAAGTCATCTGATTTCTCACATACTCAATGACAGCAGTGATTCAAGGGAACACATATAAGAATAAATGCAAATAATCAAACATAATATTCTAATGAGTGTAAAGCCATACATTTAATATTAACCAAAAAATAATATTAAACCAATACTGAATATTATCTGAGTATTATGTCCTTACAATGGATTGTCTCTAGGACACTAACACTAACAATCTCCCACTTGAACTAGAGTCAATCACCTACATGTCTAACCCCTAGACCATCAAAATGTCTAGTGTGTACATGAACACTCAAAGCCTTGGTGAAAAGATCAGCCAGATTATCCTTCGTGGGGACACGTTCCAACTCTATTTCTCCTCTAGCGATTATCTCTCTTATCAAATAATAACGCCTCGGTACATGCTTGTTTCTGTTATTGGATCTCGGTTCCTTAGCTTGCACAACCGCACCAGTATTGTCACAATACAACTTTATTGGACTATTGGCACTCTGAACTACCCCTAGTTCATTTAAGAACTGTTTTATCCAGACAGCTTCTTTGGTAGCTTCTGCCGCAGCAATGTACTCAGCTCCGGTTGTTGAGTCTGCGGTAGTCTCTTGCTTGGAACTATTCTAACTAACCGCCCCACCATTGTGAACGAAAACATAGCCCGACTGTGATTTGTAATCATCACAATCGGATTGGAAACTTGCATCAACATAGCCAGTTGCAACTAGCTCTGACTGTCCTTCGTAGACCAAGAAATAGTCTTTAGTACGTCGAAGGTACTTAAGAATGTTCTTGACAGCAATCCAGTGAGGTTCACCCGGATTCTGCTGGTATCTACCAGTGGTGCTAACAGCGAAGACCACATCTGGCCTTGTGCAAGTCATGGCGTACATGATGGAGTCAATTGCAGATACATATGGTATATCCTTCATGCGCCGGATATCAGCTTCTGTGGAAGTATAATCCTTCTTAGACAGCTTTATCCCATGACATGTAGGTAGAGAACCTCTCTTAGAGTTCTCCATCGCAAATCGCTTTAACACCTTATCTACGTAGGTTGACTGTGATAGTCCCAACATCTTCTTGGATCTTGATCCCTAAGATGTAGCATGCCTCACCAATCTTAGGGATCAAGATCCATAGGGATCTTTTACCGACTGCATAAGAGGGATATTGTTTCCCATAATCAATATGTCATCGACATACACAACTATGAAGAAAATATTTCTCCCATTGCATATACGATAAACGCATGGATCTTCCGAATTTCTGATGAAGTCAAATGATTTTAACAACTTCATCAAAATGGATATTCCAACTCCTAGAAGCTTGCTTTAGTCCATAAATGGACCGTTTAAGCTTACACACTAGGTTAGATTTTGACTTAGATACAAACCTTCTGGTTGAGTCATAAACATCTCCTTATCAATGTTACCATTGAGGAAGGTTGTTTTGACATCCATCTACCAAATTTCATAATCTAAGTGTGCAGCTACAGCGAGTAAAATTCGAATGGACTTGATCTTGGCAACAGGTGAGAAAGTCTCATCATAGTCAATGCCTTCGCATTGACTATAACCTTTTGCTACCAACCTAGCCTTGTAGGTTTACACCTTGCCATTTTCATCGATCTTACGCTTGTAGACCCATTTGCAACCTATGGGTTTTACCCCTTTCGGCAATTCAACCATGTCCCAGACTTGATTTGTGTACATCAAGTCCATCTCGGATTTCATGGCTTCATGCCACTTCTCTGAGTCAACATCTAACGTTGCCTCAGTGTAAGTTCTAGGATCGTCTTTATCCGGAATCTCCACATCATCATGTTCCTCTACGAGGAAACCATAATATCTAGTGGGCGGATTACGAATCCTAGTGGACTTACGGAGCTGTGGTTGTGTAGGCTGTACATTCTGATCGTGAAAATTTTGTGGTGCATCGATTTCATCAATGTCCTGAGAGTCCTCAAGTGCGACACTTTTAGATGCCTCTTGGGCGGGAGTTTGAACTATGTTGTTCTCATTCAGCCCACTTGGAGTTTGTTGTGAAGGCAATGCAACTCCAATTATGCTCCCACTGGCTGAAAGAGGATCACTAAGTGATAAACTTCCACCATGAGAGGTGTTAAATGCTCCCACTGATTCCTTGTCACATTTATTTGATAAGATATCACTCTCTTGGTCATCCTGTGGTTCTTGAATTTCTTCAAGTTCTATCATCTTACGGCCTTGTTCCCTAATGACATAGTCTTCCTCGAGGAACCTGGCCTGCCTAGAAACAATTATCGTTTGTTTCTCAGGTAGATAGAAGTAATATCCCCTCGTTTCCTTAGGATATCCCACAAGGTAACCCTTTTCACCTTTGGATTCCAACTTATCAGTGAGCATCTTTTTCACAATTGCGGGGCAACCCCACGTTTTGATATGTGAGAAAGTTGGCTTCTTGCCACACCATAATTCATATGGTGTATGCTCAACCGATTTGGATGGAATTCTATTCAGAATGTAAATTGACGTCTGTAACGCGTATCCCCATAAGAATTTCGGAAGAGAGGAAAAGCTCATCATGGACCTTACCATGTCTAACAAGGTTCGGTTTCTCCTCTCGGACACTCCGTTCATTTGCGGTGTTCCGGGAGGAGTCCATTGTGACTGGATTCCATGTAACTTTAAGTAATCCATGAACTCATGGCTAAGGTATTCGCCTCCTCGATCCGATCGAAGAGTCTTAATACTCTTACCAAGTTTCTTTTCTACTTCAGCTTTAAACTCCTTGAATTTCTAAAAAGATTCAGATTTGTGTTTCATAAGATACACGTATCCATATCTTGAGAAATCTTCAGTAAAAGTGATGAAGTTGGCGAAGTGACCCCTAGCTAGAGTGGGCAATGGTCCACAGACGTCACTGTGGATCAACTCTAGAACTTCTTTGGCACGAATCTCTTTCCCAGAAAAGGGTTTGTTGGTCATCTTGCCCTTGAGACAGGATTCACAATTCCATAAGACTCAAAGTCGAATGGGGTTAAGTAGTCTAATTTTCTTAACCTTGCTATCCTATTCTCATTTGCATGACCAATCCTACAATGCCACAAGTAAGTCGGGTTTTCATGATTACTAAGCTTGAGTCGTTTATTTTGTATATTAAGAATATCATGTCCACAATGCAACAAATATAAACCATTCGATAAAGGAGCATTTCCATAAACATCACCATTAAGCGAAAAATAACAATTATTATTTGCAAAATGGAAGGAAAACCCTTCAATGTCTAACATAGGAATAGAAATAATGTTGCGAGTAATAGAAGGAACAAAATAACAATTATTCAGTTCAAGTCTAAAACCAGTGGGTAAGTCTAAAACATAAACGCCAACACGTTCAACAGCAACTCTTGCTCCATTCCCAACGTGTAGGGCGACTTCACCCGGCCTAACTGCCCTTCTATGCTTGAGACCCTGCACATTAGTACAAATGTGTGAGCCACAACCGATATCCAATACCCAACAGTTAGTATCATTTGTGGACATGTTTATCTCAATAACAAACATACCTGTTCCAGTGGCTGAGACACCTTGTGTCTTCTTTTCAGCTGCTAGAACCTTACATTCCTTCTTCCAATTCCCCTTTTGCTTGCAGTGGAGGCATACATCCTTGTCCACCCTCTCCTTCTTTTGAATCCCACCTTTGGGCTTAAGGAAATTTAGCTTGGAGCCATTCTTTGCCTTGCCCCTTCGCTTCTTCTTTCCTTTCGGAGTAGAAGAAGTAGAGGCACTCACCATGAGCACGGACTTTTCCTTAGTAGTGGAAGACTCAAAAGTCTTTAGCATGTTATGCAGCTCGGGCATAGTCGATTTCGTCTTATTCATATTAAAGTTTACCACAAAACTTGAGTATGAATCGGGAAGTGACTGAAGAATGGCATAAACAGCAACATTGGTCCAAAGCTCAATGCCCAACTGACCAAGTTTCTCGATTAGCCCTATCATCTTCAACACATGAGGAGAAATTTTCCCTCCTTCAGACATCCGACATCTAAACAGATCTCTCATCACTTCATAAATCTCAGAACGAGATTCAGAATCAAAGAGATCCTTCAGATGCTTGATCATCTCAAAGGGAAGCATCCTCTCATGCTGCCTTTGCAACTCGGGAGTCATCCTGAGAAGCATAACACACTGAGCCTGGGAAGCATCATCTTGATGCTTCTTCTGAGCTTCGGCGTCAAACGCCTCGGCTCCTTCAGTACCAGCCTCCGGGGTAGCAGGGATTGGCGTGTCCAACACGTACTCAATCTTTTCTTGCCTTAGCACCAAACGCACGTTTCGGTGCCAATCGAGAAATTTTGGCCCAGCCAATTTGTTCGTTTCCAAAACCCTTCTCAGTGATAAGTTATTCATTTCAACAATCCTAGAGAAATAAAATAAAACAGGAATTAAAACACATAATTCTTATGATCAATATTCAACAATCAAAATAAACATGGCCTTTCAAATTTATTTTGTATCCATTATTTTCACATATTCAACGACCTCATCGGAAGAATACGAATTTATATCTAATATAAATCATAATGGACTAGGATCCACATTCTACTATCATAATATCTGCTTGGGCTGATTACTATGACAGCAGAACTGGTAGGTCTCCAAACCAATTGCAAAATTTGCAACTCCTAGTGGATTGAACCTAGTTCAATCTGATGCCCCTTGACTTTCGTTTCCCTGCTTGGGCTGGTGAAACAAAGTCAAGTTGATTTACAACCATCAAGCGGCGACACTACGTGTCCCTATAAAAGTCCCGTTAGATGTAGATCCGAGCAAAAGACTTGGGCCTTAAATAATCATTGGAACGAAATCTTCGGTTTACTTTTAATTTCGATGGAAGGCATCGTTCAAATTAATGAAAATTATATTTTATTGAGGAACATTTTCAAAGGCGGGGTATTAATTGCTTAATCGAGATCCAACATGTTAATCTATATCATATTTGAGCAATTATTGGGCGCCACCTTCCCAAACATGATTTTACACGGACTAACACTTATATGGGCGCCGTCTACCCAAACAATAAATACGGTCCGACAATTATTGGGCACCGCCTACCCAAACAGTTATGATGCGGACGTAAAAAGCGTTAACGAAATTAAATTAATAAACAACTTAAACGAGTGGGATTTAATAATTCCTTCTCAACCGAATTTCAAAATCTAATTTTAAATTCGATTTCAAATTATTAAAATTAATAATTAATCAAATTAACTATGATTAAAAGTCAAACTTTTAATTTCTTATTAAAATTAATCAAATTAATTTTAATCCATAATTTAATTATTTTATTATCAAGGGCTCAGATGTAAAATATTGCATTGGAGGGCCTATTCCAAAACTATTTGCAGAATAGTCCTCCGCCATCACCACCCAAAATTCGACAGCATCCAATCTGTATTTTGGGACAACTGTTTCCAAATACCAACCCGAACCATTATCAATTTCAGAAGTAATCCAATCAATTCATCAAATTCGTCTAATATTGCAATCGAAATCGAACCAAACAAGAACGAAATCGAACGAAATTAAGCAACACATCGAGAACCCCAGAACTGGAATTCCATAGAGATCGAGCGAAGAACCAGAGCAGACTGGAACTCGCAGAAAGCCATCGGAAATCAGAAAAGGGGGCGGAGCTCGAGGCCGGAGCTTGACGCGAGCCACCACCGCCGCCTAGGCGAGCGAGTGGCTCGTCATTGAGCACCGTGGGCTGCGTGCAGAGCTGCACACCCAACCACCGCGGAGGTTCGAAACCAGGCAGAGGAGATCGAATCGAGCGAGAAGATCGAATCGGCGGCGCGCCGCCACCGAATCGTCTCGATTCTAGTGGCGCGCCGCCTTGACCCGAGTTGAGAGGAGCACTGCCGAGAAAAGAGATTACAAATTGACAGCGGTGCGATGAAGATGACGATGGGGACGCGAGGCTCGAAGCCTGGGATGGCAAGAGCGCTCGGTGAGCGCCGCAAGCCACCGCACGCGTTGCGAGGCCACGGCGCCCAGCGCCGGCCTCAAGCAACGCTGTGTGGCATCTTGGCCGCAAGGGATCGAGGTGCAGCGGCGGGATTTCTCTCCAAGAGAAAACCCTAGGTCAATTTGGGGGAAGGCTCCTCGAAGAAGACAACCCGGGAGGGTGAAATCAAACAATGGGATGCGGTCGAAATTATCAAATGATTCAGCCATGCCCCTTGTGTCAAATAAATTTTTTTATTCAAAACACAATTATGCAATTAATCAAAGAGTCTGCGCTCTGATACCACTGTTGGAATATAGAGGCACGTAAAACACGTAATCACATGCGCAGCGGAAATTAAAGTTCACCAACAACGAACAATTAATTGCATACAGATTACAATAATCATAACGAGAAATCTTACAGTAACTCGAGTGCAGATTTCTCTACTACGATATCCACGTAATCCCCAATTACAGACTTGCACGGATTTGCCAGCGTTGAATCCCGAGACAGATTTGCTAGAAAAATCCAAACTCTAGATCTTATGGAGAAAATATGAAGTAACGTTGTTTGTGAATTCCCAAGAGCTTGTATATATAGGGAGGCCCAGCTTAAATCTTAAGCTAGCCCAATTAGGGAAATAAAAACCCTAATCTTGAATTAAATTAATTCCTTTAATTTAATTCCCTAAATATAAATCTCTACGAATTTAAATGCCTTATATGAAAATCTCTACGATTTATTTGCATATACATTAAATCCTACAATTATATTCCAAATATAATTATTGGGAATTCTTATTTAATTAAATCTAATTTAATTAAATATTAATAATAATTAATTCCAAATTAATCTATTATTAATTTCTTCTCCATAAATTAAATATTAAATCCAATTTAACATTTAATCAACCAACTATAATCTGTAAAAGGGAACTGCTTGTTGTGTGACCCATAGGCCCTCATATACCGAGCGATTAGTCAAACTAACGATCTTAATTGAACCCTAGTCAATAAATCAGACATTCTCAATATATGAGGTACGTTGCGAGAAACATGTAACTACCTGTAACTGAAACATGGGCAATTGCGATTTCCTCCTTTCATTCACGAATACTCGATTAGTCTTGAACATGATGAAGTGTCTATTCAAATAACTTAATCAGTTTATCTCAAATCACTAATTGATCATTAGTGTCACACTTAGTCACAAAGTCTAAGTTGACGTGCATTGGCCAATGACTTAGATCCAATTATGATGAGAAGATGAGTATTCTCTCTAAATCCACTTTGAGGAATGAATCATTTCCTTGGCTCAACTACCATGCACATGCACTTCGTGATGAACCCAATCCAAGCCATATCTACCCATAGACGGGTGCAAGCGTCGGTCATGGTCAAAGTTCATCACTCGACACATATCGTGTGTATTGACCTCAAGTCAAAGGAGTATCGCATCGCTCCCACTAACCGAGACACCCGTAGACACATATAGTGGAACTACATCAAACGATTTCTCGGATGGGTATACCAATACCCTCTAAGGTATTTGTGCATCCATCATGAGATACCTAGTATCTCGTAGTAAGTGAGATCTTACTATACTCTCTAAGAGTATGATGCAGATCGCACACCAATCTCCATTGCATCATCAATATCCCATTCTTGATGATCCTCGATTGGGGCTATTTGAGAATCGTTAAGTCATCTGAGTTCTCACACACTCAATGACAGCAGTGATTCAAGGGAACACATATAAGAATAAATGCAAACAATCAAACATAATATTTTAATGAGTGTAACGACATACATTTAATATTAACCAAATAATAATATTAAACTAATACTGAATATTATCTGAGTATTATGTCCTTACAATGGATTGTCTCTAGGACACTAACACTAACACTCGTTTCATTTCTCTCAATCTTGTCGGGGTGTTTGTGTTTGAAGGCATTTGTCAGCTCTACTTAATGAAGAAGGAAAAAATACGTTTTAATTTAGATGATTTCTTGACAAAATGTATTTGGAATTAGGAGTGTTATTGTATTAGTTGTGTTGTTTAGTTCACGGATTTCTATTTTGCAATATATGGCCGGGTGAGTATATTGTGTAGTCTCTGTTTTTATTTTTAAAATTGTTTATGAGAGCAGCTAATGTATTGTGTGGTCTCTGTTTTTATTTCGTTTATGAGAGCAACTATGATATGATATGTAGCCTTTATATTAATTTCTCAATTTTCCTTTTATAATCTATTTGGTGTTATTGCTACCCTTTAGGACAGTAACAAAGATCAAATGAAGTAAAATAATTTAAATTCATATATACACCCTTACACCATTAACATGAGCTTAAAAAAATAAGGTTCACAACCCTTAACATGAGAAAACTTGTAGCCCCTAACTTATACCTGCTGAGGGTTCACAACAAATTTAATAAAAATGATGTGGCGGAGGACGTGACTTTTTTTAATTGAGGTGGCGCTTACATGGCAGAGAATCCCGAAATTGAATGTAATTTGAGCTCAAATGGCCTACATTTACATATTTTAAAAACTATTGTCCTACATTTACGGATTTTAAAAGTTATTGTCCTACATTTACAAGCCCGGAAACATATTGTCCTTAAAACAAAACCCCAAAGTTATTGTCCTTAAAAAACATTTTTCCCATCAAATATGCATGGTACTGTATGTATCAATATCTCGCCCAGCTCATTATTATTGAATTCAGGGTTGAGCCCTAGTAACACATGTAACCATTGATATCTAACTACTCCATTTTAATTATGTAGGTCCCACCCTCCAACACCTCCCCTCCTCATATACCACAAAAAAACTCATCCTCCTTCACATTTTCAATCCTTCTTCTTGGACCTAAAAAAAAGTTAGGGTTTGCAAGTACGTTGTGATGGAGTCAGAAAGAGAGAGTCGTGGCCCTATCATGCTTTTCAGCAAATTAGTGGGAGGCAGTAAAACCGACGAGAGTATGAATGTGATGCGGAGGAAATTCAATTGCAATTACTGCCAAAAAAGCTTCCTTAGTTGGCAAGCTCTAGGAGGGCATCAAAATGCTCACAAGCGGGAACACCAACAAGCCAAACAAACTCATGATCATTTGCACGCCTATACTAATACTAGTAAAACAACGGTTTGTTTGATATGATATGATATTCGTATTCTCGTATTCAAATACAAATATTTCTTTCGATTCTATTAGTATTCAAATACAAATGAGAAATTAAATACAAATGACAAAAAAATACAAATGAAAAATTAAGTTATTCGATTAAATGTTTAAATATAGATCAGTCATCTCTCCTCTATATATAGATATTAGGCGTAATTAATATCCCTAAAATATTTATGCCCGTTTAATTTGGATAAGCTTATAAGCTCTTTAAAATAATTTATAAGTTGTTTAGGAACTTATAAGTTACTTTAAACAGTGAAACCCTAGAATAGCGAACAGTCATCTCGCCTCCTCAGTCCTCAAAAACTAGTTACAAACCGATGCATTTTTACCGGTCCTAATTAAGTAAGTCAAATATTTGAAAAGTTTCTAATATGTACGAATCAATTTCAAACCGAATACTCGAGTAGTGTTTTTAATATTAATTTGCTTAAAAAATCGAATCGAACGCTTGCATAATTTCGAATAAGTCGAATATCAATTTCGAATCGAACATAAATAACCGAAATATTCGAATATTTTCACAAATATGAATAAAAATTATAGTGATATTTGCTCGTTTATCACCCTAGTTATGTATGTGCCTTGATAAACAAAATAAGGAAAAATGTCAATTCAGGGTCTAAAGATGGCAAAACTATCAATTTAAGGCCTTAAAGATTTTTTCTATCGATTCGAGGCCTAGAAGATAGAAAAATATCGATTCAGGGCCTAAAAGATAAAAATTATCAATTTGAGGCTCACACATTTTAAGGTCATGTTTGACATTTATATTTCATGTCTTTATTTCATGTTCTTATTTTTTTATTTTTAGGGTTTACGGTTCAAGGATTACGGTTCAGGGGGTTTTAGGGTTCATGGTTCAAAGTTTAGGGTTCATCGTTTAAGGTTTAGGGTTTAGTGTTTAGTGTTTAGAGTTTTAGTGCCAAACATGGCCTTAAAATTTATAAGCCTCGAATTGATATATAGTTTCTATCTTTCAAGCCCTGGATTGATAGTTTTCTATCTTCCAGGCCTTGAATCGATAGGAAAAATCTTTCAGGCTTTAAATTGATAGTTTTACCATCTTTCAAACCCTGAATTAATAAAACTCCACAAAATAAATATATACCTATATGTTGACTCGCATTCTCATTTTTCTCTAGTTAAACTAATGCGTAACAAATTAGAAAATAATAGAATTTTCATTTCTTAGTTGCAAATTAAATATCATCACACCGTCTCGATCTATTGATGAAAGTACTATAACTAGGGGAAGATCCGTATAATCTATATTATATATACAAATTACATTCCTATATATGGCTATTTAATGTGTACAGCCGTGTATCCAGGAGATTACAATTTACAAGTACAATCAAACCCATACATATACGATACTCCCTACATCCTGATTTTGATTGACTACTTTTTATAAATAGTCGTTTGAATTTTGTTTGGTCATTTTCTAATAAGGTAATAAAGCAACTTTCAATATTATTTAATACTATTATTTCCCTTCACCAAACCCACTTTACACCATTTAATAATATTATTTCCCTCTACCAAACCCACTTTACCAACTTTACAACATTTAATACTATTATCTCCCATTTTTCTTAATCTTCGTGTCTACAGTATTTGGACAATCAAAATTAGGACGGATGGAGTATCGATCTTTTTATATCCCACGACATAATTATCCTGAACATTCTAGAGAATCTTTGTGAGAGAATTCCGTCTCATCTAAAATCTCGAGCTTATAGAGAGGGTCGGGAATAATCTATTTATTTAATTTCCCTCAACACTCCCCCTCACTCGTGGGCCGAATCATTGCCTCTGCTCTCTGAAGAGGAGGCCCAACAGAGTGGACAATTTTAAATGGGTAGAGTGCTTCCACGGGAATCGAACCCACAACCTGGGCTCTGATACCATGAGAGAATTCCGTCTCATCTAAAAGCTCGAGCTTGTAGTGAGGGTCGGGAATAATCTATTTATTTAATTTCCCTCAACACTCTCTCTCACTCTTGGGCCGAATCATTGCCTCTGCTCTCTGGAGAGGAGGCCCAACAGAGTGAACAATTTAAATGGGTGGAGTGCTTCCACGGGAATCGAACCCACAACCTGGGCTCTGATAGCATGAGAGAATTCCGTCTCATCTAAAAGCTCGAGCTTATAGAGAGGGTCGGGAATAATCTATTTATTTAATTTCCCTCAACACTTTGTCTTTAGTAAAAAGAAGCAGCAACGAAAATAAGCATAAAAGTTGCAGCGAGTTATAAGTTGGGCTGGCGAGGGTCATCTAAACAAATATAGTTCGAGATTTTGGGTGCATGGAACCAGCTTTTGGCTTTTGCAAAGGACAAAGGTCGAGTATTAATCAAAGAAAGGTAGACCCCATTTTTCATGCATGGTTGTGAACAGCTAAACTAAATGCAAATTCTTGGGTAATACGTATATCAAAATTGAGATTAATTAAATTCTAAATGGTCCCGTAATTTTTTACTTTTTTTTATTTAGTCCCATAATTTTTTAGAACGATTAGTTTTATAAATATTAAAATTACTTAATTTTTGTTCCACAACTATTTTTTGAAATGATTTAGTCCCAAAACTTTTAGAATTGCTCAATTTTTATCCCCTAACTTTTATTTTGGAATGATTTAGTCCCGTAATTATTAAAATTGTTCAATTTTTGTTCTATTTTACCAGATATCACTCAAAACAACGTTGTTTCACCAGCCTATCAGTCGTGTCGTTTAAATTCGGGATTCCAGTAATGCTCATGTTTTAGTAATGATTTGCACAATTTAATACACTTCAAATACACACCATTAATTAACACAAAAAGAAAAATTGCTAATATAAATCTCAAAGAAAGGGAGCGAGATTAAATCCCCCAAATTCTCTAAAATCGAGTACTTCCCCAATATCCATCCCTAAATTCACGAGAACTCAATTTGGCAAAGAACAATAAGTTTTCAGCCTGAATTTAATTTTTAGGTGTTTAGATTGTGTCAAATAAGTTCCTAAGAACACGAGCCTCGCCGGAATTAGGGGTAGGAATAGGCTAGACTACCCGACAGGGGCCTACCGGCTCGGCTCGTTTAATAATCAAGTCAAGCTCAGGTATTTTTAAAAGCCTATTTACTTAAATAGGTTAGACTTGAATTTTTTCGTAGACCTTTTAACTATATATATATATATATAATATTAATAAAATAGATAATATTTAATACTAATAATTAGTAGTAGTATATATCTAGCAAATGCAAGTAACACAATACTGAAATTATTAATTTTTATAGACAAAAACTTGTATGCAATATTGCATACAAGTGATATGTGCAATTGGGTCTTTTTTTTCTCGCGGTCAGGGGAATGGATTTTAGGGCAGATTGTTGGTGGGCCAATGGGCTTCTTCATCTTCTTCCTCGCACGCGCAACCGACGCGGTCAGATTTCCTCTTCTTCCTCTTCTCTTCTGGCGAATCTCATGGGCTTTCTTCTTCCTCGTTCGTGCCCTAATTTTCTTTTTTCACTCCGATTATTGGATGAAACCAGGTCATTCAATTTGGATTTCGATGTGGATTCTACGAGAAGAAGAAAGAATATGTGTGTGATGTTTGGATTACCCCTCAACACAAAGTATGTGATGAAATTCAGATCCTTCTGCACTTTTTTTCACGCTGTTCTGTAAATCTCTAATTTTGGACTGAAGATTTTTTTCGCGTTTGTACTGATTTTTGTTCATGTAATAACACTCTTTTTCTCATATGGTAACACTCTTTTTTTCATGTAGTAACACATCAAATTGTTCTTTAAATCTGTAATTCTGGACTGTGATTCTTTTCGCGCTTGTACTGATTTTGTTCA
Source organism: Stenogyne calaminthoides (assembly GCA_037126765.1). NCBI lineage: Eukaryota > Viridiplantae > Streptophyta > Magnoliopsida > Lamiales > Lamiaceae > Stenogyne > Stenogyne calaminthoides. The sequence continues at coordinate 19,459,546 of JBBCBC010000034.1, forward strand.
TGTGGTAACACATAATATAATAATGTAGTAACACTTATACATAGATGTAGTAACACACAAAAATTTGAGGAAAAAAAATAAAAAAATATATAAATCTGTAATTTTGGACTGAAGATTTTTTTCGCGTTTGTACTGATTTTTGTTCATGTATTAACACTCTTTTTCTCATATGGTAACACTCTTTTTGTTCATGTAGTAACACATCAAATTGTTCTTTAAATCTATAATTCTGGACTGTGGTTTCTTTTTGCGCTTGTACTGATTTTGTTCATGTATCAAATTGTTCTTTAAATCTATAATTCTGGACTGTGATTTCTTTTCGCGCTTGTACTGATTTTGTTCATGTGGTAACACGTAATATAATAATGTAGTAACACTTATACATAGATGTAGTAACACACAAAAATTTGAGGAAAAAAAAAATAAAAAAATTATGCGTACAGTGGGAATCAAACCTGCAACCAAATTTATTAGCAACAAACCTGAACCACTAGGCTACAATACATATTTGATAAAAATATCCTTCTATAAATACATATGCGTCCGCACCAACCCTGAACCCACTGCTCGCGTCCTGCCCGCGCCCGACCCGCGAATATTAAGCAATTTTTACCTTATTTATGTTGTATTGCACATAACACTAGTGTGCAATATTTCACACAAGACTTTCTCATTTTTATAATGCTTTAAATATTTTAGCAACTATTCACTTTTATAATAATTTTGTTATTGTTTTTGATGATTTGATGAAGCACTTAGTATTGTTATTTGTACACTTAAAATTTTTATAGGTGCAATTTTGAATTTTTATAATGAATAGTAGCCATGATAAGGTTGTAAAAAAAATATCATTTATATAGGCATTTAAAAGGCTTTCAAATCTGGCCTATTTAATAAAAAGGTCAGGTCTAGACTCTTTAAAAAGTCTATGATAGATAACAGGACAGACTTGGGCCCAAAATTAATACCAGGCCCAGACTTTTTTATTTAAGGCCTAGCTCGGCCCGGCCTATTCCAACCCCTAGCTGGAATCTCCAATTTATAGTTGCACATGACTGACACGCTGGTGAAACAATATCGTTTTGGGTAATTTTCGGTAAAAGATGACTGAAATTGAGCAATTTTAGTAGTTATGGGACTAAATTGCTCCAAAAATTAGTTACAGGACGAAAATTGAGCAATTTTAATAGTTATGGGACTAAATCGTTCCAAAAAATAATTATGAGACTAAATCAAAAAAGGTAAAAAGTTATGAGACCATTTAGGATTTAATCCCATTAAAATTCGGTTCGATTCCAAGAAACAATATATTTTTTCATCTTTCTGACATAATCTGAGGGATACCAACTGCCAAGACGTAAAACCAATCCAAAAGAATTTAAATTTTCACTTAAACATATTAGTTGTGTGATGTTGCACTGCACAATTGACTGGTGGAGTAACCATCGATCCTGTGCATAAAATTATATGTCACTGCACAAAAATTATCATTATTTAAAAATAATTTATTTTCAAATAATGATATATGATTTGAATGCATAATAATAATATTTTTTATTTATAACAATGATAATTATATTAGGGTATATAACAGTTATATATAATAAAAAATAAAAAAGATGAGGAGTTCATCGTGAACCTTAGGTACACAAAATAGAGTGATAGTTAGTTATTGTACACTTAAGTCTTACTTCTACTTATTAATTTCAACAAGTTCAAGGAAATATAACATATAAAACATAACATGATATGCCAGTATAATATTTGATAAAAAGTTAAAAAATAAGGATAGGTTTATAAATAGTTTAACATAAAAATATAAGTTTTTTTTATTACAAAATTTCTAAACATTCTTTTTCAAACATTTTTTTCCCAACATTTTTTCATACTTTCATTGTTTTAGTCCAGACCACTATATATACATCTCGTACTAATATCATTTCAGTCTGTACCACCATTTAATTAACCCTGTACAGCTATCACTTCAGCCCGTACCACCATTATTTGATCAGCCCGTATCACAATTTAATTCAATCTTATCATCATTTTTAAGTTTGTACCACATTTTAATTAAGTCCGTGCTACAACATATTAAATCTGTACCACCATTATTTTTTTCAATTTTTTATTGACATAAGGATATAATGACGCAATAAATTATCCTCTTGGTTAAAAAGAATGAAACTAAAAATTTTGATAAAAAAAAAGGTTTTAAAATAAAAATGAGCTAAAAAATGGGGATTTTTTAAAAAGAAATATTAAAAGTTGTGCATTAAAACTCTCAATTAAAGTATCAAAATATTTCGCAATACTTTCTCCCTGCAAATCACCCACCCTCGCCCTGCCAATCTTTCATGCGGTGAGGATGGAGAATCCAAAAACACACCTCCTTCAGTGTAATTGTCACTCCTAATTTTTAGTACATCAAATTTTAAAAATGAGGCACATTTGCAAAAGACGAACCTCATTGGATATTTAGATTTTAACATTTTAAAATGGGATGGGTGTTGATTTATATATGATCTAATGTATATACCCGAAAGAATGTACGTAGGACAGCAGCTGCCCACTTGTTTTTCTGCGGTTGTATATATGTTAATTAAAGACACACTTTAAAACTCCTATACATAAATATTTAATATTGAAGATATGACGTCGTACACGAATACATCAATACATATATATTTACTAATCCTGCATTCTTCGCGTATCATGAAAAATCATAATATGAATCAATTAATTAATTTTGTTGGAACACCTGCCATTTCAATATATATTTTCATTCAATTTGTATAAAATTTCAGGTTGAGATTTCTATTCAATTTTAAGATTCATATTGTAACCAAAATAATGACTAATTATATATTACATGGATATTAATTAAATATCAAATTAGAATAATATATAAAACCTAACTAAGAAATTTGTTCATCGTTTTCCATTCAAAAGAGTAAACGTTGCATCTGAGTACATTTAGTTAAAGACAATTTTCGTTTGAAATGGACAGCGAGACAGATCTAAATTAAGTTAACTTTTACCTTTTTCTTATTTTACCCACTAATTCTACCCATTTTTTTATCAGTAAATGAATTCTGCTGTCTATGTGAAACGGTTCAAAAGGAAATCCCCCTGCAGTAAAATCATGAGATAGATAGTCAAAGTCCACAAAAAATAAAAACAGGAAAACTCAAGAGGAACATTATTTCTATTAATGAATGATCAGTAGATCTATATGATCAGGGGTGGACGCAGAAGTTTATTCCAGTCAAGGCATAAATATAAAAGAAAAAAATTATGTTAATTATACCAATAGGAGCTTGAATAATTGAGATGAAAATAAAGAGTAGGTTTCCGGTGAAATTTATTCATAGTATGAAATTTATACTACTACATTTATAAACTAATACCACAACACTTATCAACTGATACTATTTCACTTGTAAACTTAGATCATATCATTAAATGTTATAGGTATTAATTTATAAGAATAGTAGCATCAATTTATAAGTAATATGTTATCAATTTCATACTATGAACAAGTTTCACATGAGAGTTGGTGAAAAATTGAATGTTTTAAAATAAAAAAAAAAATATGTGTAATACACTATTAAAAAAAATAAAAAATTGAGGCAAGGCATTTGTCATGCCTTGCCTCTACATGTATCCGCCCCTGTATATGATTTACACATTTCATAGAATTGGGTACAGTTGTACACCAAAAATTACGGAAGAATGTTTATAATATGACTATGTGATTTGGTGATACAAACAAGTTTTAATGAGTGTGAAGAGCAATCAATGCGGAACAAAATGAATGTTCCTCATTGAATGACAATGATCAAGATTCGGAAGAATAAATGCAAGTAAGTAAATGAGAGAGGATTTGGGCCGAAGGCCTCTTTTGTTGGCTGATAAAGTCGTTGTATTGAATGTGAAAATTGACGACCCTTTAATGAGTCTTACTTTCGGGTATTTATAATACAAATTTCCTGACTGGTCTTTCTCGCGCCTCAAGGGGAGTTTGACCAGCATTAAATGTTTCTCGGCTAAGTTGAACTCTAAAAATCTATTACACCAAGCTAAACACGCCTTCCAGACCTGAAGCGCGGCGGGCTGCAGATGATTCATGGAGATTTGCGCCTATATTTTCCTCTTTGAGTCCGCGGCCATAGGACCAGCATTATCTTCAGAAACTTCTCGGCCATTTGGGGGAGATTCTCTGACATTGGCTGAGATCGGAGGTTTACGTGCTTGTTTAGCTAAAATCAAGCCTTGGTAAGTAGAAATCTTTAACTAAAATCTTTTACCTTGATTACAAGTTTCACAGAATTGGCTAAGTATATTTTGCCTCTTTGTGTACGCAATTATATTGAGGGTGCCTAGTTCGTCAATAGAGCGACCACTACGCGAGCCCCAGCAACCCGACAAGCGACTTGCATGGGCGACTCAGCGAGCGACCATGACGCGTGGGCGAGCATGATCGCCTGGAGCGAGTATGGCGCGAGGGCAACCATGGCGGCATAGCCGCCGCCTACGGCGCTGCTGGCGTACCATGGTCGCCGGGCGAGGCGAAACGGGCGGGGTCGTCGGGCAGGAGTATCCCGCGGGCGAAGCGGGCACGGGCGAAGTGGGCGCGGGCGAAGCAGCGCAGCTCATGCAGCATCGGAGCGGGCGTGGTCGCCGAGCCCGGATACGGGCGCATCAAGGGTAAAAGGCGCAGCGAAGGGTGTGGTCGCCGCGGGCGAGTGCGGACGTCACCCGGGCGAGCGAGTAGGCGTGGTCGCCTGGGCGCGCGGGCGAGTAGAGATGGTCGAGCAATTTGTCCACCTTTGAATTCGGTCAGGCCAGTTCGTCCTTGGCTCATGATAACTTGCCCCACGTCTTGGTTTTAATAAAGGTGATTGCGTCTTAAGGACATAGGAAACCCAAATAATTGGCCCCTCATGTTACAATTTGTTTTAAGTAAAACGAAGAGTGACATGACATATATTCTTTAGCGGGTCCCTTTGCTTCTTGCACGAGCTAGGTTACGAATCATTCTACCCGACTAGACTTCAATTGGCGAGTTCGCCCCAATTTTTGGGCTTTAGATTGCCTTGGGCCTAGTTCGTAGGGCTAGGCGGCCTAAGTCGGCCCTACCCGGCTTGTCCCTAGGTCGGCCTTGACTTGATAGGATAGTGACTTTACCTTTCCATTGGAAGTTGAAAAAACAAAGAGCTAAAAAGCCAACCACTTTCCTTACTTCTTGGTCAACTCCTCCTTTATTGATTGGACCAATCAAAGCCACTATTCATGGGATTTTGAATTTTGAAACCACTTGAAATTGGATGAAAACCCCTAATTTCTCCTATAAATAGAGGGCTCACTCCAACTTTCCCCCTCTTCTTCTTCTTCAATCGGCCGTCGCCCCCTCTTAGTTCCTTAAAAAAAAAAAATGTTCTTCTTTCCTGCTCCACCTTGGCCGCGCGTCCCCTCCCTTCTTAGATATTTAATCCAAGCGGGAGGCCTCGGATTGTGCAGGCGGCGACCATTGGAGGTGTGTAGTGGTGTGCGATTGGAGGCGCGGTGGCGACAATAGGTACCCAACTCTCTCTGTTTTTTTTCTCGGTTTTTTTTTTTTGTCGCCTGAATCGCCCTTTCTCGTGGGGTAGGTGGTTTGCTTGGGCGATTGGGCGGCGACCTGGGCGACGACTAAGGGAGCAGCGGCGGCAACTTTCTCGGGAGAAGAGGTAATCCTTGGGACTTATAGATAGGATAATATGCTATAATCTTTTCTTTAGGTTTATTTCTCCCGTACATAATTTTCCCAACATTATATGTGTGCATAATTGTAAATGAGGGAATTGCATTTTTAGTGTGAGATTGTTTATAGTGGATTTGAACTAATAGGGCGGAGAGTGGTCTAGCGAACATGGGGACAGATCTAGAGACTTTCCTGGTTGTGAATACAAAGTTGAAGGAGGAAAACAAGGAGTTAGCTGGGAAGATCGCGCGCCTTGAGACCCAGATGGCCGACTTGTATGATGATGAAGGAGCTGGAAAGTTGAAGAAATTCACTTATGTCCTAGCCTTCGCCGATTCTATCCGCGCCACCCATGCACCCGATCGCGATCTTCTGAGTATTTAAGCGGCCCTCCTCCATCAGCTCATGGACTTTTTGAGGTCGGATCCTCCTGGTCCGGATTATGCTTTGCCCATCGCGGACCTCGTTCGTGATTTTGATTATGACTTCTCCTTCTTTGGTGATGGGATTGAAGTTTTGTATCCTGCGGACTCGGCCACTGTGGATTCGGCCACTGATCTGTCTCGACGTGAGCCGGGCACTCCCCTTATTGATGAGCTAGATACTTTGGTGGGAGAGGTCCCGTATTGTCGAGTCACAGTGGTGGGGAAGGACGTTGGAGGAGGTGCCCAAGTCGCGGAGGCGAGTGTTGAGAAGACGGTTGAGAATGTCGGTGGAGAAGAAATGGAGAGAGTTGGTGACGTCCTTGGCGGGTCGGTTAGCGAGAAGGTTGGTGAGACGGTTCCCAGGGGAGACGATGCCCCAGTTGTTGATGTGATTGAGCATGGCGGGCGAGATGATCCAGTTGTTGAGGATCTCGGCCCTAATGGGGAAGGTGATGTAGCTCCTTCTTGAGATTTAGGTTGTTTATGCTTTTCTTGTATTTCCACTGTTTCGTACTCTGTTTGACCGCAGGCCTCTGACTATTGTTATTCGGCCCTTGGTGGCCCTTCATTTTTCTGCTTGTACTTTTGCTTGATTCGGATTGGAAAAAACTTTGTGCTTGATCTTTATTTTCCTATCTATGAGTTTGCCAACTACTTGATTGACACAAATGGTCTATTTTTGTTGTCTTATTGTCATGCAACTTTTCATTGGTTAGTCGTCTTACTTGTGTGCGACTTTTTTGTCTTATTTTTATGCAACTCCAATGCTTTTATCATTTTTCTATCAATTAGTCGTCTTAATTATACGCGACTTCGTTGTCTTATTTTTATGCAACCTTCATTAGCTAGTCGTCTTACATATACGCGACTTTGTTGTCTTATTTTTGTGCAACTTTCATTAGCTAGTCGTCTTACTTATACGCGACTTTGTTGTCATATTTTTGTGCAACCTTCATTAGCTAGTCGTCTTACTTATACGCGACTTTGTTGTCTTATTTTTGTGCAACCTTCATTAGCTAGTCGTCTTACTTATGCGCGACTTAGCGATTTTGATTGATCATAATCTCGTATTTTGTTTGGAGCTAAACGAGCTCGCCTATGTCGTCTTAAAATATTGCGACTTGGCGATTTCGATTAATCTTTGATCATGAGCTCACCTATTGTCGTCTTAAGAGATTACGACTTAGCGACTTCGGTTAACTCTAATTTCAAGATATCCTGACCTCGCTAGAGGTCTGTAGACCTGTCCCCTATTTTCCGTTTTTGATGGAGGATAAAATGGGAAAATTGAAACTTTGTATTTATGTAGGAGTAATCACTACATTTATAATCGAAAAAGTTCCTATATTCTATGTTGATAGTTTCGGGCTAGTGCCCCCTTCTACTAATAATACTTTTTCAGAAAGGTCGCGTTCCATAGATATTGGACTGGAACACCGTTGACATCTTTGAGCTCATACGCTCCATTAGGCAATATCTTCGTGATCTTGAAAGGTCCTTCCCATGTCGGACCGAAAGGTCCTTGATTAACTCCTTGTATCTTTTTCAACACGAGATCACCTTTGCGGAATTGGCGAACTCGAACTTTTGAGTTGTAGTACTTTTCCGACCTTTTCTTATAGATACCGTTGCGAATGTATGAGTTGATGCGTCTTTCCTCGAGAAAATCGAGGTTGACCTCCTGAGCCCGATCATTGGTTTCGTCGATAGTTCGTGATGTCTGGTATGTCGGGTAATGCATTTCTGCTGGGATGACCGCTTCCAATCCAAAGGCGAGAGAGAAAGGTGTTTCTCCCGTTGAGTTTAGGCAGGTGGTCCGATATGACCAGAGTATCTCAGGGAGCTTGCTTGCCCAGATTCCTTTGGCTCCTTCGATCCTTATCTTGAGTGTATGCTTGATGATCTTGTTGATCGCCTCGACCTGACCATTCGACTGTGGGTGGTACGGGGTGGAGAAGAGCTTGGTGATCCTCCATTTTTCAAAAAATGCCCGATCTCCTGTCCGTCGAACTGTGGTCCGTTGTCTGACACGATTGCTTGAGGTAGGCCGAATCTGCATATGATGTTCTTCCATAAGAATCGAATAATCGAAGATTGATCCGTGCTTCCGAGGGCCTCCGCTTCCACCCAATTAGTGAAATAATCAACCGCGTGTTGGGGAATAAGTTGCACAGATCTATTCGGGGTGAATATTTAAATACATATTTAATTCTTTAATTATTACTAGCATGAATTAATCATATATTAATTCAAATAATAATCCAAAAACATATCATGCATATAATAATTCACGTAAAACCTACGCATGCGGAATTCTACGAGTTTACGTGAACGTACCTCTTGGGATGGCAACGGTATGGCTGATTAGACTAACCGCAAGGACTTCCCAAGTATTCCCTTAGTCCTCGTTCTACTATCCGGTGGAAGGATTCTTGTGAACGATTTAACAAAAGGAAAAAATAAATATGTTGCGCCACTTTTGTGGATTTACTAATTTTTCCAGCACATGGAATTGTACTTGGGAAGGAAAGAATCATCCTCTATTTATAGATACTGGGGTGGACGAAAATTGTGGCCAAAAACAATGTGGGAAAATCTTTTCTTGATCTCCAAGAAATCTTGAATATATCTCATATATTCTTTTTCCCATAATTATAATATTCCACAAAATTCCACCCACTCTATTTGTATGGATTATTTTCGAAAATTTAGGCTTGCAAGAAACCAAGATTTGGATCTTCTTGAATTTATGAGATATTCTTGTATTTCAAGAAATACATATCTTCCATAATATCTTTTCAAGAAAATCAAGAAAATCTTTCTTGCCCAATCAAGTGGGGGATTTCTTGAATTTAATGAGATAATCTTGTATTCCAAGAATACATATCTTCATTCCATAACAAAATTCAAAGAAAATATTTCTCCCAACATATTTATAATTTTCGAAAATTTTAGTTGGAAAATTAAGCAACAATATTTATTTTATTTTAATCACATTTTCAGTTAATGGACTATATGTTGGGCTACTCAGGGGGCCTTTAGGAGAATTAAGATTGGACCTTCTAATGGACCTTGAATATCTAATATTGAGCCACAATATAATTCAAGCCCATAAATATTAATTAATCCCACTACATAATTAATATTGCACTATCCATCTTAACCCATATTACAGTCAATATGGCTCCCGATCATTATTTCTCGTGTTTAAGATTATCTAGCCCATTAATTAATTCAAGCCACTGAAATAGCTTTCCATTAATTAATATCTTTTATCCTTGGTCGAGGAAAGGTTCAACATTATTATCCATACCGGAAACTAATTCCACTTGCAAGATTTGGTATGATAAAGCTTATGAACCTCCCAAGGGGGCAAATCAAACAAGCGTACTTGCACACGATTCTTCGTATTAAATCTTAGCAATCACATGTGACTAATAATATTGCCCAAGATAAAAAGTATTGAATCTCGTTGATTCGCTACCCATGATAAGTCAAAGCAATAGTTACTAATCCCACGTGATCCTATTTAAGGGACGAAGATTAAGAAATAACGAACCACTGAGGTCTAATTCTTCCTTGTTCAGTTCTGAAGAATTTATCCTCCTGTAGGTCCTATTAAGTGCATCAGTCATGCACTAGTGTAATCTCTTGGTCAAGACAAGCCAATCTGAGCCTTACACTTCAACCTTTCACTATGGTTTGTTCATTTCCATCTAGGTCGTGAATAGCGTACTTTTAGTTACAAGGGACTGTTAATTTAATCTTCTGTGATCTGGTATCACTAAATTAACTACAATGTAACACGTACGACTTATTGAACAATTATGCAGTAAATATATGTAACATTCGATAATATTTAAAGCATCAGTGATAAACAATTTATTTCAGTAAATAAGTCTGAAAATTCAGTTTCGATTATACAAAGTAAAAGCATAATTTCCAGTATAATCCCAACAATCTCCCACTTATACTCAAAGTCTGCTTTTAAGTATACTACAACATGTCTCGCGTAGTCTGTGACATCTAATGTCACCTACACGAACCTAATAATTTCTCCCACTTATACTCAAAGCAGATTGGCAACGGTCTTGACACCCATTCCACCCACATGTCTCTCGAATGTATTCAGAGGCAGACCCTTTGTGAATGAATCTTCTAGGTTGTCCTTAGATGCTATCTTTGCCACATCTATATCTCCTCTCTTAACGATTTCTCGTATAAGATGTCTTTCCTTTAGTGTGCTCGTTTGACTCGTGGACTCTTGGTTCCCGTGAATTTGCAACTGCCCTTAGCAAATATTGCTAGACAAATTCGGAACTCTATCCAAGTCCACTAAGAAGGTCTAGAGTCAAATCAGTTCTTTCACTGCTTCATAAGCAGCTACTTACCCGACTTCCATGGTTGAGTCAGTGATGCATTTCTGCTTCAAACTCGTCCATTTGATGGCTACACTTCCCAAATGGAAACACACTAACTGAGGCAGATAGTTTCTGGAATCTAAGTCTGATTGGAAATCTGAGTCCGTGTAGCCGATGGGGATTGGAGTATCTGACTGATAAATCAACATTCTATCCCGAGTTCTTTTCAGATACTTCAGAATGTTTTTAACTGTCGTCCAATGCTCTTTCCCTGGGTTACTTTGATATCTTGCTACCATGCCTACGGCAAAGCAGATATCCGGTCTCGTACACAGCATTGCATACATAAGGTTTCCGACAGCCGAAGCACAAGGAATGCCTTTCATGTCATCTATCTCCTTTTGCGTCTTAGGGGACATTTTCTTGGATAGATGGATTCCATGCCTGAAAGGTACGAATCCTTTCTTGGAATCTTGCATGCTGAAGCGTTTCAAGACAGTGTCTATGTATGAAACTTGCGATAACCCGATCATCCTTTTCCTGCGATCTCGAGTTATCTTGATCCCAAGGATGTGTCCGGCTTTCCCTAAGTCTTTCATATCAAACTATTTTGAAAGCCATGCCCTTATGTCTGATAACACCTTCACATCGTTCCCGATGATCAGAATGTCATCTACGTATAGTACTAAGAATACCAATGCAGTTCCGACACGCTTTTTGTACATAAAACTTTCAAACTCGTTTTGATCAAACCCATAAGACTTTATAACATGATCAAAACATTGGTTCCAAGCTCTGGATGCCGGTTTGAGTCCGTAAATGGACCTCTTGAGCTTACAAACTAGGTGTTCTTGGCCTGTTTCAATGAAACCTTGGGTTTGTTGCATATAGATCTCTTCATCAAGACTTCCATTAAGGAAAGCTGTCTTGACATCCATTTGCCAGATTTCAAAGTCAAAATGCGCAGCAATCGATAAGAGAATACAGATGGACTTAAGCATGGCTACGGGCGAAAAAGTTTCCTCATAATCGATCCCTTCTTTCTGAGTATAACCTTTTGCCACTAGTCTTGCTTTAAAAGTTTCAACCTTCCCGTCTGGTCCTCTTTTCCTCTTATATACCCACTTGCATCCAATGGGTTTGATCCCATTAAGTGGTTCGACTAGCTCCCACACTCTTATTATGAAACATAGAACCCATTTCGGCTTTCATTGCTGTTTGCCAAGAAACTGCATCCTTATCTTGGAATGCCTCGTCATATGTCCATGGGTCTGATTCGTCTTGTCCGGGAATCAAGTCCGAGGACTCTCCTATTCCCATGAATCTCTCGGGCTGTCTAACAACCCTTCCACTATGACGAGGCTCCGATTGTTAAAATGTATCGTTTGGTATAACATCTAGTACAGTTGGCACTGAGGTTTGCCCTCTAAGCTCATTTAAGGTAATCTCACTTCTGGGTTTTCTTTGGTTCATATAGTCTTCTTCCAAAAATCTAAAGTGGGTGCTGATGACCACCTTTTGATCTTCGGGACTATAGAGCATACACCCTTTTTGTTCCCTCGGGGTATCCTACAAACAGCCTTAATTCTGATCGAGGATCCAATTTACCGGCTTCCTTGTCCAACACATGGGCCGGACACCCGCAAATTCTCATTTGTCTCATACTAAGCTTGCGCCCGGTCCACAATTCTTTGAGAGTTTTGGGAACCGATTTGGATAGCACCAAGTTCAGAATGTAAGTCACTGTTCCCAAGGCATGACCCCAGAATGACTCGGGAAGATCCGCGTAACTCATCATTGATCTAACCATTTCCAAAAGAATCAGTTTCTTCGCTCTGCAAGCCCGTTTTGTTGAGGGGTTCCGGGTGCATTGAGCTGGGATACAATCCCTTCATCAGATAAGTAGTTCAAAAACTCATCGCTAAGGTATTCGCCTCCACAATCAGATCGTAGAGACTTGATACGTTTTTCCCTATGATTCTCTGTTTGAGCCTTAAATTCTTTGAATTTCTCAAAGGTCTCAGATTTATGCTTCATAAGGAAATGTAACCGTACCTTGAGTAATCATCAATAAAAATACTCATAACCTCCTCTTGCTTTAGTTGACATTGGACCACATACATTTGTGTGAACGATCTCTAACACTTCTTTGGCCCTATTCCCCTTGGCTCCAAATGCCCTCTTGGTCATTTTACCCTCCAAACATGATTCGCAGGTTGGAATTTGTTCAACTTGGAGACGCTCCAGTGAACCATCTTTCACCAACCTTTGGATCCTCTTTAGATTTATATGACCTAATCTTAGATGCCAAAGAAATGTTTCGTTCACGCTTTCTTATAGGATGCATTTCGTGAGTGGTGTGCACAGTTAATTGTATAGAGATTTTTCATCAATGTCCCATAACAGATACACTCATCATTTCAAAAATGATGTCATTCTTATTAGAAGAAACTTAGTGTCCTTTAATCAAATTTTAGAAACTGAAAGTGAATTCTTTCTAAAACTGGGAACATAAAGATAATCTCAAAAAACTTTATCTTCAAAAGATAGGTGCACTTCTCCCACTGCTTTAACTACTACTCATGTAGTATTGCAATGTCTGCTACTTGCGTAGTATTGCAATAATCGTTACTATCGTAGCATTGCAATATCTGCCACTTACGTAGCATTGCAATGACTTCTACTTTCGTAACGTCGCCCAGTGTGATGAGGATCTCACTCCCACTAAGTTGTCGGATCATTTTGAACCCGTGAAGCCAACATGATTAGTGGATCTCGTATCAACCACCCACGAATGAGAAGTATACGCCGCTAAACAAGTTTCAACAACTAGTGCATGAGAATTACCTTTCTTTCCGTCCCTTTTGGGGTTGGAACAGGCAAAACCTCCATTGTCGTTTCTCACCGCAGCTTAAGCACTTCCTCTTTGGATTTTCCTTGACACAACAAGCATTCCTCATCTTACCATTGCCCTTGGCAACAGTTGAGTTTTATTGCTTATGGCCTTTGGTCCTCTTCTTTATCTTGCCTACCCTTGGCCTAGAAGATGAAGACGGACCACTTGCCGTCAAAACTTGAGTTTGGTGCCTTATCATCATTTCTGCCGAGACCAAAAGCTTGCAACAAATTAGCTAGCGATGCCAAAATGCTCAAAAACTTTTTGGGCAGAGAGTGAAGTACCAAATTCATCTGAGTCTCCAGATCATAATCTGCACTCAGAATCTCAAGTTTGTTCAGATGGACCATCTATTTTGAGGACGTGATCCCTTACGGGTTTGCCCTCCACCATTTTCAAATGACATCTCTCGTAAGGTGATCCGACGAGTCCCGCATGTTTTGACTCGTCGGTTATCATCGATTTTTTTGGTGTGTCAAGAATCCACTTGTGCTTTTGTGCGCTTAGGACAATTATAATTTTTCGTTTCCAATCAATATAGTTTCCATACATATTGTATTGACTTTAAGTATAATAACAAAGGATTAAAAAAGGTAACGACATCTTTGAACCGAAATAAACAACTATATGCATAGCACAAGTATATCACAAGATTCGATCACATGCATCATATTAAAATCTCAAAAAAATATGAACATGCATCACCCAACATCTCAAAAACAGTTTAAATAAAGCCACGTTGGGTGGGTCATTATTTAAACACATTCAAGCGTGTTACAAACAAGAATAAGCATAAAACCTTTAATATCCAGATTAATAGTTGGCTCCCACTTGACCAATATAAAATTGACAGGGACTTCGGGGAAGTATATGCATATCAATTTTATACTTAAGTAACAACCATGATTAAATACAGGATTATTATTTCGCTTTGAACGAGCCTCGTTGGGAGGGTCATCGTCGCCACTAGTAATAAAACACAATCATCCGTTTGGAATTCATTCATGTGAAAGCTATCTTTTGACCGTCCCGTGGGGGGAATTTCTCCAAAAGAATTCACAAATAAATAAATCATGGAGGTCAAAATTAATTCAATTTTATTATCCGGAATAAAATTGTCAATTAATTATTTAAACATACTTAGTAATTTTGAAGGTGAGATTTTTCCATTTGGCAACTCTCATGCAAACACATTTAAACAAATTAAATAAAGCACAAGATAGCACAAATACATCAAGCAAAACAGAAAAATAAACATATTGGGCACAAATTATCCAATTGTCATGGTTTGATTTTTCTTGGCTTGATCTTGAAGAAACACGTCTCGAATTCCTCCCACTCGATCGTCTCGAAAAGAACTTCTTCTCAAATGCCACGCCAAGTAGCTCGCAGCCGGGATGCACGCCCGCATCCGGCCGACCCGAAAGCAAACAACGCAACGATCTCGCATACAATACAAGACGCCCGCCCGAAAGCGCCAATGTCTCCCACACGAAGGCGATGTCGCCCGCCCGAAGTGGCAAGATGTCGCCCACCCGAGCACCGTGTCGCCCACCCGAAGCGCCCAGTCACAGACGCTGCAGCTTTAGGCGGCGCTTAAAGGTCCGCCGATGCTGGCGTTTCACTTCACTGCTTGGCCGCGTCCGCCCGCCCAAGATCCGAAATGGTCTGCCGCGTGAATTAGCGCCTGCCCGTCTTGTATGCCTGTTCTCCTGTTCCTGTTCGCAACGCGCCTCAACCCGTACCTGCGCCCAATGCGTGCGTGCCGGCGCCCGCCACGCCTCGTTCTCTGATTATTTTTTGTCTTTAATTCTTCGTCTCGCCTCGTTTTCGATCCTAAGCACAATTTATTTACAAAAAATAAATAAACCTAGATCTAGACTAGTCTATTACATTGATCAAATCAAATAAATTCTAATCTACTCATGGATTTTCTCACGAGGCAAAACGAATCCGAACGAATCGAATTAAAAAACACAGTTTATATGCATGCATAAACACATTAAATTCCATGACAATTGGATACCTGCAAAATAGATCTAGCAATTCTACTATCCAATTTCAAATTTAATGTCCGCGAATTAAATTACAATTTAAAAAATTCAGAGCCCGAAACCGTGGCTCTGATGCCAATTGTTGGGAAAAAGGTTGCACAGATCTATTCGGGGTGAATATTTAAATACAAATTTAATTCTTTAATTATTAGTAGCATGAATTAATCCTATATTAATTCAAATAATAATCCAACAACATATCATGCATATAATAATTCACGTAAAACCTACGCATGCGGAATTCTACCAGTTTACGTGAACGTACCTCTTGGGATGACAACGGTATGGCTGATTAGACTAACCGCAAGGACTTCCCAAGTATTCCCTTAGTCCTCGTTCTACTATCCAGTGAAAGGATTCTTGTGAACGATTTAACAAAAGGAAAAAATAAATATGTTGCACCACTTTTGTGGATTTACTAATTTTTCCAGCACATGGAATTGTACTTGGGAATGAAAGTATCATCCCCTATTTATAGATACTGGGGTGGACGAAAATTGTGGCAAAAAACAATGTGGGAAAATCTTTTCTTGATCTCCAAGAAATCTTGAATATATCTCCTATATTCTTTTTCCCATAATTATAATATTCCACAAAATTCCACCCACTCTATTTTTATGGATTATTTTCGAAAATTTAGGCTTGCAAGAAACCAAGATTTAAATCTTCTTGAATTTATGAGATATTCTTATATTTCAAGAAATGCATATCTTCCATAATATCTTTTCAAGAAAATCAAGAAAATCTTTCTTGCCCTCTATTTTCAAAATTTTGAAAATATCATTATAAATAATCAAGTGGGGGATTTCTTGAATTTAATGAGATAATCTTGTATTCCAAGAATACATATCTTCATTCCATAACAAAATTCAAAGAAAATCTTTCTCCCAACATATTTATAATTTTCAAAATTTTAGTTGGAAAATTAAGCAACAATATTTATTTTATTTTAATCACCTTTTCAGTTAATGGACTATATGTTGGGCTACTCAGGGGGCCTTTAGGAGAAGTAAGATTGGACCTTCTAATGGACCTTGAATATCTAATATTGAGCCACAATATAATTCAAGCCCATAAATATTAATTAATCCCATTACATAATTAATATTGCACTATCCATCTTAACCCATATTACAGTCAATATGGCTCCCGATCATTATTTCCCGTGTTTAAGATTATCTAGCCCATTAAAGGTAAAAAGTATTGAATCTCGTTGATTCGCTACCCATGATAAGTCAAAGCAATAGTTACCAATCCCACGTGATCCTATTTAAGGGACGAAGATTAAGAAATAACAAACCACTGAGGTTTAATCTTCCTTGTTCAGTTCTGAAGAATTTATCCTCCTGTAGGTCCTATTCAGTGCATCAGTCATGCACTAGTGTAATCTCTTGGTCAAGACAAGCCAATCTGAGCCTTACACTTCAACCTTTCACGATGGTTTGTTCATTTCCATCTAGGTCGTGAATAGCGTACTTTTAGTTACAAGGGACTGTTAATTTAATCTTCTGTGGTCTGGTATCACTAAATTAACTACAATGTAACACGTACGACTTATTGAACAATTATGCAGTAAATATATGTAACATTCGATAATATTTAAAGCATCAGTCATAAACAATTTATTTCAGTAAATAAGTCTGAAAAATCAGTTTCGATTATACAAAGTAAAAGCATACTTTCCAGTATAATCCCAACACCGCGACCACTGCAAATTTGACCGTTCCGAGTGCCGTAGGTAGCGGTCCAATTAGTTCGATGCCCCACTTGGCAAAGGGCCAAGGACTAAAGATCGAGGTGAGCTCTTCGGGGGCGACTTTGATCTTTGGCGCGAAGACTTGACATTTTTTGCAAGCCTTGACGAAATCGAGTGCGTCCTGTTTTAGTGTTATCCAGAAATAGCCTTGTCACAGGGCCTTGTGGGCAAGAGAGTGCCCTCCGGCATTGTTACCACATGCCCCTTCGTGTATCTCTCTCAAAATCTCTTTTCCGACCTCGGGGGTCACACATTTTAGCAACGGGCCCTTAGTTGGAGCCGACATGCCTCGACCTTGTCAGCAGGGAGCTCACCGTCTTTGATGTACTTGATGATCGGACTCATCCAGGTAACTTCCTCAATTTCTAGGTGCGTGACAAAGGTCAGGCTACTCGAGGGGGCAGCGAGCTTGATGATTGTTATATCTAACATGTTAGCCGCTCCTTCGGATGTCGCCAACCGAGCTAGAGCATCTGCTTGGGTGTTCTTCTTTTTGGGGATCTGGAATATCTCGACCTGTTCGAACTTCTTGATTAGATTTTGGGCTATCTTGTGGTAAGCAATCATCTTCTCGCTTCGTATTCGCCCGTCATTTGGAAAGCTATCAGTTGAGAATCGCAAAAAATATTGACACGTTGAACTCCCATGGCCATCGCCATTTCCAAGCCATTGATCAGAGCTTCATATTCTGCCTCGTTGTTTATCTCTTGGAAATTGAAACGGATTGCCGTTGTGAATGATCTTCCTTCCGGGCTGATTAACACTACGCCTGCCCCAACTCGCTCACTGGTTGATGACCCGTCGACATATAGTTCCCATGGTTGCCCCACTGCCCTCTCTTGCTCGGCTGGGAAAGTTAATTCTACGAGGAAATCCGCCAGTGCTTGTGCCTTTATTGCTGTTCGGGGTGCATATGTTATGACAAACTGCCCGATCTCTATCGACCACTTAAGGCATCTTTCCGCGGTATCTGGTCGATGAAGTATTCGCCGCAATGGTAGCGAGGTCAGGACCTCGACATGGTGGTCAAAAAAATAAGGTTGGAGCTTTCGGACGCTCATTACGAGCGCATAGGCGAATTTTTCCAGAGGGGGGTATCTCAGCTCAGCGTCGCTCAGGGTCTGGCTTACGAAATAGATCGACAGGTGATCCTGCCCCTCAACCTGAACCAATATTGTACTTAATGCGGTTTCCGAGGCCGCTAAGTAAAGATAAAGCTTTTCTCCCGGGATAGGCTTTGCGAGTATTTGTGTGTTACGAGAGATAATCCTTCATGCTTTCAAATGCGAGCTGACTTTGAGCCGTCCATTTGAATTTTCCCTTTCTGATCGTATCGAAGAAAGGCTTGCACTTGTCGCCCATTCGCGAGATAAAACGATTCAGGGCGACCAATCGTCCAGTCAACCTTTGAACCTATTTAATGTTCTGTGGTGCTCTCATGTCGAGCACGGCCTTAATCTTGGTCGGATTGGTTTCGATCCCACGTTGGCTCACCATATGCCCAAAGAACTTTCCGGATTCCACTCCAAAATTGCATTTCTTGGGGTTTAACTTCATCTTGTATTGCCTCAGAATGTCGAAAGCCTGGGCGAGGTGCCCCAGATGATCCTCTCTTTTCTCGCTCTTGACTACTAGGTCATTGATGTATACCTCCATGGTCTTGCCGATTTGATTCGCGAACATGCGGTTAACCAATCTCTGATACGTTGCCCCGACATTTTTCAAACTGAAAGGCATACGCTTCTAGCAATAGATGTTCTTTTCTGTCAGGAAGGAAGTGTGTTGTTGGTCGCTCGGGTGCATCGCTATTTGATGGTATCCTGCGAACGCATCCATGAAGGTCATCACCTCGTGGCCTGCTGTGTTGTCAATTAATTGGTCAATGTGCGGCATGGGGAAGTGATCTTTGGGACAAGCCTCATTTAAATCCATGAAATCGATGCACAACCTCCACGAGTTGTTCGTCTTCTTTACCAACACTGCATTTGCCACCCATTGGGGCTTATCAGCTTGCTCGATAAGCTGGTTATCCAAGAGTTTTTTTACCTCCTCGACCAGAGCCGCATATTTCTCGGGGCCGAATTTTCTTCTCTTCTGAGAGATTGGTTTTCTGGAGGGATCAATATTGAGCTGGTGACAAGCGATCTCGGGATCTATCCCGACCATATCTCGGTAGGACCAGGCAAAAACATCTAAATTAGCCTTCAGGAATCCGATCATTTGGCATCGCATTTCGGGGCTTAAAGATGTTCCGATGAACACCTCCATCTCGGGCCGAGCTTCGCTGATGGGGACCCTCTCGAGCTCTTTGGCTAGTGTTGCTCGCTGCCCTCCCGACCATCGTAGGTCATCAATGGGTTCAAAACCGATTCTGGGTTTGAGGTCGATATGCCCCTCGATGTTGGTGGCCTTGAGCCTCTTGTTGGGCTCAGTTTCTGGCAGCGATGTTTGATCTCCGAGATAGCTCTGTGACATCACCAGAATTGTCCCTGTCCCGAGGTTCGCCATGGTCGTGTCCTTCTCGGCGTTGACCTGTAGCAGGCATTCTCTCGACATTGCTTGATTTCCCTCGATCGTTCCCACAACCCCTCCCAGGGTAGGGAATTTGATGAAGTAATAATGGGCCGAGGTCGCAGTCCCGAATTCATGTTCGAAAGGTCTCCCCAGAAACCCGTTATACGTGGAAGGGAGGTCGACAATGATGAAATTGAGCTGTCTAGTTGCCTTTACCTCCGGGTCACGATCTGAAACTAGCTTAACTGCCAAGCGGATTGCCCCATAAGGCTTTACAGATGAGTCCCCGAAACCTTTGATAGTGAGGTCGCAAGGTTCAACATAATCGAAGAAATCTCTGATCTGGTCGAGGGCCCCTTTGAATAAAATGATGCAGAAAGAGCCATTATCAATTAACAAATGATGGACCATTACCCCCATGATCTTGGTCGAGATTAGGATAGGATCGTAGTTTGGATATTGCACCCCATGCTTGTCTTCATCTGAGAAGGCGAGCAAATTGGTCTTCTCAGCTGCGTGGTTGACCTGGAAAAAGGCCTGGTGGATATGGCTGAGAGCTCATATCTCGGCCTTTCATCTTCGTTGTGACATAACCATCGATGGAGGATCCCACCGATGCTACCTCCCAGGGGAGAGATCATTTGTACTGCCCTTCCCGCGGCATTTTCAGGAAAAGGTGGAAGAGGTCGCTGGCCGGCAGGCCCTGGATTAGCCTGGGGGCGTTGTGGGAATTGTTCTGACGCTTTTTCACGTAGTCATCCAGCTTTCCGTCCTCATAAAGCTTCCACAGTTGCCGGAGAAGGTTACGACATTCGCTGGTGTTGTGCCCGATGCTTTCATGGTAGTGGCAATATTTGTTGGGATTCATCTTCCCACTTTCCTTCGTGATCTTACGGGGCTGATCCAGGAGTTGCTTGTCCTTGATTTTATCGCAGACCTCGTTCGGAGTAGGACTCAGGACCTCTAACTGCTTGACCTCGATCTCGCTGTTGAATGGCTTGAAGTTACTTGATGGCTTGTGTTGGCCCCCGCCTCTCTTGTGAGTGCTTTGAGGCTTTTGGTCTGGCTTTTTCGCTGCTTCATTGTTGTTCGCAACTTGCCCGCCCAGTCGCAGGGCCATCATCTCGGCTTTGCTGATGTGGTTGCCTGCTTTCCATCGAAAGTCGGCGTACGAGCTCGGGTACTCCTTATACATCAGCTTCCATAACTTAGTGTTCAATCGTAGGCCTCTAACCGCTCCCATTACTTTGGCTTCATCTCCCATGGGCTCGCCCTCCATAATGAGGTTATCGACCCACTCGATATAGTCTCGATCTGACTCCGTTGGGCCCTGCTCGATGTTTGCAAAAATTTGTTTGGCGGTCGGCCTTGGTGCCATCGTGATGAAGTGGCTGAGGAAGTGATTGGCCAGCTGATGAAAGGACTTGATGGAGCCCGGGGTGAGCGAGTTGAACCACTTGTAGGCTTGATCCCCAAGCGTGAGTGGGAACAAATGACATTGAGTCGCATCTGTGGCACCCATTCAGGTCATGTGGGAGGAGAACTTCCCAACATGAGTGTTGGGGTCGGAATCGCCATTATACTGATTTATCGAAGTCGTATTGATCTTGACCTGAACAGAGGCGTGGATGATTGAAGGACTTAGTGGCGAGACCGGCAGTACAGTTGGAGCGGCTTGTCCTCCCTACCGATTCATTTGATCTTGCAAAATTTTGAGGGTTTGTTTGATGGCCTCGAGCTGTTCATTTTCTGGATTTTGAGGCCGGGGAGGGGCTGGCGCCTAAACGGCTATGCACAGACACTCTCGGTCCCTCTTCAGCCTTAGCTCGAGCACCATTCTCTACCTCAAAAGATGCCTCCAAGTTTCGCTTAGATGGGAATGAGCTTGCATTTGACTCAACTGGGCGACCACGAGGTCTTCGCGGAGCATTCTTTCCCAATCTGTCAAATACAGACTCGGATTGGCGAGACTGGTAAAAGCCTCCACACCTGGGGGATGGGGTTTCTTCCCGCCAATTTTGGCGTTGATGGGGTCCTCCAGATTTGTGGGCGGTATTGCATGTCTTAGCAGGTCGGCGGTTTCCGGACCTCGTGCCCTCCCCCATCTTTCTTTTCCCTCGGGACGCTAAGGCCCGTTGGGATTCAGCATGCCGATGTGGCCCACTTCGCTCTCCGGCGAGGTTGCGCTGACGGCGTTTGAGTATTTTCATTGACTCTCGGAGATCCTCTGGACTTTTGATGTCATCAAGGTTTTTGAGCGGACCTTCATTGGATGAAGAAGTCTCCCTTTGTTGGCCGGACATTTGCATTCCGGCAGAAACCATGTCGGAAACTGGCTTTCAATAAGAACTTTTGAAGATTTGAAGATTCGAAAGGGTAAATCAAAAGGAAACTTGGGAACTTCCTAGTGAAAGACCCTCCTTCTAGCGCCAATTGTTGTACATCAAACATTACGAAAGAATGTTTATGATGTGGCTATGTGGTTTGGTGATACAAACAAGTTTTAATGAGTGTGAAGAGCAATCAATGCGGAACAAAATGAATGTTCCTCATTGAATGACAATGATCAAGATTCGGAAGAATAAATGCAAGTAAGTAAATGCGAGAGGATTTGGGCCGAAGGCCTCTTTTGTTGGCTGATAAAGCCGTTGTATTGAATGTGAAAATTGGCGACCCTTACTTTCGGGTATTTATACTACAAATCTCCTGACTGGTCTTTCTCGAGCCTCAAGGGGAGTTTGACCAGCATTAAATGTTTATCGGCTAAGTTGGACTCTAAAAACCTATTACACCAAGATAAACACGTCTTCCAGACCTGAAGCGCGGCGGGCTGCATATGATTCATGGAGATTTGCGCCTATATTTTCCTCTTTGAGTCCGCGGCCATAGGACCAACATTATCCTCAGAAACTTCTCGGCCATTTGGGGGAGATTCTCTGACATCAGCTGAGATCGGAGGTTTACGTGCTTGTTTAGCTAAAATCAGGCCTTGGTAAGCAGAAATCCTTTGACTCAAATCTTTTACCTTGATTACAAGTTTCACAGAATTGGCTAAGTATAATTTGCCTCTTTGTGTACGCAATTATATTGAGGGTGCCTAGTTCGTCAATAGGACGACCACTACGCGAGCCCCCGCAACCCGACAGCGACTTGCATGGGCGACTCAGCGGGCGAGCATGATCGCCTGGAGCGAGTATGGCGCGCGGGCAACCATGGCGAGCAACGGGCGGGCGAGTAGGGGGCGGGGCGAGTATCGGGCGTGGTCGCCGCGGGCGTAGTATCCCGCGGCAGGCGAATGGGCGGCGAAGCAGCATCGGTCATGCGGGCACGGAGGCGGGCACCGAGGCCGGTGTGAGCGTGGCGTGGTCGCCGGGCGGGCGCAGTAGGCGTGGTCGTCATGGGCGCGGCGACCCATGGCGAAGCCTTGGCGGGCGAGTAGTCGTGGTCGCCCGGGCTCACGGGCGAGTAGAGATGGTCGAGCAATTTGTCCACCTTTGAATTAGGCCGGGCAAGTTTGTCCTTGGCTCATGATAACTTGCCCCACGTCTCGGTTTTAATAAAGGTGATTGCGTCTTAAGGACATAGAAAACCCAAATAATTAGCCGAGATTATTTGGTATACAACAGGTACGAGTCATAATTAAGACAATTAATCTAAAAAATATATATGTATGTAGTAATAAAAGGAACCGACAAGGTTGAGGAAATAAGGTTGTTTTTAGCAAGTTCTCTATTAAAGTCCCGAAAAAGGAAAGTAAAGCAAGTGATGCAAGTGGACGTGTTTACAAACTCAAGAAATATTTATTTTTTAAGTTGTCCTCTCATAATTTTAGATTTTAAGAAGTGTTTTTAAGTTGTAAGTAGAGTTTGCAATCAACGAGGCTATATGTACAATTTCATTGCTAGATAAAAACAAAAAATCAACTTTTTAAATCATGCAAGATAAACAGTATAAGGACAAAACAGTGTAAGAAATAAACACAGAATAGAAGAGTACTGTTGCCAAATTAAATTGGGAATAACACAGTGAGAGTGATAGGACAGGCCAACTGCCCAATAATTAATTAATACCCACTGGTGAGACTACCTACAGAATTAATTAATACCCTCGGTGAGACTACCTACAAACAAAGGAGCTGGCAACATGAAAGACATATATATGAAAAGCAGTCTCACATCAAATGTAAGAACTTTTAGCCATAGTGACTCAAACACAATGGAATATAGCAAGTAACATAGCCCCACAACCCTATAAAGCTATGATCCGAGGTTGACAGTTTGAAGAGATGCTCTTAAACTAACCGGTAATGCTAAAAATTGTGAACGTGTACTTTTTCTATTTTACTTTTAGTGGGACTTGATTTTACTAATTCATAAAATGCTTCATTAAGAGCAAAACAGTCAATACATTATCTGAAATAATGAAAATACCCTTATCGCCTCGGGGTGAATCTAATCAAATAACAATATTCTAAACTAAATAGGGTAATGGTATTTTGGTGATTCACCCGGGGTGAAAACTGTTCAGACGTGTCAAATTGTTTTTGTATCCCTAATGAAAAAAAGTAATATAATTACTATCACTTATTTAATTAAGAGTACAACATTCATCATATAAAATGATTGAACTATCCCTATCACTCGAGGGTGAGTCTGATCATTTATCAAAGTCCATCTAAATATGGCTTTTTTTCATACTACAACTTGTCAATGCCCAGTAGTGTATTACGATATTGTGCCACCTTATTAGTGTGTTGTACTATACAACATATGAGTATTAAGTTTTTAAAAATTGAATTTTTAAATTTCAAAATACAATTGAATTTAATTTTCGAAATTTCGAATCTGATTTTATAATCTCAGATCAAATATACCCCTCCGTATTTGTTGGGCTCATAGAAAATTTCCAACAAGACCCATAATTATAGCCCAAGTTTGGAGACCAGTTCTTAGTAATATAATCAAGTTATTTAATATGAGAGATTTTATTTAAAATTATTTATTCCATAATCAAGTCGGATTAAGAATTAAACAAGACTCGAAAAATTTAAGAGCAAATGCGAATTAAAAAAAAAAAAAACCAATCTAATATATATTACAACGTTGTTCTTGAGCATAATCTGTATAGATAATCATCAATTAGGCCAAGTAATCATAATAATAGTCCATCAAGAGAAGATTAGTATGCTCATTTTCCAAGAAAACCCTCAATAAAAGGATTCCAATTGCTAAGATAATTCTAGAAATCTCATGGCTGAGTACCCCTTGTACTCAATCAATATATTTCATTTTTACCTTTAAAAAAAAATCTAGAAATTAATTGCCAGATTAGTGTTTGCTCAAAGAGGGTGGATTAAGTGATAAATTGAGAAATCATATTTTAAGTAATTATGTGAATGATTAATATGTTGTGAATGTGTCACCAAACTGCCTAAACCTAACCCCAAGTGGAGATCAAATGAGAGTGACATTTTTTACTTTGGGGGTAAGATGATTATCTAAGTTTTAAGCCTTGGAAATCATGAAAGTGAAAAGGTTCATGTGAACTTGTATTTTTTTTAATGTGGGCCCAGAAACCAGGACCTAGGACAATTTAAATAAATAGTATTAATAATATGGGTATGGTTCAGGGCGGCGACAGACGACGGTTTCCGCTCAGCTGCTGTGTTCATAACTAGGGTAAGAAGATTGTATATATATTTTAAATCTAAAATAATAAGGGTATTATGGAATTTTTATGATATTTTTTTCTATTTTGTGGTGTATCTACTAATGTTGGGTTGGGGGTGTTAATAAACGGACCCTAATAATATATCAGTTCATCTTCATACCCCACCCGCCAACCACCACAATATTTTTCTACTCTTTGGCATTCTTGATGTTCTTTTGGCTTACTTTTTTTGGTATAGATATTGCAAAATTATTGAAGAGTTTTTTTTTTTTTTACCTAATCTCAGTTTCTTCAATTTTCAGTATTTTTTTGTAAGATTAAATGTTTGTATTAAATGAATAATTTTTTTGAGAATATAAACTAGAATATGCATACATACGAAATGAAGACACAAGTTCATTCACTAAAAGTTTCCAAATTGCTGAGGGTCGAGGAGGGTGAGGCGTGGGGAGTGTTGGAGGCTATTAAATGGGAGTGAGTTGGAGCTCCGGAGTGTAATCTTTGAGACAGATGCTCAACTAGTCAGCGATGCTTATTGTTCGGATGGGAGTGATGCTTCTGTTATCGGAGACTTTGTGAAGTCGAGCAGGAGGATCATGAGAGATTACCCCAATTTTAGTGTGAAATGGGTTTGTCGTAACGCTAATTCTTTAGTGCATACTTTTGCTAGGGCTGCTCGTACTTATGAGAGTCCTCATAGTTGGGATGAGCCACCGACCTTTGTGGATGACCTTCTTAACTGGTGCACCTCGTGCATGTAACTGTCTTTGTTTTCGACAAAAAAAAAGTTTCCAAATTGAATGCCTCTTTATCTGTTTTACAAATCATTTTTCCTTACTCAACCGATTTCAAGTTAATGATATCATTTCAAATTTTCAAGTTAATGTGCGCTGATATTTTTACTTGGCTGTCGAGTCAAGATCCGATTTATGAGTTAGCCAATTCAATTCAATAGTAGAATCCACCCAATACCCCTGCATTTAAGGCCAACTTGTTTTTAGAATTTTAAGTACCCGAATTAAAATAATTTGTCTTAGGCCAATGAGTCAGGCGGCCACATATAGGCCTGTTAACTTTTGGGTCGACATGTCGACACTCCATTCCAAATATTTTCTGGAGCAGCTCGGCTCAGCCAATCAACTTGGCCTCTAAATTCCTGTCCTAAAAAATTGACAAAAAAAAAATCACAAATGGTGATATAATTTTGCTATTCTTTAAAAATGGCCCTGGTCACACTGGTGGTCGTCACCACTCTCATTAGAACAGTCTATCACCGAGGAAGAAAAAATCATCAATCAATTTCGTGTTATGATTATACCTCCCTCATGAATTGCGACTTCAGAATCACAAATTTCATTTGTTATCTTGTTTAATTACGAGTGATTTATGTTGAAGCGAGAGTCGGGACCTATATTATATTTTTCCTCTCACGGAACCTGTCATTTCGATATATATTTTGTCACTTTATATGCTATAATATATTTTTGGCCAAAATTCAAAATATTCCAAAATAAAAGATTAAAATTGATACTAAAATGATCAAAATTGATAAAATAAAATTTTACATGACTATTTATGGGCACATACAAAATTATAAGATCATTTGTGAATTTTTCTCCTACAAATTTAATTGCAAATTCAGTAATATGTAGTACATTTAGTTACATAATACATGCATAGTTATAGGTGTACGTAATGCTTATCTCACCAAATATCATGTTTTGAAAAACATTTGAAAATATTATTAAGGGTCCGCTTGATATGATTTGGTAATGATAATAGTAATGAGTATCATTGAGAGATCAATTACTATGGAGTTATTGATTGCATTGTTATTGCTTGATTAGAAAATCAACAATGAGTATCATTTAAAGATCGATGATTGGATGAAGGGTGGAACTAAGTAAGGAAAATAGAGTAATCAATCACTTATTTTTATTCCCATTATAAGTGTATTAAACATGTCAAACATTTTTAATGGGAATAATTCTCATTACCCCTTCCATTACTCTCAACCAAGCGGGCCTAACTTTCCTGTTAAACTTCTGTTAACTCAATTTACATAAACCTTTGTCCATATATATACATGCCTCTTGAGCCAAATCTAGACTCCCTTTTCTATTTCTTCGTTTCTTTTCCCGTTTACCTTTTGCTTTCATCAAACAATATAAAGAAGTAAAAGACGCAAAGCCGGAATAAACCCGGGTTTATGTAAAAGTAAAAGCAGAAACGGAAGCAGATCAGTTTCGGGTGATGGATACTCTTCATAAAGTAAAATGTAGCATTACGAAACTCTACAACAAACATTATAGCAAGGATTAATACTTTCAAAACTCATTCGTGTCGTGTGTTGTAAGATTTGGTAAAAAAAATTTAACCCAATTGTATTAATGATGGTTGATATAAGGAAGCATGCATGAAGGCCACTTGTTGGATGGTGCATATAACAACACATTGTGTGTGATGACATTCATATTTCATAGTGCACCGCTTTCAACACCATACTTTCTTTTCTTTAATTTCTTCGTACTCATTTTCTTTGTCCCCGCCAAATTCAACAATTATTTATTTATTATTGTTGGCATTTGGCAATTGTGATGTAATTATGCATTGCACGTAGTCGTCTCCCAATGTACTATTTATATAACCATTAATTATAAAGCTAAATTAATTCGAGTGATATATATATATATATACACACATTTGAACCGAAAACTATATATGCCTAATGTACATTTTGATTTGAACAAGGATTCTCCCAATTTTTATAGTGTAATTCATGTTTATGCCTAATGCAATTAGTCATGCTATGATGCAATTCAATATGTGTACACATAAAGACTACAGAGTTGGTTAATACACAAATGTTCTATTTTTTTTTAATATGTTACAGACTAGGTCAAAAAAGTTGAAAATTAATCATTGTGGAGGTCCAAAGTCATTTGTGTGTCACATTTATGAAAATGTAAGTATTTCACGTTGTATCTTTTTATTATTCAATACTTGATAAATTACATATTTTTCTAATTGCATAATCTTTAGGGAAAATTACCCATAAAGACACTTTTTCAAGTGCTCTTACTCTAAGGTACCATTTTTTTTTTTAAGTATTACTCTAAGGTGTCATTTATACAAATTTTACTTTCAACTCAATTTCCTTTTTATTTCAAAATCAAATATTAAAAACGGATGCCCACCCCATTCACCGTTTCTTCATTTCAGAAAAAAACTTCCCACCCCCAAATCCTAACATCTCTCTCTCCACCCCATTTCAAATATCGTCGCCTCTCCCCCCCCCCTCCATCGCCGCTGCTGCGACGACCCCGATGACGCCGCCACACCACGACGACCCCAACTCTGCCGCCACCACCACGACCCCAAAATCATTAGACGGCTGCACGGTAGTAAGCTGTGGCGGATTTGGGCGATGGAGATGTTCATAGTGTCACACGGATCTGCGAGCGTGTCACCGTCACCGTCGCATCTATTTTCGTCAAAGGAGGCGATGGAGATGTTTCGAAAGAGCTTGGTCCAGAGCACGCGACGGTGGAGGAGCGCTCATGGAGCTAGATTTGTTCGTGAGCGGTTAGAAACTCAAGGTAACTATTTTTTTTATTAATTTTTTATGATGAATCGATTTTTGGCGCATCTGGTGTGATCTTCGTTTTGAATTTTTCAGCTTGTTTGTGAAATACAAATTTGTTACTAATTGGTATTTTAATATGGAATTCGTTGTAGATGCAATTTATGGAGCAATTTTATGGAGCAATTTCTGGAGCAATTTGTTACTAAAAGGAAAATCTTGGATCGGTCAATGCAATTTATGGAGCAATGGAGAAAGATGATTATGGTGCAAGAGGGAGAAGCAAGGGACCCAGAATATTATTTTAGTGCAAGTTCAGTTGGAGGAGAGGTTGCAAGTTCTTTTGTAACACAGCTTAAATGTGTTCAATTATTATGGGCTTACGGAAAAACCTCTATAAATTAATAACTTTGGGATCGGAGGATTTTATTAATTTATAGAGATATTATTATATCGATAAATTAATAATTTATTAATTTAAAGAGGTTTTAACGTATATGCACAGTTGACCTTTAAAGTTTCAAATTCTTTGAATAACTTTAAGTATACATGCATAGTTATTGATGAAAATTAAGTTAAAATACAAATGTACTAGTAGAATTCCATGAATACAAACTCACGTGGAAGTTGAAATGACTTGTTTAAATTAATTGGTTTTGGAAAATACAAAAATATGGTTCATTGGACTAACATTTGTGCATTGAATCATGGATAGAAATCAGCACTATATATTTATCCATTGGAATCTTGGTAAATCACACACAAAAAAAATGGCCACTCATCTAAAAGGAGTGCTTTTCGAAGAATATGTTGTTTGGCTGGATGAACAAATGCATGGAAGAAAAATTCTTTTGGTAGTCGATAACTGTCCAGCTCATTCAAACAATATTCAAGGTTTACAAAACATCGAGTTATTTTTTCTACCCCCAAACATGACCTAAAAAATTCAACCATGTGATGCCGATAATAAGAGCCTTCAAAATGTATTACCGCAAAAAATTTTACCGTAAGATTTTGGAAGGCTATGAGTTAGACATACCATCTCCAGAAAAGATAAATGTTTTAGATGCTATGAATATGGCAGTGTCAGCTTGGACCGAAAAATATTCATCAAGAAGCAATAGCAAATTGCTTTCGACACTGCAAAATTCGCTCGGAAAATCAAAGCGACTCAAGTTCAAATGATGCAACTCCTGGAGAAGACATTCGTGAGCTTGAGAATTTGATCACCGGTATGCAATATCACCACAAAATGGATGTGAATCAATTGCTCGACTTTTCGGGTGAAAATAATCAATGTCACGAAGTTCAGAGTCTAGAAGAGATAGTGGCCGATGTCATTCATAATCCGGAAGATGATGAAGCAGAGGATGATTCAATAGCTTTGGAACCGGTCACTCTAAAAGAAGCATTGCAAGCATCAACAACTCTTCATAACTTTTTGTTGCAGTACGAGAAGACAACGCCACAACTATTGGGTGCAGTAAGGAGATTTAAAGATGAGATCAACATAGATTTGAAGTTCAAGAAAAAGCAAGTTACAGTAGATTCTTATTTTACTAAGTTGTCTTAAGAATATTGAAGTGCATCATATATATGTATATGGATTATTTTTAATAATTATTAATTTATAGTTTCGTCGGGACCAATATATATACACTGGGATCTCAAAAAAATTATTATCTTATAATTTTATTGATTGGGTCCCAAATTTATACTGGTCCCAACTTGGGACCGGACAAATTATTAGTTTTAGCGAGGTTATTAATTTATCGAGTATTAATTTAACGAGGTTTTACTGTATTTCTTTTTCCAGGTTTGGGTACGTATCTGTTGATCCATGTAAACATATACATAATTGGTGGATGGTAATGACCGTAATATTTTTTGTATATTTTCCTCTGGATATGTAACTATTGTGCGTTTTAATGCAACATTTGGAATTATATGATATGTACATAAAGATTTAAACATTATTCTATAGCAAATTTCTAAGATTAATTTCATCAACAACCTCACCATTCTTATTGTATCATTTTTTTTCAGTAATGTTCAGTAATTATTTTTTTGTTTTTCTATGTAATTTGTTGTATATGTATTTTAGTGTTTGAGCACATTTAAGATAACATTATTTTGGTTTTTGGGGGCCGGTTGCTATAATGTCGGGTGTGCAGAAAATTCTCTACGGGTGTGCAATTTATTTTTTTAGCGGTGTGCAGAATTTATTTTTTACGGGTGTGCAGAATTTTGAGGCGTTCAGAAACTTTAAATATAAAGGACATGTGATTAAAAAGAAATTGGAGTGTGCGAATTTGGGTTAGTATATTTTTTTTTGGGCTAATAATTTATTATTACAAAAAATTAATTAAATAAAAGGACAAACAATTAAAAAAGATTTGGGGTGTGCAGATCTTTTTATGGGTGTGCAGAATTTTTTACTGGTGTGCATAATTTTTTTTTTGTGCAGAATTTTTGAATAAAAGGACAGATGATTAAAAAAATTCGGGCTGTGCAGAATTTTTTGGCTTATATTAAAAATCAATTAAATAAAATTACAAATAATTAAAAAAAAAATAGTAAATTTTAAATTTTGGAATATGCAGATTTTTTGGCTAATATTTTATTTTTGCTTTTTTTTAAATAAAAGGACATATAAATAAAAAAATAATTAGATAAAAGAATATACAATTAAAAAAATTAGTAAAATTTAAAATTTAAATATACCATTTTTAAAATACAAAATTACTTAAAAATGTAGAGTGTAAAAAAGTGTTAGGTTTAAAAAACTGCACATGACTACAAATTTGTGGTTGAAGAATTTAAGGGCATTTAAGTCTTTCCTACCTAATTTTTGGACCTATGAGTAAGAGTTAAAAAGATTGATATCTAAAAGTAAGAACACTCTATAAATGACATCTCATTGTAATTGCCCCTAATCTTAGACTTTTTTACCATAGATTTTTAGACTAAATTGCAAATACTTGATCTTGTAAATTTCAAATTCTTATTGATTCCAATATTGTTCAATTTATACTTTAATGTATTTTGTAGTTAAGAAGTTGAAACTTTTCTTATTACATAGCTTCGGTAGAATTAAAAAAATATATATTAATAAATTTATTGTGGTGAACCTAAAAAAATTGTAGCTAATATTTGTGATGTCATACAACATTTTGTTGCTATCTTTGCCCTAAAAATTTTATATTAATTAAATATTTTTGCAATGAATAATTTACTTTTGACGCTAATTTTGTGATGAAAAGTATAATTACATCGCGAATAGTTTGCAATGAATTGTGGTATGTGGTCGCTAATATTTGCAATGAAATAAAATTTTTGCCATAAAATTTAGTGATGAAATCCATATTTTCATCGCTAAAATTTGCGATGAAACCAATATTTCATCACGAACGTTTGCGACAAAATTCATATTTTCATCGCTAACATTTGCAGTAAAATCCATATTTTTGTCGCTAACAATTTGCGACGAATCCCAAATTTTCATCGCTAAAACTTTGCGACGAAATCCATATTTTTATCGCTAACAATTTGCGATGAAACCCATATTTTCATCGCTAATATTTTGTGAGGAAACCCATATTTTTATCGCTAATATTTAGCGACGAAACTCATATTTTCATTGCTAATATTTGCGATGAAAAGAAAACATTCGTCGCAAACAGATTAGCCACGAGTGCATTGCGACAAAGCTGGCAACGAAATATTTTCATTGCTAGATCGTGTTAGCGAAGAAAATATTAGAATTAGCGATGAATTTTTTCGCAGCTAATTTCCTATTTTCTTGGAGAAAAAAAGTTTTTTGGTCCCATAACTTATATACTGTCCATTTTTCGTCCCAAAAATTTTAACTGTCCAATTTTGGTCCCATAACTAAATTGATTTTCCAATTTTGGTCCCATTTTGTCGAAAAATCGCAAACAACGCTGTTTTGATCACATGTAATTCACATGCTGGTAAAATTTGGGGGTTTTCTATACCCTCGATGACTTGAACGCTGACTATTTTTCTCTTTTATTTTTTTTACGTTTTTTAATCAATTAAGCTACACGTGTAAATAATCCAATAAATTTAATCAAAACTAAAATTTAAAATTTATAAATGTAAGAACGACTAAATTTTACCGGTACGTGACTTGCATGAGAGCGAAAATGACGTTTTTCCCGATTTTTCGGTGAAAATGGAACCAAAATTGGACAACCCATTTAGTTGTGGGACTAAAATTGGACATTAAATTTTTTTGGGACGAAAAATGGACAGTAAATAAGTTATGGGACCAGAAAACTTTTTTTCTCTATTTTGTTGTAGTGACTATATATGCCGTAAAGTCATGAATTGAAATGATCATCATTTTCCCTTTTGAAAAAATTAAGAGCCCACTTGGTATAATTTGAGAATGGTAATAGCAATGAGTATCATTGAGGGGTCAATCACTACGGATTATTGACTGCATTGTTATTGTTTGGTTAGAATATCAACAATGAGTATCATGTGAGGTGAGGTGAGGTGGGTGAGTGAGTGTAATCAATTGCTTACTTCTATTCTCATTGCTTGCGTATCAAAATTACCAAACACCATTAATAGAAGTAATTCTCATTATCCCTTCTATCACCCCCAAGCAAGCGGCCCTAATACTTTTTATTAAAAAGTGCTGCAATGCTGGTTTTGTGTTTAAAAACTTGATTTTAAGTTTTGAAGTTTAAAACTCGTTTTAATTTGAGTTTTAAAATTTAGTTCTTAAAATATCAATACTACATCCTTGTAAATCACATGTAAAACCTAATTAACTATAACAAATTCTCCTGTAAAACTTGTTTATACTATAAAATTGATATCGTTACACTTATAATTTGGTATAATTAACTCTTTTAAACTAATACCTATTGCTTTTAGATAAAAACTCGTACGAGACGGTCTCATGCATGAAACGGAGTATAACTTAGCACAATTAACACCCACCCTTCATATAAAGTGTTAAATCGCCAATGTCAAAATTACACTTCGTCTCATCCTGAGACGGTCTCACACAAGAGTGTCTCTTGCTTTTAATGCTATGACATCGTTTATAAATGTAATGACATTAATTGATAAGTGTTAGAGTATTAATTTATAAATGTAAATCAGAAAAAGGAGAAAGGAAGTTGAAAGTAATTATTATATTAATAATTATTTTAATATTAATTATTAATTAATAGTTAAATAAAATTCACCATGAAGTGGATAAGTTTGAAGGAGGAAAAAAATTATAACCTCCGAGAGATATATAAGAGATAAGATAATTGATTTTCGAGGCTGAATTGAAGAATACGGAGAATTCAGTTACGGGAAAATCACGCTCTCACTATTTCTCTATTTTTCTCCTTCTCTGGCAAAGACACAGAAACACAGTTCGGTATGTATCACATTTATATATAAATCAAAATGGCTCTTAAATTGTGATAAATGGAAGCAATCCGTGAACCGATTCTCGTGGATGTGTTTCAGACTCAGAGAATCCAGTACGTACGTAGAATTCAACTTGTTTCGATATTCTTCCGCTGTAATTAGGGAATAAAGGTTAGTGAATTTCTAACTCTCGTATTCCAACATTGGTATCAGAGCCATTGTTTTGGATTCTCGTACTTGATTACGATTCTCGCACGTTAATATGCCTTGTATGTGTTTTTGGCATGTTTTTCGCATTAGAGCATGTATTCGGCGGATTTTTCAAAATTTTGATTTTCATGAAACGGACGAATTGGGGCCTGAATTTTATATTGTACATTTCTTGTATGGTGTAAATGATATCTGAAATATTTTGTGATTTTTGGCCAAACTGTTTGAGAGAATTAAATTATTTTTTTAAAATATTCGTGAAGTTTGACTGCTAATTGCGAATTATACAGTACGAATTGTGATGTTTTTCTTGGTACTGGTAGAATTTACGTTGAAAGACGATTTCATCGGTATATAATTCGTTAATTTTGATTAAGAAACGAATGAGTTATGATTTATTGAAAAATCAAACGTTACGGGTACTAGATTGAATATTTTTAGAGAATTCGTGGGTCTTTAGCTGAGAATTAGACATTCTATAAGGACCAAATTGCAAAATCTGAAAACTTGATTCAATTTACAGTCAAACCGGTTCAACCGAACCGAGCCGACGGTCCGACCAACGAATCGGATCGGACCACTGAACCGAACCGGGAATAGACCGCTCCGCTTGACTTACACGCACGTAGGTGACGTCAACATGTGACGCGTGTGAAACATGCGCCTGCGCGTGAAAGCGCGTGTCAGCGCGTGAAAGCGCGTGCGTGTTGTATATTTAAACATTGGATGTTTTTTAATGGTTACTCAACTTGTATAGATATGGCTCGAATATGAATGAACAATTGTTGTTCAAGAAATTCGAGTTGATAAAGTTATACCTCCATTTTTTTTTTTAAGAATTACATGAAAAATTAGCATATAATTTTGGAACATTACGTTACTTGACGGAGATGGATAGTTTAATCTCTCTTATTTATTATCACATAAGTAATTCTGACTTAATAGCTCAAAATTTATAAGAGTTGAATATTGAGCTGTGAGATTTCCAAGAAAACTTATTGTAGTTTTCTAGGACAATATTATGTTAAGATTGGAATTGTTTACTAATGGTGATAATATTATGAAAAAGAATGATTGGTGGATTGAGTTAAAGATTCAAGTAGACAAGTTGTTGAGACGGCATGTCTATGTATTAAAAAATGATTCATTTATCCGGTGTTATTACCTTGAAAAGTATGAATCATCACCTAGATCCTTACGCCAATTTTTTCTATAATGTCAGTAGTAAATATAGTACTTCGAGAGGTATAAGTGTTAAAGAGGATTCAAACTATTAAATGTTGCCTGACAGTGTTGCTGAAATAGGATTTTATTGGAATAATCTTAGTAGTTGATTTTTAGGCTTACAGTAGCCATTAAATTTTCTTGACTATTTTGAGTTATTTTATTGACTCATAACATGATTGTATTTTATTACCTTTATAATGATAAATATTATTAAGCATATAGTTTCATGTTGTTAAGTGGGAGTTTTATCTATTTATTGGATTAAAAGCAAGAACTGATTTTGTTCATGTTTTGGAATTGAGTCTGATTAATGAGGATACTTAATGAGATTGATGATTAATAACTTTAAGTTATTTTTCGATGTCAAATTTTGTATTAAATTTTTCAGATGTCTGTTAGCTTAACATTGAACATATTGATACATAAATGACATTAACTCATTGAATCACTACAATTAAACCAAATAATAGCTTCAAAAGTTATCAACGCCGAGTTAAATAAAATAGAATAAACTCAACAACGATAATTATGACACGTGACGTCATAATTAATTAAATGTTCTTGGAGAACAAGATGCATTGAATACTATCTACCATGTTATGGAAGATCCTGGGATTGGGATAGAGTTTCAGATCAAAATGGATCAAAAGACTAACCTTTGTTTGGAATATGAGAAATTCCTAGCTCATAACAAACTAGTGAGCTCGGTTATAGATAATATGATCCTTCAGTATGTGCAGCACCTTACAACTTATGATATTTGGCTCTGTTTTAAAAACCCAGTCCGACCGGCCGGTCGAACCGGTCGGACCGGTGAACCGCTGACAACCGGTCCAATAGAGGTATATAAAACCGCTATTGGACCGCTACCCTTAAAACTGGAAAAACCGGTTGAAAATCGGTCAAAACCGGGAACCGGTCAACCATTAAACCGGCGGTTTTGACCGGTTTTCACTTAAAAAAAATTACTGAAATTCATTTATTTCGTCTTCTTCGTCTTCAATTTTTCAGAAAAGAAAAGCCCTAAGCAGCTAAGCACAGCCGCAAGATAGCAACCCAACCCAAACGAAATCGATTGCTCACCGCGCCTGACCGTCGCTCGTCGCCGCTGGCCTCCTGCGCTCGCAGCTGCCGATCGCCCGAGCTCGCCGGTTGGAATGGATTGATTTGCATCACTGCCGCGTCCGCCGCCGTACATTCTCTCCATCGCCACCACTCACCACATAAATGCTCTACCCCTTCACTTTCTTTTAGCAAGTTGTTAATGATATAAGAATGGGAAGAGATAGATACAAATGAATATTTGATGTTGCAGCTTTTGAACACACACACACGCTATCAGATAAAACGAAGAAAAAGATTTGCTTCGACCTTGAGATTTGGGAACTGTGGTGATTGTCCCCTTTGTCTTCTCAAACAGGACAACTCGAATATTATTCAATGTAGTAGGCCACACCCACCACTCATTTACACCAATCATATTCCACCCTTTGATCAAACAAAAAAAAAAATACACACACACGCTAGATATAATATTTTAAAAATATAAATTTACTTTTTAAAATATGAAGTCATTTAATGGGAATGTTATGACTTGTGACTTTTGTATTGTTGATGACATTTCTATTATGTTTGGAAGTTGAAACTTGTTAAGTTTGAACTTTGAAGTGACTTTAGATACTTTATATTCACTTATCATACTCTATATTTTGATTTTTATTTTAAATTATGCATATTATTAATTATATATATAATATTTATTATGACATCACACCGGCTCAATCCGGTCCAACCGATCCGACCCCGGTCCAACCTTTTTTTGGAGTCGTCCGGCTCAACTTCCGGTTCTGATTTTTAAAACATAGATATTTGGTAATATCTGATAGAGAAGTATGGTAGCACATCACATTCTGAACAACATCAAATTCTGATCTAACATGATCATTTTCTTATAAGTGGGAACACTTGTGGGTTAACACGACCTATGATAAAAGTATTAAGACTTTCGCTTATTCAATTCCTATTGTTAAGTTGAAGGATGTAATACTTGGGGTTGTCAAGTCTGCATCAAGTGTTCTCGTTTATGAATCCAGTTCTTAACACACTTCTAACTCTAAACATAAGACATATTGGAAGGAAGGAAAGAAATGACAAGCAATATCAAATTAGAAATACTGCAGTTAAACTTCAAATTAATCCTAATGCTAAGAAGAATAAGAAGAAGAGGTATGCAAAATTGAAAATTGGATGACCTTCAAACTTGGTCATTTTACTTATGAATATCTTGAGTCCAAGAGGGACAAAGAATTTCATTATACTTATTTGGTTTTAGCATAATTGTCTATGGTGCTGTATTTATGACTGAATTTTATCCTTGTGGATTATAGATTCAGAAAACACAGATCATTGACTAACGATGAATTGTCATTTTATTTACATCGTCATCATGTTCCAAGTGGGACGAGATGAATATGTGTGGAAACTAAGCTCAAGTTGAAGTCTAGCGACTTGTATATTTGAGATTGACAATTGTCAATGTTTTCATACCACATAATGTCTGATTTTCTCTGGAGATCATTAAGGTTCCCATCTCTGTATCTATTCTTCTATGATTGGGATGTATTTTGAAATTTACATTAGAGATGGTTGTGATAGTATATGCAATGTGCATTATGGTATTGGACAATTATTCAAAGTTTTATATGGTTTTGGACTGTAAGAGAACAATTATTTAAGTATTATGATGGCAAATCATGGATTACTAAATATTTGTTCATCTTTTTATGCTTGTGTAAATGATGACATTTAGCATGCTAGATTTAGTCACATTGTGCAAGATAGAAATACCTGACTTGTGAAAGAAGGATTATGGAGTTCATCCGAGTTATCAAAATGTGAACATTGTCTTGTTCATAAGTGGTTAGAAAAGCATCTGATAAAATTGTGATTGTTGCTCTTCATTGCAATTATTTTATATTGATAAAAGTGATTTTATGAATGTCAAATAGCAAATCATGGAACTTATTTTTTTTTTCATTACTCAAGTTGCTAACTTTTTACGTTCTACATGTCTAAAATTTCTCACAATTTTGAGGTATTGGATTGCTTCAAACATTATCTAAATGGGATTGAGAATAAAAATGACATAAACTTAAAAGGTTTTAAGAACCAATAGAGGACGTGAATGTTTATCCATGCAGTTCAAGGAACTGTGTAATGAAAATGATATATTCCGACAACCATCAAAACCTTATGCATTATTGTTCAATGGTGTAACTGAAAGAAGGAATAAATGTTGTTGGATATGACATGATCCATG
Organism: Stenogyne calaminthoides; assembly: GCA_037126765.1. Lineage (NCBI taxonomy): Eukaryota > Viridiplantae > Streptophyta > Magnoliopsida > Lamiales > Lamiaceae > Stenogyne > Stenogyne calaminthoides. Next base: position 19,498,707 of record JBBCBC010000034.1, read on the forward strand.
ATAAGACAATTAATCTTAACTTTCTTTTTTTTGAAAAGATGAGTTATTTATGATTGTCTGCATATTGAATAAAGTTATTCATAGTTGATTAAGTCAACTTCATCTGAAGTCTAGAAAGTTGAAGACCTGATCTTTTGTTAATCTTGGTATCTGTATACCAACAAGGGTCTAAAGAATTTAGAAATGTATCTTCTAAGATACTATGCTAAATACAATGGATAGAAATTGATCGGAGATCAAGAAGTTCAGAGTAAGACATGAGATAAAATCACATAATGTCAATTTTTTCTGAAAAAGATTTCCTAGTAGGGGAGGTATTCAAAATACTATACCATATTCATATTGAAATAATCACTCTCTATCAGATCCAAGTGTGAGTGAATTACCTAATGTTGTGATATTTGATAAAAGTTTACCCATTAAGAATATATGGATCTTGATGATAGTAATTATTTATGTCACAAAATTTCAATCTTGAAAAATACTCTAGGAAACATGTGTCTGAGAGACATCATGATATTGAGGGAACACCTTCTTTATATTTTTAGAAGTAAGATTAGTCTTTAGTGAATGAGGTAGAACCTACAGACGGTCGAGAGGTTCTATTTCGTTATGCAAGAGACTAATGAAAGAAAGCAATGAAATATAATATGGAGTCAATAAGGTCGAAACAAGTTTTTTGAAACTTGTAGATCCTTTATCTGGACACATCTTTAAAATACTCACTTAGTAGAGAAATGTTGGGAGATGAATTTAATAAAGATTTTGGTTAGATCCCAAAACCCCTGAGTATGACATGTTTTAGGATGATCTTGATAGAATAGGATCAGGTTTACAATTATCAGGATAATCTGCACCATGTATAGTCAAGCAGAAATAGTCAGGTTAAAATAGGTTTCAAAGTTTGTCTGAAGATCAGAAGTATCCTTAAGATCAAACTATACTGAAGACCTAAAATCATACTGAAGGATCAGTATATCCTGAAGATCAGTATAACCTGAAGACCCGAAGAACCTGAAGACTTAAAGAACCTGAAGATCAGAAGACCCTGAAGATCAGAAGATCTTGAAGACTCTTATGTACTGAATCAACAGAACCTGAACAAGTCACTTCGTGTTAAATAGTGTTTGTTCATTCTGAGTACATGCAAAGAGAATAGTATACGTTCGTGAATACTAAGGAAAGTATTAACTAAGTATTGATTGACTAAAAGAGCCGTTTTTCTTGTCTCTATTCAAAGAAAGACGTCGACCAATGAGAGGCGACAACAGCGTACTTTCCTGACACTGAAAGCGACATGTGTCTGAAAGATGTCAGCAGAGATATTTGTCTTGTTCACAGAAAATTGTGATTGGCTGCTTGTCTGGATATTTCCTATTACATGCAAGGGTACGTTCAAAACCCTAATGAAGCCGTTCACCATATACTCAAAGAAGAAACCCGAGATGTTATCTCTCCAAAGGATAGTTTTTCAAAAGAAGACTTCTTGAGAGTTGCCTATAAATACCAGAGGCCTTGAACAATTCAAGGTCACGGGAAATCAAAGCAACTCCAGAGCTCATTCGTACTCAAGCGTTATTGTGAAGCACTCGAAACCCCTTGAATTTTCCAAGTGTTTCATCTTTGAAGAGAGCTCATTTACTAAGCCTAGAATTATGTTCTTATCCAAAGCTTAGTTTCGAGATATCATAGCCGTTTACTTGCGTCCTCATTGTAAAAGGATATCTCACCTTAGTTGGAAACCAACCAAACCCAAACCCTTTTGATTAGGAAGTTTGTGAGTGTAGTAGTTGGAAGTGAGAGAGTTGTAAAGAGTGAGTAAGATGTTGTGTTCAGTCTGAAGACTCTAGAGGAGAAGTTAGTAAGTTGATTGTTCTGTCTGAACACTTGTGTGTGTTGAGTTAGTAAGCTGCAGTAGTTCAGCCTGAAAGCTCGTAGTGATAAGTTAGTAAGCTGATGTGTTCAGTCTGAAAGCTTGAGGTAGTAGAAGTAGTGTGTTAAGGAATTTCTCTGAAGATCAGAGAGAGTGTACGTAGGAGCTTGAGCCTCTGAACCACTATAACTTGCTGTGTTGTTTTGTTTTCTGCTTTGCATTATTACTTGTTGCGTATTTCACTGAAAGCATTTCTAATATTCAGCTGGAACCAATCCACTGAACTTACATTAATTTGATCACAGCCTTAACCACTGTTTCATTAAGGAAAGATTTCCAGCAAAGTAAAACGAGTATAAACTTAGGGCCTACACTTTCTGCACCCTGGATAAGATAGTCTAGATAGTTATCAAACTGACAAACTCTCCTGAGTAGTCAGTAAGGTTATTATCTACTCCAAGCTTACTTGGACTCTGTAGAAAATCAGGATCAGTTGAGCTAATCTGAAGTCTCTGAAAGCCGCTCAGGGTTATTGTCTCAGTAGACTTTAACTCAGGGCAACTTGTGCTTCTCAGGACTGAAACTCAGGACAACCTGACTCACTGATTTCAGTAAAGTTTTAAAAGTTGAAAAATCACTACACACGTGTATTCCCCCCCATACACGTGTGCACTCGTTTACACCGGGACCAACAAGTGGTATCAGAGCAGTGGTTCTAACTGACCACTTGCTTTGGTAGCCATAGTCTTGTTTGCTTAGAGACTTTGGTGGTCTACTGAATAGATCTTATTGCTGATATCTTACAAGGTGATTTCATCATGCCTTCTAAGAAACTACCTATGTTCTCAGTTGAGAACTATGATCTATGGAGATTGAGAATGCAGGCACACTTATACTCAAAACATGAAAGAATGTGGAGAGTTGTTTCTCAAGGACCTTTTGAGTTTAAGGTTGTTAATTCTAGATCTACTGATGCTGAAAAAGATGATCCAAGGGATGAATTCCCCAAATCTGATGACCAACTCACTCCTGGGGAGAGAAAATTGGTTAACTTGGATTATATTGCTAAAGATACTCTATATAGCACTATTGATGATGGTGTCATGGGAATGATTTCTCACTGTGAAACTGCCAAAGACATTTGGCACACACTTGCTATAATGTGTCAAGGCACTGGTCATATCAAAGAAAACAAACTATTTGTGGCTATTGCCAAATTTGATGGTTTTGAAATGGAAGATGGTGAATCTATTGAAAGACTTGAAGTCAGATTCACTAGCATTATGAATGATCTAAGTGCTCTTGGGAAAAAATATCCCAAAAGAAAAATTGCTCTGAAAATTCTTAGAGGACTATCTAAGAAATGGGATATTCATGTTGTTGTGATTGAGAACACCAAAGATATTGTTTCTATGTCATATCAACAAGTTTTCTCTGAATTAAAAACATATGAGTTTGTAATTGATAAGAAAGCTGACAGCAATGATGATACTTCATCTAACAAAAATGTGGCTTTCAAAGCACAAGGTAAAATCTATAATTCTAAAGAACCTGAGATCTCATCTAACAAAGTGCAGGATGAAAAAGATGAGACAATTGCCCTAATGGCAAGAAGGTTTGAGAAATGAACCACAGATTTGGAAAATATAAGAGGTATTATAAAAACACCAGGTACAGGAACATGAACAACTCAGAAGCTGAAGAAAAGTTTACTGAGAAGAAGAAAGACTACAAAGCTTAAGGATCTTCATCCAAAAAGAAAGATCAAAAATCCAAAGAGGAAAATGATCAGGATGATGATACCAACAGATGCTACAACTGCAAAAAGATAGGTCACTTCCAGTATGACTGTCCTGAGTTGAGCTCCAAAGAAAGAAAGGATCAGCAAGCCAAAAGAGACAAGAAATATTCCAGCAAGAAGGCAACGATTGCTGAAGAAGAACATTCTGAGGAAGGATCTGTTGGGGATTATACTGAAAAGTATGCTTTTTACTTTGTATAATCGAAACTGAATTTCCAGACTTATTTACTGAAATAAATTGTTTATCACTGATGCTTTAAATATGATTGAATGTTATATATATTTATTGCATAACTGTTCAATAATTAAATGCGTGTTACATCAGAAGTTAATTTAGTGATACCCGATCACAGAAGATTAAATTAACAGTCCCTTGTAACTATAAGTACGCCATTCACGACCTAGATGGAAATGAACAACCATCGCGAAAGGTTGAGGTGTAAGGCTCAGATTGGTTTGTCTTGACCAAGAGATTACACTAGTGCATGACCGATCTTGTTGAATAGGACCCTCTGAGGAGGATAAATTCTTGAACCCGAACATGGAAGAATTAGACCTCGGTGGTTCGTTGTTTCTTAACCTTCGCCCCCTGAAATAGGATCACGTGGGATCGGTAACTATTGCTTTGACTTATCATGGGTAGCGAATCAGAGAGAGATTCAATACGTATTTTATCTTGGGCAATATTATTGGTCACATGTGATTGCTAAGATTTAATACGAAGAATCGTGTGCAAAATCACGCTTGCTTGATTTGCCCCTTGGGAGGTTCATAAGTTTTATCATACTAAATCTTGCAAGTGGAATTTGTTTCAATGGATAATAATGTTGAACCGCTCCTTGACCAAGGACAAAAGATATTAATTAATGGAAAGCTATTTCAAATTGGCTTGAATTAATTAATGGGCTAGATAATCTTAAACACGGAAAATAATGACCGGAGCCATATTGATTTGTAATATGGGTTAAGATGGATAGTCAATATTAATTATGTAGTGGGATTAATTAATATTTATGGGCTTGAATTATATTGTGGCTCAATATTAGATATTCAAGATCCATTGAAGGTCCAATCTTAATTCTCCTAAAGGCCCCCTGAGTAGCCCAACATATAGTCCAATAACTGAAAAGGTGATTAAAATAAAATAAATATTGTTGCTTATATTTCCTCATTATTTTTTTGAAATTATGAATAAAAAGAGGAGAAAGATTTTCTTTGAATTTTGTTATGGAATGAAGATATGTATTCTTGGAATACAAGATTATCTCATTAAATTCAAGAAATCTCCCACTTGGTTATTCATGGTGAGATTTTCGAAATTTTTGAATATTATGGGCAAGAAAGATTTTCTTGATTTTCTTGAAAAGATATTATGGAAGATATGTATTTCTTTAAATACAAGAATATCTCATAAATTCAAGAAGATCCAAATCTTGGATTCTTGCTTAAGTAATTTTCGAAAATTATGTCCATATATGAGGAGGTGGAATTTTTGTGGAATATTTTAATTATGGGAAAGAGAATATATGGGATATATTCAAGATTTCTTGGTGACCAAGAAAAGTCTTATCCCACATTGAAAATTCAATAAAAATTTCGTTCACCCCTCTCCTATAAATAGGGGATGATTAGTTCATTCCCAAGTACAATTCCATGTGCTGGAAATATTAGCAAATCCACATACGTGGTGCAACAAAGTTTATTTTTTCCTTTTGTTAATTGTTCGCGAGTATCCTTCCACCGGATTGTCGAGCAATGGCTAAGGGAATACTTGGGAAGTCCTTTTGGTTAGTCCGTCCGACTCAAGACACTGCCATCCCGAGAGGTACGTTCACGTAAACCCGTAGATTCCGCATGCGTAGGTTTTACGTGGCTTTTTTATATGCATGATATGTTGTTGTAATTATTATTTGAATTAATATAGGATTAATTCATGCTAGTAATAATTAATGAATTAAATTTATATTTAAATATTCACCCCGAATAGATCTGTGCAACTCATTCCCCAACAACTGGTATCAGAGCCACTGTTTCGGGCTCTGAATTTTTTAAATTGTAATTTAATTCACGGACATTAAATTTGAAATTGGATAGTAGAACTGTTAGATCTGTTTTGCAGGTATCCAATTGTCATGGATTTTAATGTTTTATTTTGCATGCATATAAACTGTGGTTTTTTAATTCGATTCGTTCGGATTTGTTTTGCCTCGTGAGAAAATCCACGAGTAGACTAGGATTTGTTTGATTTGATCAATGTAATAGACTAGTCTAGATCTAGGTTTATTTATTTTTTGTAAATAAATTGTAACCGGATCGGGAACGAAGAGATGAAGAATTAAAGGACGAAATCCAGAACCAGGCGTAGGCGGCGCGGGCGCGCGCTGGCACGCATGGGCGCAGGGCGAGGCCAGGCGGGCCGAGCGCGCGCGAGGATGCAGGCCGGCGCACGGGCGGTGCGCGCTCCAGGCCGAGCGGACAGGGCGGCCGCACGCGGGCGCGCGCACGGGCGCGCGCGGAGACGCGAGCGCGGCCGAGGTCGCGGCCGAGGCGGAGGCGGGCCAGCGCGCGCGCGCGGATGCGCGCGGACGCGCGCGTCGCCTGCCGAGGACTGTCGAGGCGTGCCGAGGCGCTGGCGGGCGTGGCCTGCCAGGCGGTGCCGAGGCTGCCTAGGCTGTCCCTAGGCCAAGCGGCCGCCGGATGCAGGCGTGCATCCCGGCTGCGAGCTGCTTGGCGTGGCGGTTCGAGACGAAGTATTTTTTTCGAGACGAACAAGTGGGAGAAATTCGAGACGTGTTTCTTCAAGATCAAGCCAAGAAAAATCAAACCATGACAATTGGATAATTTGTTCCCAATATGTTTATTTTTCTGTTATGCTTGATTTATTTGTGCTATCTTATGCTTTATTTAATTTGTTTAAATGTGTTTGCATGAGGGTTGCCAAATTGAAAAATCTCAACTCCAAAATTACTAAGTATGTTTTAAATAATTAATTGACAATTTTATTCCGGATAATAAAATTGAATTAATTTTGACCTCCATGATTTATTTATTTGTGAATTCTTTTGGAGAAATTCCCCCCACGGGACGGTCAAAAGATAGGTTTCACATGAATGAATTCCGAACGGATGATTGTGGGTTATTACTAGTGGCGACGATGACCCTCCCCACGAGGCTCGATCAAAGCGAAATAGTAATCCTGTATTTAATCATGGTTATTACTTAGGTATAAAATTGATATGCATATACTTCCCCGAGTCCCTGTCAATTTTATATTGGTCAAGTGGGAGCCAACTATTAATCTGGATATTAAAGGTTTGTAACTGTTCTTGTTTGTAACCTGCTTGAATGTGTTTAAATAATGACCCACCCCACGTGGCTTATTTAAACTGTTTTGAGATGTTGGCTGATGCATGTTCATATTTTTTTGAGATTTTAAATATGATGAATGTGATCGAACCTTGTGATATACTTGTGCTATTGCATATAGTTGTTTATTTCAGTTCAGCATGTCGTTACTTTTTAATCCACTATTATTATACTTAAAGTCAATACAATATGTATGGAAACTATATTGATTGGAAAATTATAATTGTCCTAACTGCACAAAAGCACAAGTGGATTTTGACACACAAAAATCAGATGAGCCAACTGACGAGTCAAAACATGCGGGACTCGTCAGATCACCTTGCGAGAGATGTCGCCGCTGAAATGGTGGAGGGAAAACCCGTAAGGGATTATGTCCTCAAAATAGATGGCCCATCTGAACAAACTTGAGATTCTGAGTGCAGATTATGATCTGGAGACTCAGATGAATTTGGTACTTCACTCTCTGCCCAAAAGGTTTTTGAGCATTTTGGCCTCGCTAGCTAATTTGTTGCAAGCTTTTGGTCTCGGCAGAAATGATGAAGAAGCACCAAACTCAAGCTTTGACGGCAAGTGGTCCGTCTTCATTTTCTAGGCCAAGGGTAGGCAAGATAAAGAAGAGGACCGAAGGCCATAAGCAATAAAACTCGACTGTTGCCAAGGGCAATGGTAAGATGAGGAATGCTTGTTGTCAAGGAAAATCCAAAGAGGAAGTGCTTAAGCTGCGGTGAGAGAGGACAATGGAGGTCTTGCCTGTTCCAACCCCAAAAGGGACGGAAAGAAAGGTAATTCTCATACACTAGTTGTTGAAACTTGTTTAGCGACGTATACTTCTCATTCGTGGGTGGTTGATACGAGATCCACTAATCATGTTGGCTTCACGGGTTCTAAATGATCCGGCAACGTAGTGGGAGTGAGATCCTCATCACACTGGGTAACGTTATGAAGACATTGCAATGCTATGTAAGTGGCAGATATTGCAATGTTACGGTAGTAACGATTATTGCAATACTACGCAAGTAGCAGACATTGCAATGCTACATGAGTGCAAGTTAAAGCAGTGGGAGAAGTGCGCCTATCTTTTGAAGATAAAGTTTTTTTTTGGGATTATCTTTATGTTCCCAGTTTTAGAAAGAATTCACTTTCAGTTTCTAAAATTCGATTAAAGGACACTAAGTTTCTTCTAATAAGAATGACATCATTTTTGAAATGATGAGTGTATCTGTTACGGGACATTGATGGAAAATCTCTATATAATTAATTGTGCACACCACTCACGAAATGTATCCTATAACACATCAACTGTTTCCGAGAAGAGAAAACGTTCATCAGACGTGAACGAGACACTTCTTTGGCATCTAAGATTAGGTCATATAAATCCAAAGAGGATCCAAAGGTTGGTGAAAGATGGTTCATTGGAGCGTCTCCAAGTTGAACAAATTCCAACCTGCGAATCATGTTTGGAGGGTAATATGACCAAGATGGCATTTGGAGCCAAGGGGAATGGGGCTGAAGAAGTGTTAGAGATCGTTCACATAGATGTACGTAGTTCAATGTCAACCAAAGCAAGAGAAGGTTATGAGTAATTTTATTGATGATTACTCAAGATACATTTTCCTTATGAAGCATGAATCTGAGACCTTGAGAAATTCTAAAGAATTTAAGGCTCATGCAGAGAATCATATGGAAAAACGTATCAAGTCTCTACGATCTGATCGTGGAGGCGAATACCTCAGCGATGAGTTTTTGAACTACTTATCTGATGAAGGGATTGTATCCCAGCTCACCGCACCCGGAACCCCTCAACAAAACGGGGTTTTTGCAGAGCAAAGCAACATAATTCTTTTGGAAATAGTTAGATCAATGATGAGTTATACGGATCTTCCCGAGTCGTTCTGGGGTCATGCCTTGGAAAACAGCGACTTACATTCTGAACTTGGTGCTATCCAAATCAGTTCCTAGAACCCCAAAGAATTGTGGACCGGACGCAAGTCTAGTATGAGACACATGAGAACTTTGGGGTGTCCGGCCTACGTGTTGGACAAGGAAACCGGTAAATTGGATCCTCGATCAGAATTAAGGCTGTTTTATAGGATACCCCGAGGGAACAAAAGGGTGAATGTTCTATAGTTCCAAAGATCAAAAGGTGGACATCCGCAGCCACTTTAGATTTTGGAAGAAAACTATAGAACCAAAGAAAACCCAGAAGTGAGATTACCTTAAATGAGCTTAGAGGGCAAACCTCAGTGCCGACTGTACTAGATGATATACCAAACAATACGTTTTCACAACCGGAGCCTCGTTATAGTGGGAGGGTTGTTTGACAGCCCGAGAGATTCATGGGAATAGGAGAGTCCTCGGACTTGATTCCCGGAATCAGACCCATGGACATATGACGAGGCACTCCAAGATATGGATGCAGATTCTTGACAAACAGCAATGAAAGACGATATGGGTTCTATGTTTCATAATAGAGTGTGGGAGCTAGTCGAACCACTTAATGGGGTCAAACCCATTGGATGAAAGTGGGTGTATAAGAGGAAAAGAGGACCGGACGGGAAGGTTGAAACCTTTAAAGCAAGACTAATGGCGAAAGGTTATACTCAGAAAGAAAGGGATCGATTATGAGGAAACTTTTTCGCCCGTAGCCATGCTTAAGTCCATCCGTATTCTCTTATCGATTGCTGCGCATCTCAACTTTGAAGTCTGGCAAATAGATGTCAAGACAGCTTTCCTTAACGGAAGTCTTGATAAAGAGATCTATATGCAACAACCCCATGTTTTCATTGAAACAGGCCAAGAACACCTAGTTTGTAAAGCTCAAGAGGTCCATTTACGGACTCAAACAGGCATCCAGAGCTTGGAACCAAAGTTTTGATCATGTAATAAAGTCTTATGGGTTTGATCAAAACGAGTTTTGAAAGTTGTGTGTAAAAATCATGTCGAAACTGCATTGGTATTCTTAGTACTGTACGTAGAACACATTGTGATCATCGGGAACGATGTGAAGGTGTGATCAGACGTAAGGGCATGGTTTTCAAAACAGTTTGATATGAAAGACTTAGGGAAAATCGGACACATCCTTGGGATCAAGATCACAAGAAAAGGATAGTCGGGTTATCGCAAGTTTCATACATAGACACTGGGTTTTGAAACGATTCAGCATGCAAGATTCCAAGAAAGGATTCGTACCTTTCAGACTTGGAATCCATCTATCCAAGAAAAGGTTCCCTAAGACGCAAAAGGAGATAGACGACATGAAAGGCATTCCTTGTGCTTCGGCTGTAGGAAACCTTATGTATGCAATCTTTGTGTCGAGACCCGGATATATGCTTTGCGTAGGCATGGTAGCAAGATATCGAGTAACCCATGGAAAGCGGAATTGACGATTAAAAACATTACAAGTATCTGAAAAGAACTCGGGATAGAATGTTGATTTATCAGTCAGATACTCCAATCCCCATCGGCTACATGGACTCGGATTTCCAATCAGATTTAGATTCCAGAGATTATCTGCCTCAGTTAGTGTGTTTCCATTTGGGAAGTGTAGCCATCAAATGGACGAGTGTGAAGCAGAAATGCATCACTGACTCAACCATGGAAGTCGGGTAAGTAGCTACTTGTGAAGCAGTGAAAGAACCGATTGGGCTCTAGATCTTCTTAGTGGACTTGGATGGTGTTCTGAATTTGTCTAGCAATATATGCTAGGGGCAGTTGCAAATTCAAGAGAACCAAGAGTCCACGAGTCAAACAAACACATTAAAGGAAAAACATCTTATACGAGAAATCGTTAAGAGAGGAGATATAGATGTGGCAAAGATAGCGTCCCGAGGACAACTGGCGAGATCCATTCACAAAGCGTCCTCCTCAAATACATTCGAGAGACATGTGAGTGGAATGGGTGTCAAGACCGTTTGCCAATCTGCTTTGAGTATAAGTGGGAGAAATTATTAGGTTCGTGTAGGTGACATTAGATGTCACGGACTACTCGAGACGTGTTGTAGTATACTTAAAAGCGACTTTGAGTATAAGTGGGAGATTGTTGGGGATTATCTTTGAAAAGTATGCTTTTTACTTTGTATAATCGAAAACCTAATTTCCGGACTTATTTATTGAAATAAATTGTTTATCACCGATGCTTTAAATATGATTGAATGTTATATATATTTATTGCATAACTGCTTCAATAATTAAATGCGTGTTACATCAGTAGTTAATTTAGTGATACCCGATCACGAAGATTAAATTAACAAATCCTTGTAACTATAAGTACGCCATTCACGACCTAGATGGAAATGAACAACCATCGCGAAAGGTTGAGGTGTAAGGCTCGATTGGTTTGTCTTGACCAAGAGATTACACTAGTGCATGGTGATCTTGATGAATAGGACCTCTGAGGAGGATAAATTCTTGAGAATCGAACATGGAAGAATTAGACCTCAATGGTTCGTTGTTTCTTAACCTTCGTCCCTTAAATAGGATCACGTGGGATCGGTAACTATTGCTTTGACTTATCATGGGTAGCGAATCAGAGAGAGATTCAATACGTACTTTATCTTGGGCAATATTATTTGTCACATGTGATTGCTAAGATTTAATACTTAAGAATCGTGTGCAAAATGCGCTTGATTTGATTTGCCTTCGAGGTTCATAAGTTTTATCATACTAAATCTTGCAAGTGGAATTTGTTTCGGATGGATAATAATGTTGAACCGTTCCTTGACCAAGGACAAAAGATATTAATTAATGGAAAGCTATTTCAGTGGCTTGAATTAATTAATGGGCTAGATAATCTTAAACACGGGAAATAATGACCGGGAGCCATATTGACTGTAATATGGGTTAAGATGGATAGTGCAATATTAATTATGTAGTGGGATTAATTAATATTTATGGGCTTGAATTATATTGTGGCTCAATATTAGATATTCAAGATCCATTAGAAGGTCCAATCTTAATTCTCCTAAAGGCCCCCTGAGTAGCCCAACATATAGTCCAATAACCTAAAAAGGTGATTAAAATAAAATAAATATTGTTGCTTATATTTCCTCATTATTTTTTGAAAATTATGAATAAAAAAGGAGAAAAAGATTTTCTTTGAATTTTGTTATGGAATGAAGATATGTATTCTTGGAATACAAGATTATCTCATTAAATTCAAGAAATCTCCCACTTGGTTATTCATGGTGAGATTTTCGAAATTTTTGAATATTATGGGCAAGAAAGATTTTCTTGATTTTCTTGAAAAGATATTATGGAAGATATGTATTTCTTTAAATACAAGAATATCTCATAAATTCAAGAAGATCCAAATCTTGGATTCTTGCTTAAGTAATTTTTCAAAAATTATGTCCATATATGAGGAGGTGGAATTTTTTGTGGAATATTTTAATTATGGGAAAGAGAATATATATGGGATATATTCAAGATTTCTTGGTGACCAAGAAAAGTCTTATCCCACATTGAAAATTCAATAAAAATTTCGTTCACCCCTCTCCTATAAATAGGGGATGATTAGTTCATTCCCAAGTACAATTCCATGTCTGGAAATATTAGCAAATCCACATAATGCAGTGCAACAAAGTTTATTTTTTTCCTTTTGTTAATTGTTCGCGAGTATCCTTCCACGGGATTGTCGAGCAATGGCTAAGGGAATACTTGGGAAGTCCTTTTGGTTAGTCCGTCCGATCAAGACACTTTGCCATCCCGAGAGGTACGTTCACGTAAACCCGTAGATTCCGCATGCGTAGGTTTTACGTGGCTTTTTTATATGCATGATATGTTGTTGTAATTATTATTTGAATTAATATAGGATTAATTCATGCTAGTAATAATTAATGAATTAAATTTATATTTAAATATTCACCCCAATAGATCTCGTGCAACTCATTCCCCAACAAGCGGTATCGAGCCACTTGTTTTCGCTCAATTTTTTAAATTGTAATTTAATTCACGGACATTAAATTTGAAATTGGATAGTAGAACTGTTAGATCTGTTTTTGCGGTATCCAATTGTCATGGATTTTAATGTTTTATTTTGCATGCATATAAACCGTGGTTTTTTAATTCGATTCGTTCGGGATTGTTTTGCCTCGTGAGAAAATCCACGAGTAGACTAGGATTTGTTTGATTTGATCAATGTAATAGACTAGTCTAGATCTAGGTTTATTTATTTTTTGTAAATAAATTGTAACCGGATCGTGAAATCGAAGAGATGAAGAATTAAAGGACGAAATCCAGAACCAGGCGTGGCGGCGCAGGCGCGCGCGCTGGCACGCATGGGCGCAGGGCGAGGCCAGGCGGGCCGAGCGCGCGCGAGGATGCAGGCCGGCGCACGGGCGGTGCGCGCTCCAGGCCGAGCGGACAGGGCGGCCGCACGCGGGCGCGCGCACGGGCGCGCGCGGAGACGCGCGAGCGCGGCCGAGGTCGCGGCCGAGGCGGAGGCGGGCCAGCGCGCGCGCGCGGATGCGCGCGGACGCGCGCGTCGCCTGCCGAGGACTGTCGAGGCGTGCCGAGGCGCTGGCGGGCGTGGCCTGCCAGGCGGTGCCGAGGCTGCCTAGGCTGTCCTAGGCCAAGCGGCCGGCCGGATGCAGGCGTGCATCCCGGCTGCGAGCTGCTTGGCGTGGCGGTTCGAGACGAAGTATTTTTTCGAGACGAACAAGTGGGAGAAATTCGAGACGTGTTTCTTCAAGATCAAGCCAAGAAAAATCAAACCATGACAATTGGATAATTTGTTCCCAATATGTTTATTTTTCTGTTATGCTTGATTTATTTGTGCTATCTTATGCTTTATTTAATTTGTTTAAATGTGTTTGCATGAGGGTTGCCAAATTGAAAAATCTCAACTCCAAAATTACTAAGTATGTTTTAAATAATTAATTGACAATTTTATTCCGGATAATAAAATTGAATTAATTTTGACCTCCATGATTTATTTATTTGTGAATTCTTTTGGAGAAATTCCCCCCACGGGACGGTCAAAAGATAGGTTTCACATGAATGAATTCGAGCGGATGATTGTGGGTTATTACTAGTGGCGGCGATGACCCTCCCACGAGGCTCGATCAAAGCGAAATAGTAATCCCCAGATTTAATCATGGTTATTACTTAGGTATAAAATTGATATGCATATACTTCCCCGAGTCCCCTGTCAATTTTATATTGGTCAAGTGGGAGCCAACTATTAATCTGGATATTAAAGGTTTGTAAATCGTTTTGTTTGTAACTTTGCTTGAATGTGTTTAAATAATGACCCACCCCACGTGGCTTATTTAAACTGTTTTGAGATGTTGGGCGATGCATGTTCATATTTTTTTTGAGATTTTAAATATGATGAATGTGATCGAACCTTGTGATATACTTGTCTTATTGCATATAGTTGTTTATTTCGATTCGGATGTCGTTACTTTTTTAATCCACTATTATTATACTTAAAGTCAATACAATATGTATGGAAACTATATTGATTGGAAAATTATAATTGTCCTAATCGCACAAAAAGCACAAGTGGATTTTGACACACAAAAATCGATGAGCCAACCGACGAGTCAAAACATGCGGGACTCGTCGGATCACCTTCTTGAGATGTCGCCATTTGAAATGGTGGAGGGAAAACCGTAAGGGATTATGTCCTCAAAATAGATGGCCCATCCCCGAAACAAACTTGAGATTCTCGAGTCGCAGATTATGATCCGGAGACTCGGATGAATTTGGTACTTCACTCTCTGCCCAAAAGGTTTTTTGAGCATTTTGGCCTCGCTAATAATTTGTTGCAAGCTTTTGGTCTCGGCGAAATGATGAAGAAGCACCAAACTCAAGCTTTGACGGCAAGTGGTCCGTCTTTCATTTTCTAGGCCAAGGGTAGGCAAGATAAAGAAGAGGACCGAAGGCCATAAGCAATAAAACTCGACTGTTGCCAAGGGCAATGGTAAGATGAGGAATGCTTGTTGTCAAGGAAAATCCAAAGAGGAAGTGCTTAAGCTGCGGTGAGAGAGGACAATGGAGGTCTTGCCTGTTCCAACCCCAAAAGGGACGGAAAGAAAGGTAATTCTCATACACTAGTTGTTGAAACTTGTTTAGCGACGTATACTTCTCATTCGTGGGTGGTTGATACGAGATCCACTAATCATGTTGGCTTCACGGGTTCTAAATGATCCGGCAACGTAGTGGGAGTGAGATCCTCATCACACTGGGTAACGTTATGAAGACATTGCAATGCTATGTAAGTGGCAGATATTGCAATGTTACGGTAGTAACGATTATTGCAATACTACGCAAGTAGCAGACATTGCAATGCTACATGAGTGCAAGTTAAAGCAGTGGGAGAAGTGCGCCTATCTTTTGAAGATAAAGTTTTTTTTTGGGATTATCTTTATGTTCCCAGTTTTAGAAAGAATTCACTTTCAGTTTCTAAAATTCGATTAAAGGACACTAAGTTTCTTCTAATAAGAATGACATCATTTTTGAAATGATGAGTGTATCTGTTACGGGACATTGATGGAAAATCTCTATATAATTAATTGTGCACACCACTCACTTAAATGTATCCTATAACACATCAATCAAGCTTTTTAAGAGAAAAACGTTCATCAGACGTGAACGAGACACTTCTTTGGCATCTAAGATTAGGTCATATAAATCCAAAGAGGATCCAAAGGTTGGTGAAAGATGGTTCATTGGAGCGTCTCCAAGTTGAACAAATTCCAACCTGCGAATCATGTTTGGAGGGTAATATGACCAAGATGGCATTTGGAGCCAAGGGGAATGGGGCTGAAGAAGTGTTAGAGATCGTTCACATAGATGTACGTAGTTCAATGTCAACCAAAGCAAGAGAAGGTTATGAGTAATTTTATTGATGATTACTCAAGATACATTTTCCTTATGAAGCATGAATCTGAGACCTTGAGAAATTCTAAAGAATTTAAGGCTCATGCAGAGAATCATATGGAAAAATGTATCAAGTCTCTACGATCTGATCGTGGAGGCGAATACCTCAGCGATGAGTTTTTGAACTACTTATCTGATGAAGGGATTGTATCCCAGCTCACCAAGACCGGAACCCCTCAACAAAACGGGGTTTTTGCGAGCAAAAGCAACATAATTCTTTTGGAAATAGTTAGATCAATGATGAGTTATACGGATCTTCCCGAGTCGCTCGGGTCATGCCTTGAAAAAAAAATGACTTACATTCTGGAACTTGGTGCTATCCAAATCGGTTCCCGGAACCCCAAAGAATTGTGGACCGGACGCAAGTCTAGTATGAGACACATGAGAACTTTGGGGTGTCCGCCCTACGTGTTGGACAAGGAAACCGTAAATTGGGATCCTCGATCAGAATTAAAAGGTCATTTTTATAGGATACCCCGAGGGAACAAAAAGGGTGAATGTTCTATAGTTCCAAAGATCAAAAGGTGGACATCCGCACCACTTTAGATTTTGGAAGAAAACTATAGAACCAAAGAAAACCCGTATGAGATTACCTTAAATGAGCTTAGAGGGCAAACCTCGGTCTTGATTTGACTAGATGATATACCAAACAATACGTTTTTCTGGCAAGAGCCTCGTTATAGTGGGAGGGTTGTTTGACAGCCCGAGAGATTCATGGGAATAGGAGAGTCCTCGGACTTGATTCCCGGAATCAGACCCATGGACATATGACGAGGCACTCCAAGATATGGATGCAGATTCTTGACAAACAGCAATGAAAGACGATATGGGTTCTATGTTTCATAATAGAGTGTGGGAGCTAGTCGAACCACTTAATGGGGTCAAACCCATTGGATGAAAGTGGGTGTATAAGAGGAAAAGAGGACCGGACGGGAAGGTTGAAACCTTTAAAGCAAGACTAATGGCGAAAGGTTATACTCAGAAAGAAAGGGATCGATTATGAGGAAACTTTTTCGCCCGTAGCCATGCTTAAGTCCATCCGTATTCTCTTATCGATTGCTGCGCATCTCAACTTTGAAGTCTGGCAAATAGATGTCAAGACAGCTTTCCTTAACGGAAGTCTTGATAAAGAGATCTATATGCAACAACCCCATGTTTTCATTGAAACAGGCCAAGAACACCTAGTTTGTAAAGCTCAAGAGGTCCATTTACGGACTCAAACAGGCATCCAGAGCTTGGAACCAAAGTTTTGATCATGTAATAAAGTCTTATGGGTTTGATCAAAACGAGTTTTGAAAGTTGTGTGTAAAAAGCGTGTCGGAACTGCATTGGTATTCTTAGTACTGTACGTAGAACACATTGTGATCATCGGGAACGATGTGAAGGTGTGATCAGACGTAAGGGCATGGTTTTCAAAACAGTTTGATATGAAAGACTTAGGGAAAATCGGACACATCCTTGGGATCAAGATCACAAGAAAAGGATAGTCGGGTTATCGCAAGTTTCATACATAGACACTGGGTTTTGAAACGATTCAGCATGCAAGATTCCAAGAAAGGATTCGTACCTTTCAGACTTGGAATCCATCTATCCAAGAAAAGGTTCCCTAAGACGCAAAAGGAGATAGACGACATGAAAGGCATTCCTTGTGCTTCGGCTGTAGGAAACCTTATGTATGCAATGCTGTGTACGAGACCGGATATATGCTTTGCCGTAGGCATGGTAGCAAGATATCAGAGTAACCCATGGAAAGCGAATTGGACGACAGTTAAAAACATTCTGAAGTATCTGAAAAGAACTCGGGATAGAATGTTGATTTATCAGTCAGATACTCCAATCCCCATCGGCTACATGGACTCGGATTTCCAATCAGATTTAGATTCCAGAGATTATCTCGCCTCGCCAGTGTGTTTCCATTTGGGAAGTGTAGCCATCAAATGGACGAGTGTGAAGCAAATGCATCAACGACTCAACCATGGAAGTCGGGTAAGTAGCTACTTGTGAAGCAGTGAAAGAACCGATTGGGCTCTAGATCTTCTTAGTGGACTTGGATGGTGTTCTGAATTTGTCTAGCAATATATGCTAGGGGCAGTTGCAAATTCAAGAGAACCAAGAGTCCACGAGTCAAACAAACACATTAAAGGAAAAACATCTTATACGAGAAATCGTTAAGAGAGAGATATAGATGTGGCAAAGATAGCGTCCCGAGGACAAATTTCCAGCAGATCCATTCACAAAGCGTCTGCCTCTGAATACATTCGAGAGACATGTGAGTGGAATGGGTGTCAAGACCGCCCGCCAATCTGCTTTGAGTATAAGTGGGAGAAATTATTAGGTTCGTGTAGGTGACATTAGATGTCACGGACTACTCGAGACGTGTTGTAGTATACTTAAAAGCGCACTTTGAGTATAAGTGGGAGATTGTTGGGGATTATCTTTGAAAAGTATGCTTTTTACTTTGTATAATCGAAACCTAATTTCGGACTTATTTATTGAAATAAATTGTTTATCATTGATGCTTTAAATATGATTGAATGTTATATATATTTATTGCATAACCTGTTCAATAATTAAATGCGTGTTACATCAGAGTTAATTTAGTGATACCCGATCACGAAGATTAAATTAATATCCCTTGTAACTATAAGTACGCCATTCACGACCTAGATGGAAATGAACAACCATCGCGAAAGGTTGAGGTGTAAGGCTCGGATTGGTTTGTCTTGACCAAGAGATTACACTAGTGCATGATCGATTGAATAGGACCTCTGAGGAGGATAAATTCTTGAAATCAACATGGAAGAATTAGACCTCGGTGGTTCGTTGTTTCTTAACCTTCGTCCCTCAAATAGGATCACGTGGGATCGGTAACTATTGCTTTGACTTATCATGGGTAGCGAATCGAGAGAGATTCAACACGTTACTTTATCTTGGGCAATATTATTTGTCACATGTGATTGCTAAGATTTAATACTGAAGAATCGTGTGCAAATACGCTTGCTTGATTTGCCCCCTTGGGAGGTTCATAAGTTTTATCATACTAAATCTTGCAAGTGGAATTTGTTTCGGTATGGATAATAATGTTGAACCGCTCCTTGACCAAGGACAAAAGATATTAATTAATGGAAAGCTATTTCAATGGCTTGAATTAATTAATGGGCTAGATAATCTTAAACACGGAAATAATGACCGGAGCCATATTGATCGTAATATGGGTTAAGATGGATAGTGCAATATTAATTATGTAGTGGGATTAATTAATATTTATGGGCTTGAATTATATTGTGGCTCAATATTAGATATTCAAGATCCATTAGAAGGTCCAATCTTAATTCTCCTAAAGGCCCCCGAGTAGCCCAACATATATAGTCCAATAACCTGAAAAGGTGATTAAAATAAAATAAATATTGTTGCTTATATTTCCTCATTATTTTTGAAAATTATGAATAAAAAGAGGAGAAAGATTTTCTTTGAATTTTGTTATGGAATGAAGATATGTATTCTTGGAATACAAGATTATCTCATTAAATTCAAGAAATCTCCCACTTGGTTATTCATGGTGAGATTTTCGAAATTTTTGAATATTATGGGCAAGAAAGATTTTCTTGATTTTCTTGAAAAGATATTATGGAAGATATGTATTTCTTTAAATACAAGAATATCTCATAAATTCAAGAAGATCCAAATCTTGGATTCTTGCTTAAGTAATTTTCGAAAATTATGTCCATATATGAGAGAGGTGGAATTTTTTGTGGAATATTTTAATTATGGGAAAGAGAATATATGGGATATATTCAAGATTTCTTGGTGACCAAGAAAAGTCTTATCCCACATTGAAAATTCAATAAAAATTTCGTTCACCCCTCTCCTATAAATAGGGGATGATTAGTTCATTCCCAAGTACAATTCCATGTGCTGGAAATATTAGCAAATCCACATAATGTGGTGCAACAAAGTTTATTTTTTTTCTTTTTGTTAATTGTTCATGAGTATCCTTCCACCGGATTGTCGAGCAATGGCTAAGGGAATACTTGGGAAGTCCTTTTGGTTAGTCCGTCCGGATCAAGACACCGCCATCCCGTCCAGGAGTATGCGTTCACGTAAACCCGTAGATTCCGCGTCGTGGGTTTTACGTGGCTTTTTTATATGCATGATATGTTGTTGTAATTATTATTTGAATTAATATAGGATTAATTCATGCTAGTAATAATTAATGAATTAAATTTGTATTTAAATATTCACCCCGAATAGATCTGTGCAACTCATTCCCCAACAGGATCTAGTTCCTCAGAAGAAATGTTTTCAGACAGTGATAGTGATGATATCTGCCTTGTTGCTATTGGGGAGGTAAATTCTTCCACCTCTGTTGCTACTCCTACACAAGCACCTGAGTTATCAAGTTCATCTGTAAACAGTAATTTTGACCTGATGGATTCTTTTGAGAATCTAATGAAGGATTATTCTATGTTATAAGAACTGTTCATAAAGACTCAAGAGCAGAATGAGGTACTGACTGCTGAGAATCTAAAGTGGAAAAACTCTAAAGCTGCTGAGATCACTTCTCAATTTATGGGAGCAACTGATGAACTTGATGTTCTGAAAGTTCAACTCTCAGAGAAAGAGAAGATGATAGATGCCCTGAAAGGAAAATTAGAAAAATCCACTGAGGAGAATTAGCTCATTAGGACTGAATTCAATGACCTCTTTGAGAAACATGAAACTCTAAAGAAGAGTGAGGATAGTTTGCAGAGAAAGTTAACTCGTTTGAATTCTGCATCTAATACAATAGATGAAATTCAGAGTTATCAAAGACCTGCACCTATAAAAACTGGACTAGGATATGTTCCAGGGGGAACCTCACATGATCTTCTTAATGCTGCTTCTACAAGTGGCACTAAGACTGTCTTTGTTAAACCGGTGGTTCGTACTGATCTTCTTACTGAAGAACAACCCCGCATTTTGGATAGGGGTAAAGGATCTATGGTTTCAGAGAACCTGAGAGTTCAGGAAAGAAAGCCCAAACCTCAGGAAAGGGCTAGAAAACCTGAACAATCAGTAGAAAATTTTCAGGCCAGTATTTCGAAGCCTCAGGCTAAGAATACTAACCTGAAGAAATCAGCTCTGAACCAGCAGAGGTATTCTCAGAAGAGAAACACTCAGCAGCGAAATTCTCAGATGAGGAGACCAAGTCCTCAGGTTACTGAAAGACCACAATTTCAAGGACAGGAACCTAAACCCCACTTGCCTTAAGGGTAAAGGTTTCTAACCCAAGTCAGCAGAGACAGAGATCAGCTGCACCAAAGCCAAAGCAATGGAACAAAAGGCCTGAACCCAAGAAGAATTCAAAGGCTCATGTTCATGCTAAGGCTGGCACTCATACACAGGATACTTCCAATGCATCTAGGGTGGTAAATGTGTATGTAGATGTTTATGGAAGACAAATCAGCCACTCTAAAGTCATTAGAGTTATCAGGCAAATTTGGATTCCAAAAGGTACAGCTAACCTGGTAGGACCCTACACCAAATGGGTACCTAAGGCCTGATTTGTTTTTCAGGTAAAGGATAAGGGCACTAAGCTGAATGAAGACAACATAGCCCTGATGAGTGGAACTGAAGTTGCACCTGCTGCATGGTACTTGGACAGCGGATGCTCAAGACACATGACAGGATACAAATACCGCTCCACGACTATGTTGAAATGTAAAGGCCCTCGAGATAACTTTTTTGAGATAATTCCAAAGACGATGCATGTAAGGATATGAAACTCTTAAAATAGATACTGTTCATATCCATGGTATCTCATATGTGTTTGGTTTAAAGCATAACTTGCTTTCTATCAGTCAATTCTGTGATAAAGGATTCAGTGTTGAATTCTCAAAGAACTTGTGCTATGTGAAAGATAATATTTCACAACAAGTATTACTGACTGGTACTAGAAAAGAAAATGTGTATCTTGCTGATTGGAGACTCACTCCTATGGTTACATGTTTAATGGCCAAAAAGGCTACTGAAACCAGTTGGTTATGGCACAAAAGACGGAATCACATGAACTTCAAAACCCTGAACAAACTTGCAAGATTAGCACTTGTGAGGGGGTTACCTAATGAAGTGTTCAGTAAAGATCATGTTTGTGATGCTTGTCAGAAAGGCAAACAGATTAGAGCATCATTCAAAAGCAAAGTAGAAGTTTCTACTGATAGAATACTTCAACTATTACATATGGATCTCTTTGGTCCAGTAACACCTGTGAGTACAAATGGCAGAAAATATACACTGGTAGTAGTTGATGACTACTCAAGATATACATGGGTCATTTTCTTACTCAGTAAGAAAGAAACTCAGACCAAACTACCAGAACTACTGAAAAGACTTAGTACTGAAAAGAATCTGAGTGTGGTCAAAATCAAATCAGATCAGATAAAGGCACTGAATTTATCAACCATATTATATCTGATTATTGTGCAGCAAATGGAATAACTCATGAAACATCAGCTGGAAGGACCCCACAACAGAATGGTGTTGCAGAAAGAAGAAATAGGACCCTGAAAGAAGCTATAAGGACAATGATTGCTGAAGCTGACATTCCTAAGAGATTTTGGGCTGAGGCAGTCAACACTGCATGCTACTCTCAGAACAGATCCATGCTGACAAAGAATCAAGGAAAAACCCCATATGAACTGTGGAATGAAAGGAAGCCTCTTGTTTCTTTCTTTTGTGTGTTTGATTGTAAGTGTTTCATACACAATAATGGTAAAGATCAATTGAAAACTTTTTATAGCAAAGCTGATGAAGGGATATTCTTAGAATATTCTGAAATTAGTAAAGCCTTTAGAGTTTACAACTGCAGGACTGTTATTGTGGAAGAAACACCTCATGTTGTATTTGATGAATCTACTTGTGTTCATAAGAAACAGGAAGTTGATTCAGGAGACTTGACAAAGAGAATCACCAGACTTAGCCTGAAAAAGAATGATAAACCATCATCTGAACCTGAAAAGAAAAAGTCAATCACTTACTATGAATGGAGTGAAACTGACTCAGAAGAAGAAGAGATTCAGGATGGAAATACTCAGGCTGGTGGTACTCAGGACAAAAGTTCTCCACTGAAGGAAAGCCAACACACTGAAGCTGATCAATCTGAACAGACACCAGTTCAGACTCAGGTATGTAATGCCGATGAAAATGTTCAAAATGAAATATCCCCTGAGGAAGATGATTCTCTCTTTCCTTTTGTGTTGTTCCTTGAGTTTAATGAATTACCTGAACCTAACATTTTTGATGTTGAGGACAATATTGAAGGGGGAACATCCAGAAGAACGTGGTTAGATAGTCATCCTACGAGTCAAATTGTAGGAGAACTATCTGAAGGAGTTAAAACAAGAAGGTTCCATGGAGAAAGTGCTCTGTTCTGCTGCTTTCTATCTGAAAAAGAACCTACTGAGATTGATGAAGCTCTACAAGATGCAAATTGGATTACTGCTATGCAAGAAGAGCTAAATCAGTTCACTAGGAATGAAGTTTGGGAGTTAGTAGATAGACCTAAGAAGCACAATGTCATTGGAACTAAGTGGGTGTTCAAGAATAAGAGAGATGAGAATAATGTCATTGTAAGAAACAAGGCAAGGCTAGTTGCACGAGGTTATTCCCAAGAAGAAGGCTTGGATTATGATGAAACCTTTGCACCAGTTGCACGACTAGAAGCCATCAGATTGTTTCTTGCATATGCTGCTCACATGAAATTTAAGGTTTATCAGATGGATGTGAAAAGTGCATTTCTGAATGGTGTGCTCAAAGAAGAGGTTTATGTGGAACAACCTCCTGGCTTCTGCAAGAATGATCAAGTTTACAGGCTCAGGAAAGCCTTGTATGGCCTGAAGCAAGAACCCAGAGCATGGTATGATACTCTATCTCAATTTCTTACTAATTATGGTTTTACCAAAGGAACTGTGGATAGAACCTTGTTCAGAATAGAAGATGGGAAAGATATCTTATTTGTTCAGATATATGTGGATGACATTATATTTGGATCTCCAAATCATCAGCTATGTGAGAAGTTCTCTTCACTGATGAAAGGTAAGTTTGAGATGTCTATGATGGGGGAGATGAATTTCTTTCTAGGACTTCAGGTGAAACAATCTAAAGAAGGAATTTTCATCAATCGGGTAAAATATACAAGAGATCTGATTGCCAAGTATGGTATTCAGAATTGCAATGCAGTTAGAATCCCCATGAATACTAAATACAAGATGGATCCTGATCCTAAAGGCAAGTCAGTTAATCATACTGATTATAGAGGGATCATTAGATCATTGCTCTATCTCACAGCAAGTAGGCCTGACATTACCTTTGTTGTTGGGATATGTGCAAGATACCAAGCTAATCCTAAGACTAGTCACATGGAAGCTGCCAAGAAGATACTAAGGTATCTGAAGGGCACAATGAATAGAGGATTATGGTACCCAGCTGAAGATAACCTTGAATTAACTGGTTATTCAGATGCTGATATGGTGGTTGCAGAATTGACAGGAAATCCACTTCAGGAACTTGTCAATTTCTAGGAAGCAAACTGATATCATGGTTTTCAAAGAAACAGACCTCAATAGCAACTAGTACTACTGAAGCTGAATACATGGCTGCATGAAGTTGTTGTGCACGGATTCTTTGGCTAAGGCAACAATTGAGAGATTATAAGGTTATGGCCAATGAAGTTCCTATATTCTATGACAACAACAGTGCAATTGCAATATCTCAAAATCCTGTACTACACACCAGATGTAAGCATGTGGATATCAGGCACCATTTCATCAGAGACCATGTAGAGAAGAAAGACATCAAGATAGAGAACATTCATACTGATAAACAGAGAGCTGATATTCTTACTAAGTCTTTGGCTGAGTCAAGATTTCAGGAACTATTAGTTGAATTAGGTATGTTGGATCCAGGTGAGTAATTTATCCTGAAGAGTTTTTCAGTAAGAAAAACTCAGGACGAAAATCACTCAGGATGGAAACTGAGAATCAGGACGATTTTTGTCAAGGTCAAAATTCAGTAAGGATTAAGTATTCAATTAATCCTGAAATGCATTTGATGCATGCATTTACTCACAAAGCATTTATTTCAGTCTGTAATCATTTGAAATAAATACAAGATACCTGAACTTTTAGCGGGAATGTTTGAAGAATTATTATTGGCTAAAATTTTGGCAGGACATCAAGGGTTTACCTCGATTAGAGTGATACATCATTTTGTTACCCTATATTGCTGCCCCTAAAAATGTTTTACTGCTTATTTGCTATTAGCAAATAAATCTTGAGATTATATCAAGCCCCAGATTAAATCTTAGCCGTTTATTCGGATTTAATCTCGACCATTGATATATCCCTACAAATCATATATATACCCCTTCGTCTCCAAACACTTATCATTTTACACTCTGCATATTTCTACCAACGATCAAAACTTTCAAAACCCTCCGTATACTCAAACCAGAAAATCTTCAATGGAGTTTCCAAGCCATGGAATGATAAGAAATCTCGCAGAAACTGAGAAACCTTACTTCAAGCATGTTGTAGAAATGGACGACAACAAGTGCACGCCGGTAGAAGAAGCTTTGCATATGCTTCGACTTGCACACTTGGGGAGATTGGTCGGCAACAAACCAGAACTGGAGTTGTCACAGGAGGTGTTCAGTTCGTTATCAACTTAAAAGAAGACACCAACGGAGCTTTGGTTTCACAAATCAGTTTTGGCACGTATGCAAAGTCAAAATCAGAGGTGGTTACCAACAAAGAGGTACGGCTATCTTTAACCAACATCAATGATGTTTTTGAGTTGAATGATAGAGGCGATGATCCTGCGGGATACATGATTGGGAGAGAGCAGGAGATTTTAGATAGATTTTCTATTTCAAAGGTCGAGTTGAAACCAGTTTATCGAGTCCTCATCGATATTGTGGCGAAGTGTTTGATGAGCACTTCTGGGAGTTTAGAGCAGGTTAGCCGGAATAAGTTGAGGTTAATGGCTTCTATTGAGGATTCACAGACAAGAGATTTCAACTGGTTAAAGTTCTTGGTAAGTTGTATACTTAGTCAAAATCAGAAGATTAAGTATGACAAGGGGACGTTCACTAAGGCCGAAAAAGTGTTGTTTGCCACGAAGATAAGCTATCTTCTGGAAACATTGCCGAGAAAGAACATGTTTTTCTTGACCGGTACTAATTTCAATCGAAACAGAATCATGTTTCGAAAGCCTAAGTCACATAAAAGAAGACAGGCGACTTCTCAAAGTACAAGCTCTACTGCTCAGGATGAGCCTGAAGAGCAGGCTGTCCAGGAAGAGCCTGAACAACAGACAGAGCAGGTTGAGGTGGAAAGCTCTGAATCAGATCAAGATAGGATTCCTATTGCTGATATCACTCGTTCAAAAGGTAACAAGGCTGCTGAGAAGGTCGTAGAAGAGCCTGAGAAGAGGAGAAAGACACTTGAACTCCTGAGAGTGAAGAGGGAAACAGGTGAGAAGAAGAAGTCTCAGGATGAGCAGAAGAAGAAGAAGAGATTGAGGAAATTAAGAGAAGTTGCTGAAGGGGAGAAATCTCCACTTGATACACTTGTGAAAGTTGTTTCACAAGCTGCTGAGGCTAAAGCTGAGAAAATCCCTGAGACAGTGAGGGAAGAAGATGTGTTTACTGAGGTTCTCAGCACAAGTATTGGTGATGATAGAATTATGAGAGAAATCTTCACAGGTTCCCAACAACCTGCTGAAGTTAGCCAAACACAAATCCCACCCATTCACCCCTCAGAGCCAAAAATTTCCATACCTTCAGAGGCCCACTTTACCTCTGGGGAAGAATCACCCCTCCCTGAACTCAGGAAAGGTGAAGCTGAAGAGAGGGAGTGGAGACTTAAAGCTGAGAGATTTGTAGTTGACAAATTTCCAATCCTTGCCAACTATCCTGACCTTCAGGATATGTTTATCAGGCTGAAAACTGCTATGTTGATCATCAATCAATCCTTTGCCATGATGTTGCGGATAGGAAACTTCAGAGGTGAAGATTTCTGGGCTGAAGAAGTGGCAGAGTTGGATGCATTTTCAGGCCTTGGGAAGAGGAGGCTAAGGATTAAGGCTGCAGAGTTTGAAGAACTTGTCCTGAAAAAGGTCGTTGAAAGACAGACTGTTGATCAGCGTGAAGGGCCTGCTGAGGCTCAGGACAAAGATCGCATTGATCAGGACCCTGCTAAGGGTAGTCAGAAAGTTGTTGAGGCTGGAGCATCTGCTCAGGGGGAAGAAGCTCAGGACGTTCTTGAACGTCAAGTGATTCAGTTTGAAGAGACCCCTCAGGAGCCTGCAGCAAAACCTACTGAAGCGATTGAAGTTGGGCTTCAGACTAAGGCAGAGGAAGAGATCCCTACTCCACGACCGACTGTTGATCTCACACTGATCATTGATAAATTAACCATGTTCAAGCAAATGGTTGATCAAATGGCGAAGCTTGAACCCCTGGTTGGTGAAGTATCTAAGCTTGCTGAGGCACAAGTTTCTCAGGGTGAATTCATCAGGACGCTTAGCACATCGATGGTTACACCTGCTCAGGTAACTTCACTATCTACTTCAATTGATAGTAAGCTTACTACTTTCAGTACGAAGTTGGATGATGTGGCTAAGGTGATGAAAGATGAGATGGAGAGACAGTTTGATCTGAAATCCAAAGCACTTGAGGATTTTCTGAAATCCAAGGCTGAGGAGATGATCAGATCAGTTGTAGATGAGATGAGCAACTCCTTGATGGAGAAGATGAAGGCAACCTATGGTGGTCTTGCTGAAGACACCAGTACTGGGCTGAATGTACTTCAGAGGATTCAGGATGAACATTTCCAAGTAGCGGCAGAAGTAAGGTCAATTGGTAGAGAACAGCTCCATATGGACAGAACCCTTTCTGAGCTGATTGCCAATTATGATGCCAAAAAGGGAAAGTTATGACAAGCTTGCTGCCCTGCCACCTCTGGAGAAGCAATTAGAGCAATTTCCTGCTGAGATCTACAGAGGGAAGAGGAAAGAGGCTGAGGTTCTGATTC
Source organism: Stenogyne calaminthoides (assembly GCA_037126765.1). Classification (NCBI taxonomy): domain Eukaryota; kingdom Viridiplantae; phylum Streptophyta; class Magnoliopsida; order Lamiales; family Lamiaceae; genus Stenogyne; species Stenogyne calaminthoides. The sequence continues at coordinate 19,526,701 of JBBCBC010000034.1, forward strand.
ATCCTGAGGCTGCCATGGAAGTAATTGCATAGAGGGCAAAGAGGCAGAGAACTCAGGAATCAAGCAAGCAAGGAGAAGCTCATGCCATTCTACACCCTCAAAAGAACCCTACTGTTGCATTTGTGGAGAAGCCACTGAAGACCAAACAGTTGGCTAAGCCTGCAAGTAGGAAACCCACTCAGAGGAGGTTGGTTGCTAAGTTTGATGAAGATGTTGAGGAGGTTGCACAGGAACTGGCTGGGAAAGAGGAAGAATCTGATGTTGATGACCTTTTAAAGGAAGGATTTGGTGAGTACGATGTGTCCACCAAAAGGCTGAACTGGGACTGGCACAACACAGTTAAGGCCTTGGAGGCTGAAAAGAAGAGGAAGGCCGCAGTCTCAGTATCAGGGTCAGAAATGACCAGGAAGGAAAGGGAGGAGGCGAAGAGAAAACTTGGAGGTTTTCAGAGGATGATTCTGAGGAGAAGAGGAACAAAACCAAGAAAGAGGCAGTGGCCCCAAATTGATAAGTGGATGCCAATAGAGATGAATGATCGATGGGAAATGGCCAAGAGAGAGTTCGTATTCAACAATGATGTGTTGCTGAACTGGTCTGAGCCCAATGCCGACAGAGATGAAGCATTCATCGCCTATCTGCTTCAGAACTACTCTGATGATTGCCAGAAATAGTTTAACATATTTGACACCTTGGGTTTTCAGCTAAAAGCTCCTAGAACGATCAAGTATCCTCCGCCAAGATACAAGAATGGATTGGTTAATTACGATTTCATCCATGCTGACTTCGTGGAATAGGCAGAGTATCTAGGCCTAACTGGTAATGATGTTGAGACTCTTAGAAAGAGAGAAGAATTGAAGATCAGGTACTACGACCAGTTCAACCTGAAGCCACCTGCTGATGAAATCGAGTCTGAAGAAGATTGATGTATCTTGTGTTTTCCTTCTGTTTATTTTGTTCCAGTAGATTCCTATAGAAACCATTGTAATCTGTACTCATGGTTTTTTACTTCAATGAAAATCTACTGATGTTTTGATGATCAAAAGATAATATCTCATTATCTTACTGATTGCTTGATGGTTGTCTTACTTGTTTTACTTGCCTTATAAATTGAAACCTGAATAGGTGATAGGTTTATTTCTGTTTGCAAGCTTGTAACAAGATGGTTTTGGAATCATCAAAAAGGGAGAAATTGTTGGGAGATGAATTTAATAAAGATTTTGATTAGATCCCAAAACCCCTGAGTATGACATGTTTCAGGATGATCTTGATAGTATAGGATCAGGTTTCAAATTATTAGGATAATCTGCACCATGTATAGTCAAGCAGAAATAGTCCGGTTAGAATAGGTTTCAAAGTTTGTCTGAAGATCAGAAGTATCCTGAAGATCAAACTATACTGAAGACCTAAAATCATACTGAAGGATCAGTATATCCTGAAGATCAGTATAACCTGAAGACCCGAAGAACCTGAAGACTTAAAGAACCTGAAGATCAGAAGACCCTGAAGATCAGAAGATCCTGAAGACTCTTATGTACTGAATCAACAGAACCTGAACAAGTCACTTCGTGTTAAATAGTGTTTGTTCATTCTGAGTACATGCAAAGAGAATAGTATACGTTCGTGAACACTAAGGAAAGTATTAACTAAGTATTGATTGACTAAAAGAGCCATTTTTGTTGTCTCTGTTCAAAGGAAGACGTCGACCAATGAGGAGGCGACAACAGCGTACTTTCCTGACACTGAAAGCGACATGTGTCTGAAAGATGTCAGCAGAGATATTTTTCTTGTTCATAGAAAATTTTGATTGGCTGCTTGACTGGATATTTTCTATTACATGCAAGGGTACGTTCAAAACCCTAATGAAGTCGTTCACCATATACTCAAAGAAGAAACCCGAGATGCTATCTCTCCAACTGATAGTTTTTCAAAAGAAGACTTCTTGAGAGTTGCCTATAAATACCAGAGGCCTTGAACACATCAAGGTCACGGGAAATCAAAGTAACTCCAGAGCTCATTTGTACTCAAGCGTTATTGTGAGCACTCGAAACCCCTTGAATTTTCCAAGTGTTTCATCTTTGAAGAGAGCTCATTTACTAAGCCTAGAATTATGTTCTTATCCAAAGCTTAGTTTCGAGATATCCTAGTTGTTTACTTGCGTCCTCATTGTAAAAGGATATCTCACCTTAGTTGGAAACCAACCAAACCCAAACCCTTTTGATTAGGAAGTTTGTGAGTGTAGTAGTTGGAAGTGAGAGAGTTGTAAAGAGTGAGTAAGCTGTTGTGTTCAGTCTGAAGACTCTATAGTAGAAGTTAGTAAGCTGATTGTTCAGTCTGAACGCTTGTGTGTGTTGAGTTAGTAAGCTGCAGTAGTTCAGCCTGAAAGCTCGTGGTGATAAATTAGTAAGCTGCTGTGTTCAGTCTGAAAGCTTAAGGTAGTAGAAGTAGTGTGTTAAGGAATTTCTCTGAAGATCAGAGAGAGTGTACGTAGGAGCTTGAGCCTCTGAACCACTACAACTTGCTGTGTTGTTTTGCTTTCTGCTTTGCATTATTACTTGTTGCATATTTCACTGAAAGCATTTATGATATTCAGTTGGAACCAATCCACTGAACTTACATTAATTTGATCACAGCCTTAACCACTGTTTCATTAAGGAAAGATTTTTAGCAAAGTAAAACGAGTATAAACTTAGGGCCTACACTTTCCGCACCCTAGATAAGATAGTCTAGATAGTTGTCAAACTGACAAACTTTCCTGAGTAGTCAGTAAGGTTATTATCTACTCCAAGCTTACTTGGACTCTGTTGAAAATCAGGATCAGTTGAGCTAATCTGAAGTCTCTGAAAGCCGCTCAGGGTTATTGTCTCAGTAGACTTTGACTCAGGGCAACTTGTGCTTCTCAGGACTGAAACTCAGGACAACCTGACTCACTGATTTCAGTAAAATTTTAAAATTGAAAAATCACTACACACGTGTATTCCCCCCCCCATACACGTGTGACACTCGTTTACACCGGGATCAACAAGAAAGATTATACTCAGAAAGGGGTATTAAACTTTCTTCATCTGTTGTGAGATTTACCTCGATTCGTTCATTTTTTTGGCTATAGTATCAAGTATAGATTTAGAATTACATAAAAAAAATGGACGTTACTGTTTTTCTCAATGGAGAATTCAAAGAAGAGGATAATGTTTGTAAATTGAAGAAGTCGAATTACAAACTTAAACAAATCCTCAAAACAATGGTACTTGAGATTTCTTGATATGATTGTCTCGTATTAACTTTGTTAGACAAAGATCACTGTGTTTATGTTTAACGGTCCAAAGATAGTTCCGTAATTCTATGATTATATGTTGATACACTGTTAGCTGAAAAGACACAATGAGAATCTTTTGGTGAAAGCTTTATAAAGATCGTTCAAAGAATTTACTTGGATAGTCTTAGCAGACTCATGTAGTAAGACTTCTAAAATGATTCAAATGAATGTATAAAAGCATGTTGATTCTCATGTTATAAAAAGACGAATAACTGAATTATGATGAATGTTCAAAGACTGAAAGATGAAATGTCAAATGTACCATAAACAAATTCAATTGGATGTCTGATGTATGCTAAGTTGTGCGCACATCCAGACATTTGTTAAGTTATTGGTTTGGTTAGCAGATATCAGTTAATCCGAAAAAAAACACTAAAATGTAGTGTGTGGGATTTTTTAGATATCTAAAGGATACTGCAGATTATTATCTCAAGGAGATAATCTAAATTTAGAGATTATACGGACACTAACGGGAATTATGATTTAGATGCATTAAGTCAAATTCTAGTTATACCTTATTGCTTAATAAGAAAGCAATCTCGTGGTATAACATAAAATAAGTCTGTATAGCTCTGACCATTATTAAAATTGAACTTATGGCATGTGCATCTGCAGTCAAATAAATATTTTGGTTAAGAATTTCATAAAATATTTGGAACTAGTAAGCACTCAATTGAGATCTGCAACGGTCTGTTGTGAATTACACACTCTAGTGGGAGTTGTAATGATTCATTGATGTATCCATTCCAGTGGGAGCTGTAAAAATTGACTGTGGAATCAAACACTCCAGTGGGATTTATATCGACTCACTGTGAAATCAAACACTCCAGTGGGAGCTGTAAAGATTGATTGTGAAATCAAACACTCAAGTGGGAGTTGTTACGATTCATTGTAGTAATCAAAACAACTAAAGCTTACTCTAAAGATTTCAAGTATCATGAAAAGTTTGTCTTTGTAAAGACGTTGCAAGGAAGAAAGAGTGATTCTTGAATAAATTTCTGTTGACTTGATGCTGGCAGATTTGTTGTCAAACCTAATTACAGAAGATGTGTAAGACATCTTAAGATCTTGGGTTTGTATGGATTTAAATGGACTACGAAGTAGTTGTTAATGTTACTAGACATTTATGTATTGTGAATTATATGAAAGATTCATATAATAGTATGTCGACAAGTTGATTGACTCTCTCATACGAGCAATCGCCTCTGACATCGAGGTATGTGCAGAGATGAGATTATATTGTAGATAATCGTAATAGATTTTACCACGAATCTATTTGACTTGTTACAAAGCTAAATCAATGGATTCCTAGACAATAGAAGGAGGAAATTCAAGTTGAGTGTCGATGATACACTTGAACTGTGATTTACACGATGTCAAAATAAATAAAATGGCATACGCTTCCATTTTGGGAAGTTAAAATATCGTGACATGTGTTTCATACCACATGTGTTAAGTTGACCATAAGGAAATGAGAAAGTTATCCCTATTTTCTCATTGTAGGAAGCCTTGAGGTTTTCATAAGCCTCTTAAAAGTACCCTTAGGACTTTCTACTAAATTTCTAAGTCTTCACTTTAATTAGTGTTGCTACTTTAGCATGCTACCAATGGCTATGATTAATGCGGTGCATGTCTAGGAAAGCAGCTATAGTGGGAGTCTATAGTTATTTTGTGTGAAAGGAATGACATCTTTATTAACACGTTATAATGTATTCATTGACCGGTCAATCGAGTTGAGAACTTGATTATGAATGCATAGATCTTATGAAAGGTTTATTATGCTCTAATAGTTTCAAGGGATTGAAAGAGATATGTCAACCTGTGTTAACTTAAAGAGTGCTGGGGTATAACGAGTTTTGAATTCTTCATATAAAACTGATTGAGTTGCTATATATCATTAACACGTTATATAGCGTGAAAAACTCATATTCTCGCGGGTCACACGATTTATTTGCCTGTATGAAAAGGTATTATGTGTTGGTGTAAAGAGGTGAAGTAAATGAGTGTAAGGCTCAAACTTCATGTGTGAGTGGGAGATGAAAGTAATTATTATATTAATAATTAATTTAATATTAATTACTACCTCCGTCCCGAAAAAACGTGCACACCTACTTTATTATCGAGTTTTTGTGAGCGAATTATTTATTAGTATTTCAAATGATAAAGTAATTTTTAAAGAGGGGTATTATAGATTTACCTCTCATCTATTGCATGCATCTTTAAAAATTATTTTATCATTTCAAATACTAATAAAAAACTCGCTCGCAAAAACAAGTGAAAACAGTAAACGTGCACGTTTCTTTGGGACGGAGGGAGTATTAGTTAATAGTTAAATAAAATCCACCCATGAAGTGGATAAGTTTGAAGGAGGAAAAATTATAACCTCCGAGAGATATATAAGAGATAAGATAATTGATTTTCGAGGCTGAATTCAAGAATACGGAGAATTCAGTTACGGGAAAATCACGCTCTCACTATTTCTCTTTTTTTCTCCTTCTCTGGCAAAGACACAGAAACACGGTTCTGTATGTATCACATTTATACATAAATCAAAAAGGCTCTTAAATTGTGATAAATGGAAGCAATCCGTGAACCGATTCTCGTGGTTGTGTTTCGGACTCAGAGAATCCAATGCGTACGTAGAATTCAACCGGGTTCGATATTCTTCCGCTGTAATTCTGGAATAAAGGTTAGTGAATTTTTAACTCTCGTATTCCAACAGAAGTGAATCAGTCTGCTTGTTTGTGACTGTTGCAGGGAAGAAGCGGAACACTGTTTTCTGATAAGTTGCCAAATACAGTTTGACTTTGAGCTGTCACACAGCTGGAAAAATGCAAGAGTTTACTTTTACGGAAGATGAATATCCTTGAGTGTTGTTTCACTTTTAAGTGCATTTCTTCATATTGATATGTAGTCTGTACATTCTTGTTTAATCATTTTTAATTATTTATTTCAGACGATTGCAAACAACGGTACCTCATTAATCATTTTTTCATGTTAATTTAGATTATGGGTTCTGTAGGACTATGTTAAAGTTTGTATGGGACGTAATCCTGCAGGGAAACAAGTGAAGCCTTAGAAAGAGAAGGCAGCTGAAATTGAGAAAGCTAAAGGAGTCTGATGCTGGGAAGTAGACTGTCAAGAGTGTTGTGCCAACTGCCAAGCAAAGATGATGAAGACTCTCAGGTATATGCTTTTTCAATATTCCTAAAATGTGGCCTTTTTCTTGTTCTGATTATCAAACTGTTCTTCTATGGCGCTTTGAGACATCCTAGTTTCACTGTCTAAACCTTTATTAAAGAGAGCTCTCTGTTTTTCAACTTCAACTTTGAAGTTTGAACGTGCTGTGCTTCTTGATACTTGTGGCTTGGCCGCCCATTCTGTTTTGTTTGAGAAACCTTTTTAAAATGTTTAAGTTTATTTTTGAAACTTTCCTCACAAATATCTAGTTTGTATTTCATTATTTTTCTATTGGTGAGAGATTTAGTATAACTATTGGGGTGAATTATTTATTGAATACTTCCCTAATTCGAAATTTTCGATACAAGTGTTTGTTTAATGTTAGTTTTGAATTTATCATATAGTGATAGCTATTGTGTCTGTATTTGTTTGCTATATTTTGTAAATGTTTTGTCTCAATAGCCTGTGATTATATCGTGTTTGTATTTGTTGAGCTGTGTAAATTGATTCTGTAATCTCAATGAGTTTACATGTTTTTGGTGAAACTGCAGGACGAGGATGACTCTGATGATTCTGAAGATGAATCTAGTGGAGCCACCAAAGAAGGTAGTATTGAAGACTATATTATATTTGCAAAAATTTATGCTGTACAATTTTAGATTTTAACTTAAATGAAGGCTGAGACAAGTAAGAAGCGAGGAGCTCCAGAATCTTGTATCAAGACTCCTGCTGTGCAAGACGAAAAGGCAAAAGTAACACCTCAGAGAACGGGTAATTCTGCTGTCTGTATGGATATATAGCTTTTGTTTTAGTAAATTTGTTTGTAGATATTAATATACATTCTTCTTATGATTAGATGGCAAAAAAGTCAGTGGCCATGTTGCTACCCCTCACCTCAGCGGACACCAAAATCGGGAGGGTCGCATTCCTGCAACAAGTATGCCTATGATTATAATTTATAAGATAAATGCTGATGATTGGCAATATGTCGTGTGTTTTATTATAACAATATGCATAAATTGATGGAGCTGGTTTCGTGCAGGACTTTTGGATTCACACTCTAAGGCCAAGCATTCAAGCAAAAAGTAGTAATTTGGATTTAGGCATGCAATTTTCTGGGATTTGATTCAGGTGTAAAGGCTTTTGGGGTAGGTAACAAACTTCACTGGGGCTGTTTTGGGTTATTAGCAACTATGTAGTGGGATGTTTTTATGCTTTTATGAATTCTGGATATCTATATGCCAAGTGATGTGGTTCGAATTTTAATCTTTTGCTATGTTTACGTTTCTAGTTATATATTTTCCTTACATTTTATGAAATTATCTGTCAACTCTCGTGTGCCCCAATTGTTGCATTATATTACTTGTTAATGTTGCTTCTTTGCAATCTACATGGTTTAACGAAATGTGTTGGGTTCTTCACAAGTGCCTGTTTTTTTACCAATCTAAAAAAAGCATTATTGCAAAAGAGGATCCGTATGCTTGATTCTAGCTATTTTTATAAATGCCCTACTTTTATTACATTATGTACTGTACATCCAAGCTAGTCCCTTGAAGCATAATTTATGCATTTAACTTGTATCAGATCTTTCTTTTCTTTTCATCTGTAAAATTTGTTTCGCTGAATAATAACTTTTCATGAGGCAAGCTGCAAAAACGACAATCTGAACATGGCATAGATAAAGACGAAAGCATAGAAGTCATTAGTGAAACATGGCTTGGCCAATCTATCTACCGTTACTGCAAATTCAACCACTCATCAACAAATAATCTTCTAAATCGTATTAAATTTCTATGATGAATTCATTGTACGTCCAACCAACTCTGAAAATATATTTCAGTGCCCACACTTGGAAATAATATATGATAATATATACATCATATAATTATACTCTTATAGTCATTACAGAGTCGAGCATTTATGATGCTTGATCCGTAGACTGGACAAGGACAAGACAACTTTGCCATCAAATGCTGACATTTTTTTAATTGAACAAATGCTAACTCAAAAGTTGATTACATAATGTCTCTAAACAAAACACAAGTGCCATATTTTAACTGCATCGAAAAAAGGCCATATTTTAACATGACAAACTTGTATAGACCTATTAACTTTATTTTTAATTCATGATATTCGATCCTACTCAGAGTATAATAAAAGTCAATTTTAGTAATTTAAAAAAATGTGTTTGAAATAAGTGAAAATGATCAAATAATCCAAGTTTATAGACCTAGTTCATGGAAACTCTTTTAACAAATATAAATAGACAATAGCTTGGAATATATGAATTATAGTATAGCGAAATATTCTGCTGCCACGTGACACCCAACCGTCCAAAAAAATCTTTAGGCAGGATGAAAGTAATAAAAATTTTAACACAAAACTTTCTCCCTCAACTTCAGCGGTTTGGCGGTCTACAATGCATAAAATACGAACTAATAAACAAACGGAACTATATATAAATAAATACGTATATATGTTTATTAGGAATGAAATAGCAAAAAACTGCAGTAATGCACTTCACTTTCATTAAAAAGAAAACCAGGACACTCTGTTGATGCCCAATTTAGTCAACAGTAACTGTAAAAAAATATAAGCACAAGAACTCCTGATATTTCATTAAATTCTGGATAAAACTGCTAATAACACACTGAAGAAAGAGAAACAATAGTTCCCAAATTACAGGGGAATTCAAAAGTAACAAACAAAAAGAAAGAGGAAAAAAGGGATAAAGAAACTGAAAGACATAACCTGCAAGCCTGGCAAAATTAACGCTAGTATGAGCTGATGGGATTCTGAATTAGTCATACTCAGACATACTGGATGCAAGTGCAATCTTTTCTGCAGACAAAACTGGGCAACCTGTGTACAAATATCAACATAAGCTGCAATCTATAACAAGCATGCCCCGGCAGGAGTACCTAACCTGCAAATCTTGGAAAAACTGTATTAAATGATCAATTAATATATAGACCTAAACTTATTGGAATGTTAATTAGCCCAACACCATGGCAGGTTGTGTACAAGAGGAACCTTACCTGTCTTTTTGGGTAAAGAGTGTATTTTTCTGTTTTGGTTATAGGACCTATCTTGTACGGTTGTTTTGATACAATGTTTAACAATAGGAAATGGTTTCGAATGACAGAATTTAGGAACTGAGAAATATGTTAAGGGAATACCAAGAGGGAAATATAGATGAGAAACATTTTTAAAAAAAAATATATGTTAGGAATATAAGCTAGGGAGCCTAACTTAACTCAAAACCATAGTCATATGTTAAGGATTGACTCCCACTTATATACCCTTCCACACTTTCATGTGGAACCGATGTGGGATCGTAACAATCGACCCCCCCTTAAAAGCCGAACGTCCACGGACGGCACACTCCGGGTGGCAACCCATATACCAAGGCCCACTTCCCGGGTGGCAACCCCCCTTGGGCCCACATCCGAGGTGGCAACCCATGGGCCCACCATCGGGTAGCCCAATTCCGCAGCCCGCCCGAATTTTCCCACAGACGGCGCCAATTGTTAGGAATATAAGCTAGGGAACCCTAACTTAACCCAAAAGCATGGTCAAAGGTTAAGGATTGACTCCCACTTATATACCCTTTCACACTTTCATGTGGAACCGATGTGGGATCGTAACAAAATATTTTTGCGGCCAAATAACTTTAGTTTTTAAGTGAAAAATAAGTACAGTAAAACCTCTATAAATTAATAACTTTGGGACCAGAGGATTTTATTAATTTATAGAGATATTATTATATCGATAAATTAATAATTTATTAATTTAAAGAGGTTTTAACGTATATGCACAGTTGACCTTCAAAGTTCTAAATTCTTTGAATAACTTTAAGTATACATGCATAGTTATTGATGAAAATTAAGTTAAAATACAAATGTACTAGTAGAATTCCATGAATACAAACTCACGTGGAAGTTGGAATGACATGTTTAAATTAATTGATTTTGGAAAATACAAAAATATGGTTCATTGGACTAACATTTGTGCATTGAATCATGGATAGAAATCAGCACTATATATTTATCCATTGGAATCTTGGTAAATCACACACAAAAATGGTCACTCATCTAAAAGGAATTCAAAAATCAACAATGACAAACCAACAACGAAAGATGTTATGTGAGTATAAGAGAGATCAATATATGTTGGATTATTTTTAATAATTATTAATTTATAGTTTCGTCGGGACCAATATATATACACTGGGATCTCAAAAAAATTATTATCTTATAATTTTATTGATTGGGTCCCAAATTTGTACTGGTCCCAACTTGGGACCGGACAAATTATTAGTTTTAGCGAGGTTATTAATTTATCGAGTATTAATTTAACGAGGTTTTACTGTACATGCTAATGCCTCCCCTGTGAATAATATAAAACTATAAGCAGGAAAATAGAGTAAAATCGGCAGAAGCAGAATGAGTGTATGGATGATTTACGGGACAACAGTCTAGGAGAAACTTTGTTTTTCCTATTCCGTAAGTTTGACCAATCAACCTGAAATCAATGGTTTTTCTTACAAGTTAAACAGCAAATCTGGGGTTTAGGTCAGTGAAAGCTATTTTGAATCATGTGCCCGAAACAGTCGTTATTTCTCCTATATACGAGCTATTTCTTTGGAAGGTGGGAAGGGTGAAAATCAGGAAACGGTGAGTTTTTCCACCTGAATCGTGGAAGCCTTTTCACATAGGCAAAAACAAGATATGGACGAATCAAGGGCCAGAACAATCTACTTAAACTTCATTTTTCCTAGGTATTCAATAAATTCACCAATCAGGATCCTACAAGTCAATACCAATTTTGGGGTTTTAAGGTTTTTGGGAAAATGTTTTGGATCATGTGCTTGTATCGTTTGCTATGCCTCCTAAAACTGAGCTATATCTTGGGAAGGAGGAAAGGGAGAAAATGGTGAATCATCCCCACCTGCACAGTGGAAAATAGGCAGTAAGCCTTTTCTCACGTGAGGACTAAAAAAAAAAAAAAAAAAAGCAACACGATACAGTAAACAATAATATAATCAAACAAAGAAATGAGACTAACCGAGAAATGTCCTTAGACTCTAATAGTCATATTTTCCATTTCCTTGCTCAGGTGGATGCGAATTAGCTTCATGGGCCCGTTCATCATTATGTTCACCATTGCTTTTATCTTCATGGGGCCGTTCTTCGGTATGATCTCTGCCAGATTCAACATCCTCTCTTTCTCTATTCCACTGCTCGATTTTTGCCCTTCTCTCAACAGTGCTTTCTCTTGCGTTTCTGCAGGCCCCAGGACTTCTGCTACGTCCACTTCTCCGGGCCCCTGGACTTCTGCTTCGAGGCCTTCTACCTCTATCATTGTGGCGGTGGTCCCCCCTTCTCCCAGAGCCATGACGCTCACGTTCATCATAGGTATGAGGGAGAGGACTGCGGCTTCTGCTTCTACTGTGATCACTCCTTTGTCTACCTCTCCGGAACAGTAGTTGCCTCAGCTCTCTTCAAACAAATTTTATGCATCAACCACACATAAAATGAACCAAGGTTGATAAGAGGAAAAAAAAAACTACAGAAAACAGACCTGCTTATCTTTTTCAGATGCAAGAAGTTGCAATATCCACCACGATTGCATACGTTTTCTTCATACTGCCTACCTCACGGAAATGATGGGACGCCCTAAAATAATTTAATGTAAGCATTCATCAGGACAAAATCAATAATAATATTTGAAAAGGGAGGCTCATTATTAATTCTAGACCTTTGTGGAGTAAACAGGTTAAAGATATTCCAAAATGAGAGAGCAAAAATGCATACATAATTCAGGAAGATCAAAGATGTGTAACCTTCTACTACCACTAAATTTTTTAGTTTTAAAGCAGACATTTCCAAAGCGGATCAAGATTGCAGATCAATTCACCTAATACCTATACTCCGTCGCATATTTAGGTTTTAAATTGGCTGGTGAGTCTATCACTAAACAATAAACAATAAAAGAGCTTGAGAAAAAACAGTGTCTAGCTTCCACAAATCATAATTTCATAATTATATATTCAACAGACTGTTTATACAAACCACCAAAACCCCAAGAATGACAGATCCAAAACAACAGATTAGTTTGGCCTAATTTTCCTTAAAATAACAGAGAAAACTAATTTTGCAACTCAAATTTCCTTCCAAATTTCAATGAATTTAAAACTTGTAAACTATATATAAGTGACTGCAGCTCATAAAAGACGAGAAATAACCTTCATAAGACCTTCCGACGAGATTCTGAAGAGCAGCTTGTGCTTGGTCTTCCTCTCTAAACTGGACGTAGACATTCCCAACCATGTGGTCCGCCAAGTTATCACATATATTGAGGCTCTGAATGTCACCATATTTGCTGAGCTCCTGAAACAAATCTTTTATGACAAAATAATAAATGAAATCAGAAGAGCTCAACTTCTAACAAGCATTGAGTTAAGATGAAAAATCAAAAGCTTCTGTCCTATGTGGCAATCTCTCGACTTTTCTTTTCCCCGGTTTTCTCAATCATTAAATGTGTTTCAGCTGTCCATTTAGCAGATATCCCAAAACTACAATGCAGGAGAAGCTGAAAGATACCCATGCAAGCTCAATTCACCAATTCTTATAACCACACACATCTCAGAGACAATGATCACCGCCTCGTTTAATCTGCCTTCCTCTCTAAGGCCAGAAAGAAGCTCATTACAAACAGAGACACATGGAAGAAACCCATTCTTCAACATTCCTTTGTACCATCCATAAGCCCCATCAAAGTCTTTTACTTTGAAATGCCCTTGAATCAGTGTGTTATATGTCACATCATTGGGGGCCAACTCTTTGGCAACCATTTCATCGAAGAGATCCCTTGCTCTTTGCAAATTTCCCTCTTTTAAACATCCAGTAATCAAGCTATTATATGTCATCTTATCAGTAGAAATGCCCTTATTTAACATATCCATGACCAAGACACGTGCTCTCTCAACGTCTCCACGCCGTACAAAGCACTGAATGAGCTCATTATATAAAACGCGATCAGGAATCAACTTCGATCGAAACATTTCTTCAACAGTTTTTTCCACAAGATCCAATCTCTCCTTTCCAAATATGCTTATCAAAGGGTGATATGTATTTAAGGTAGGCTTGATGCCCGAGCTTTTTATCTTCTTATACAATTCCAAACACTTCTCCAGGTTACCTGCATCTGAGAACCCGGTGACTAAGCAATTGTATGTGATAAGATCAGGACTTAAACCTTTACTTGTCATACTATAAGCTAATACTTCAGCTTCGACAACTTTTCCCTTTCTGCAAAGCCCATTCACAAGTGTATTATATGTCACAATAGTTGGAGATATCCCATTCATTAACATCTCATCAAAAACTTTAAAAGCATTCTCCATATTTACACCGATGCAGTGCCCGTCTATAAGCATATTGTATATCTGAACATTAGGCAACACACTTCTGTTCAACATGTCTTTAAACATGACTTCAGCTTCAAGAAGGCGCCCCTTCTTGCAAAAACCATTTATCAGAGATCCATAAGTCACAACAGTAGGCTTTAATGCATTAGTTTCCATTTCTTCAAGAATCTCTAAGCACTTTCTAAACTGGCAAGTCCTACCATAACCACCTATTAAGATATTATACGTCTGTACACTTGGAGAAAGACCCTTCACCTTCATCTTTCTTAACCACTCGTTCGCATCATCCATCTGACCAAATTCACAGAAAGTGCTAATCACCGTATTATACGTGATGCAGCTAGGTTTCACTCCTTCCTTTTCCATTGCATCAATAACCAGAAGAGCCTTATCAAGATGTCCCGCTTTGAAATAACCTTTTACCATAGTATTCAGTATCACCTCTGTCAAAACAACACCACGTTCCTTCATCTTCATCAAGAACTCTTCTGCTTTATCCATTTTCCCTTCCTTGCACAATCCATTCATCAAAATGCTACACGTGTATGCATCAATATTCACCCCTCTCTTGATTGCATCTTCGTACAGTGCCATGGAAGCCTGAACATACCCACTCCTCGAGTGCCCATCAAAGATAATACTGTAAGTAAATCCATCAGGCACAAACCCGTACACATTCATCTCCTCCAAAATCTTTTCAGTTTCTCCAACTCTCCCCACTTTACAAAGTCCACCAAGCAACGTGTTATACGTTACAACATTCGGCTCTACATTATCAGTTTTCATCTTTTCTCTAATACTAAACGCCCCCTCAATATTCTTCAGCTTACTATATCCATCAATCAAACTATTATACGTCACTCTATTCGGAGCCACATTCCTCTTTAGCATTTCATCAAACAGCTTCCGTGCATCACCCATTCTCCTCTCCTTACACAACCCACCTATTAAAACATTGTACACAAACCCATTCGCCCGCACCCCGCATTCATTCATCTTATTCATCAACCCGAAACCTCTCCCCAAATCCCCCAATTTCACCGCGGATTGTATCGCTTTCCCATAACTTAACTTATCCACCCAAACCCCAGAATCCACGCCATCAGAAAATATCCTCAGAGTCTCATCAAATTGTTTCGAATTCACCAAACATTCAAGAAACAAATTAAAAGCAAAAATCGAAGGGAAATTACATTCACCTCTAACCAAGCCGTACAATTCGTTGGCCTCAATGTGGAGCTTGTACTCCGCATAAACTGCTAAAAGCGTGTCTAGAACTACTGTTTTAATATTTGGCGAAGACTGAGAAAACACAATGTAGAGCTGCGAAACTGAGTGCGTAGAAATGAGGCTTTGAAGATGATTTTTCACCGTTTCCGTTCGGTTCTGTTGAATAAGGACCACAATCTTTCGTAATTCTTCTATGAGGCGTGTTTGGGCTGTGTGGTTTGCAATGGAGGAGTTGCAGAAGGAGTTAGAGAGGGGAGCATAGCGGAGTATTGGAAGAAGTCGATCAACCTGGCATTTTCCAAGGGTTAAACCCGAACATAAACATTTCCAGCACTAAATCAACGCTATCGCCAAATTCTCATACTCGAACAAAGCTTGAACAAGTTCTAATTTAAACTGTGATTACTTCCGCAATAAACAAAACAGATCGATGCAGATAAAAAAATATGCAAAAGGAAGACGGTCGATAAGGTACCTTGACGGTAGGGTTGCCACCGCTGTCGAAGATCTGGCGGGGCTTGATGCTCTTAATTGATGCCATATTTCCAAGGGAAATTACACGATCTAGAAAGAGAGAGATACATGAAGGGGGATTAGAGTGAGAAAGAACAGCAGGTGAAGTGAAAAATGGAAGAGGGTGAAGAAATTGGGCTAGAATGGTTAAGTTGATCTAACAGTTGATTTTGTGGAATTAACGTTGATTGGGTAACAAGAAATTCATCTGTGGCTCAATCGGAAATTCTGTGTGCCGACTGATGCTCTTGTTTCTGTTGCTCAAGAAAATCGCTGATTTGCTTCTCTAAAAATCGCCCTTTCCCACTGAAAAATGACTCAAACTGTTAATATTTTATTCAAATCGCCCTTGCTCATTTGATTCGCTGCTACAGCTGGTAAATTATGCTCTCAAAATGAGCCTTCAATTTAATCAATTTTAATTGCTCATGAGTTGTAATTTGGGCTGAATTTCTTGAATTAAATGTTAATGGGCTGGCTGATCTTCATTTTCCTCAAATTGGGCCGAGTGGACAATTTGTTGTTCTTCTTCAATTTTGTTTAGTCCATAACTTGTGTTTTCGGCCTCCAATTAATTTGATTCTTTTTTCGTTGTGGTCTCCTTTTCGACTCACTTCGAATGGTTCAAACCTCTTCTTCAGTATATTTCTAGATCATATCAGATTTTGCATCATTTCTTACTCGTTTTTTTTCCATTTCCTAAAAAAAATTAACACATTCTCGAATAAATGGGATTAGTAGCACTTCTCATTGCAAATGAGACCAAATCACATTAAATATGGCACAAAATATGACCATAAAAAAGCAATTATGACCCTCATCACTTACATATTTTGATTTTGATCATGTAATTTACATAAAATCGACATTTTAGTCATATCACATGCTACTTTAGTTCATGTCTTGAAATAGTTTCAAGTATAGTTAACTACATAAATTCTTTTCTTTTTTTTAACAACAAGCCAAAATTTATGAAAAAAATAACTCATAGGTTCAACATTTCTCATTTAATTACTCATAGGTGCAAGTCAAAACCCTTATTACTCATAGGTACAAAAATCCACCTAAAATACCAAATTTACCCTTAACCCTATTCCATTTCTCACAATTTTTTATTTATAATAAATATCAACGTTATTTCTTTCAAAATTAATCAGATACTCCCTCCTTCCCCCACCAATCTTCACACTTGCTTTTGCACACATATTAAGAAAAAATGGTTTTTTGTGTGTTTTGTTGACTTTTCAAAGGGGATGAAAAAATCGTGTTTTTTTTGTGTTTTTATTGACTTTTTCAAGATGATGAAGGGTGGAGATCGTGAGGTGGATATTGTGAGATTCTTTTTCATTTTTTAAGGTGTGTTTTTGGTAAGGACCAGACGAAAAAAAAGGAAAGTGTGTAAGTTGCTAAAGGATGGAGGTAGTATCTTTTTCCTCTCTCTCTAAAACCTTCCCACTCTCTCTCTAAAAATCCGGTTGATGTTGAAATTTTTCCGCGGTGGTTTGGGTTATGACGGTGGTGGGGTTTTTAGGCAGCGGTTTGGGGGTGATGTTTTGGCCCTGTAGTGTTTTCGATTGCGCGCGGTTTTGGGTGATGGTGGTGGTGGGGTGTTTAGGCGGCGGTTGGGGATTATGGTTTGCGATGGTGGTGTGCGTGTTTTTGGTTGGGGTTATCGTTTGAGATGGTGGTTAACGGCGGCGGTGCGCGAAGACGAAGGCGGCGCTGTACAAAGGGGCGGTGTATGCTTCTCTTTATTTTTGTATCTTCGATATGGATTTTTTTGTTTTCAGATCTGTTTTCTTTTTCTTTCTTTTTTTATGAAAATATCGTTTCTTGATTTCTAGGTATTGCTGGATTAGGTTTTTATGCTCGAATGGATATCTGGTATTCATGTTCTAGATTTGATAGTGTCTGTACTTTTATTGAATTTATTTTTTTAGATTCCTGTGTGTACTCATATTTCTGGAGATGATATACTCATGTTGGGTTTTGTAAAAAAAAAATGTGAAAAAATTAATTAAGGGTTTGGTGATTGAAGTATTTTTTATTGCAGTATGCTAAGAGTCCCAATATGTTGGGTGTGTACTCATGTCTTTGATTGCAGTATTTGTATGCATTGATTGCAGATCTGAACTTCTTCATGGAAGCTTTTTTGAAAGATTTGAAGATGCATTTGAAGAAGCTGCGGTTTTTGGGTTTTGAAGAAGAAAAGAAGCTGCTCTTTTGGGGTATTGAAGAAGAAAAGAAGCTGCGTTTTGATGCATATGTGCATCTATTTTTTTTTTTTTTTTGCACCGATGAAATTTCTTTTTTTTTGTATAAAGGGAATTTTTTTTTTTTGCACACATGGAAATTCTGTGTGTAAGTTGCAAGATGGTTTCTTCTCCCCCATTTTATAATTTGATGAATCACTTTCACTCTATAATTGTAACATTTTGCTTTTCGTTACTTGGTAATTAGTAAAAAAAAAAGGCGGTTGTGCAAATATATTTTTTGCACTTGGGTTGAATACAAGACAGGGAAGACTGATAAAAAAATGCATTCGATATTTTTATAAATTTAAAAATAATTACTAGTTAAATATTTGCAATTTTCAAATTTGATATTGAAAAAATGTATTTTTAGAATGGACTTAAAATTTGAAATTTGATAATAAAATTTGAAATGTGTTTTATTATGGGGTAAAATTTAAAATTGTGCAAAAAAAAATTGTGTTTGTGCAAAAAATGAGCAGTGGACGAGAATTGATGAATTGAATCATGAAGAGTACACGAAAAGGTGGTGGCTGATGAAATAAAGGTTTAGTAAGGGTAGTATTGAGTTTTTAGCATCAATTTGGTACCTTAGAGTAATAAATTTAAGGGGTGGCACCTACAAGTAATTATGGGGCCATTTTTGCACCTTATAGTAAGACCCCCAAAATTTATTATAGATAGTACAAGCCTACAAGGGGTACTTAATCCTTACAATAAAAAAGAATAATTTGCAACAAACTCAACTATCAAGACAAGAATACAACAAGCCTTCACTCTAATAGTATTGGAGACACATAATTTGATTACAATGGCACTAGTTGAAGTTCATTCAAGAATCTTGAATACTTGTTCGAGTTTGACTTTGAATATTTCTGTTTCATACTTCCTCCTATTTAAAATATAATATGTTTTGATTTTTTAATTAGGCCAAATAATTAAATCTAGCCTATACTTTTGAGTTTTCATCAATCTAGCACATATTTTTTTTTCTCTTCAAATTTAGCACATACTTTCATTTAATATTTTAAAACATCCCGAATCACTATTTTCGACAAAATTCTTTTGATATGGTCGTAGGAATCCACCTGTATTGCTGATATGTAAATATTAAAATAATAAAAATAAAATATATAATCACCATAAGATTAAAAAAAGCGGGATATAAAAACATATCGTGTCACTATTTTTAATTTTAGGAAGTGATATTTTTAGTTTTTTAGTTTTATTATTTATACATCATCAAGATAAATTAAACCCAACTACCACATCATAAGAAACTTGTCGAAATTTGTGATCGAGGATGTTTTTAAACATTATGTAAAGTATGTGCTAAATTTGGATAGAGAAAAAAATATACGCTAAAATTGATGAAAAATCAAAAGTATGAGTTAAATTTGATTATTTTGCCTTTTAATTATTTATCTATTATTTAATATTTTAGTTTTTATTCTCCTACACTGCCCTTATTTATTACTTTTTCTTTATTTTTTTTGTCACTCCCTCCAATAATTAAGGCATGTAATTAAAAATGACAAAGTCTCATGTGCAACTGGTGCATGAATCTAAGATCCGTGCACTCACCCCAACACTATTCATATATCCACAGAATGTGTTTAATATATTCAATGGATCAAGTATTTTTTTTAAATGGGTCATTCAGATGCATGAGTACATGGTGCACTTGGATGCACAAGAGACCCACTTATTAAAAATAAATTATCATTAAATAAAGACAATTTTAGTATAATTTTTCCTTATTAATAGACATGCAAAAAGTCAAAACATCTTATATAGTATTTTTAACATGAGAGAGTAATAATTTTTCAAGGGTGTTCCAGTTTTTGTTTATTCTAACTTTTAGTGATGTTGAACAAGCTCCACTTCATTTAGGCGTAACATGCATTAATTTAAGTTCTTTCTAATGCATTTTAAAGTTCTAATTGAAATAAAGTTCTTAAACAAATTGAAATTAAATGTATTTACTCGTTTATCTACTTATGTGTATAAAAAATGCAATGCATCCCGACCTTCGAAAAACTAAACAATCAATCTTAACAAAAATTTCAAGATCTAACATAAACCATAAACCTAGGAGAGCTTAGAGGCTTCTGGGCAACTAAAGCCAATGGAGCAAAACAGCTAAGGTAGCCTAAGTTGTTAGCAATGTCACCCATTCATTCTACTACATACAAAGCCGATCATTTCACACCGATCGCAATGAAGCCCACATCTAGCATTAGCAAGAACTAACAGCAGCAGCAGAGGCATCTTCTATACATGAAAGCTATGTACACTTCCATTGTTAAAGACAGCGATAACCGTCTGGCCTAATCATTCGTCTTTTGTATTTGTGAAAAAAGGACTCTGGGATTTCTGAAGGAGAAGAAAATGTTGATACACATTTGAACTGTCATCAAGAACAAATGAATTCCAAGTTAGTTAACGGTACATACAATTCGTAGCATCAAAATCAAACAATGTATAGTGGTGGATATACGAACCTTGTGTTGCTTGTATTTCTCCCTTATAGCAACCAAAGAGCTGCCTCTTTTACTCAATTGCAGGTCATGAAGGATGCACACGCATTCTTTTAGATCGGCAGCTTTGTATCCTGAACGTTGTTCTAGATCCAAACTCTGTAAAAAGGAAACCTCATTTTAGTTCACAGGAAGATTAGAAAGTTAAATCATCTAACATTGCATTTGGATTGAGGAATTTCAAATTTAAATGGTTACAATGAATGGAAACCAAAGTAGATTCCAAGACTACCTAAGTCAATCCAAATATAAAAAGAATCCGAAAAAGGTTTGATTTATACCCATGGATGTTGTTGGGGCTTAAGTGTAAATCTCGAGAGGAACATGATGGAAGCAGCCACCATGGAAGGCAAGAATTTAATGCATCCATATTCCAGCAAACTTAACTCTGCTAAATAGTAACCCAAGAACTCCAACTGCAAGCTCGAAGTCTGAAACGATAATATAAATACATGAGAACTACTTATCCTCAAAAAAGAAATAACAAAACAACATAATTAGATAAATAAGGAATGATTTGTATGCCAAACACACCTTATAATCTTCTAGAGCAATCCTAGTTATTCTTCTAAGAAAAGTCTTCACTGTAGGATTACCCATTTCAAACTTAAGGGACTTAAGCACATCAGCCTCCATCTTCACTAACTCGTCCTTTGTGTACGTGTTGTCCGTAATGTAACAAAAATTGTCCACATGTGGGGGGCTTATCTCCTCATATTTCCTATAAAAAAATTTAAAAAAAAACATGTCATTAAAGTGAAAAACAGAGAAGTTTTGCTCAACAGCAAGATTAAAGGCTGAGAATATGTGTCTTACGAGGCAATGAGCATTGATGAAACACCGAGAAGCTGGAGTTTTTTCCGACTAATAGGAGTCAAAGATAAGAATCTGTCGACGTAGGAAACTGTTGAATACAATGTATCAGGAAGAAGCTTGTATTCCTCTGCCACCTCAACCAACCAATCTACCAAAACTCCTCTCATGTTTGATGTTAAATCTTTCTGAATTTTCTCCAAGAAATCTGGTGATGGCCTTCTCTTTGGCTCCATCTAGATATGGCAAAATATTAATTAATAAGCATTTCCTATGAAATACTTAACGATACAATTCCATAAGTTTCCAAATCAAATCAAACATAAAAAATTTTTCAGCCCTAATACTGTTTGAACATACCTAGATCTATTTCCTAATTCCATCAATAATTGAACAAAGCCAGACCAATCGAGAAACAAAATCTATATATCTTCAAAATAAGAACTAAAATCCACAACAAAAACCCTAATTACCAAATTAAAAAACAGAGCATTTCAACAATCAAACAGCAGCTGTGAATAAACCGGAAAACTAAAACCATATCCAACAAACCCCCAAAACTGAAACATATCCAATTAACACTAACCTCAGATTTATGAAGATACGCATATATATCAGAAGCATAGGCTTCGCACATCTGTGGATCGCCAGATTCCCCATCTAAATCAATCGCTGGATCCGTTTCGTTCTTCAAACCCTTAATTTCCTCAACATTTCCCCCTTTTCCTCTCTTCAAATTCCTCTTAGATTTATTTTTCTTCTCATTCTCAACGCCAATCTTCTGATTCTTCCTCAAACCCGCATCGTCACAAGGCAAAAAATTCTGAATCTCGCCCAACACCACCCTCTTCTTCTTACTCGCCCCGGCGGCGCTCGACTCTTCGGCTGCTCTCTTCTTCGACGCCAAGCGCGTGACTCTTACGCTGTTTCCTTGGTCCGCCATTTCAGGGTACTGCAAAATGGAGGATGTCCGGAAAAATAGAGAGGGAGAGGGGAAAGAGCGAGGTGAAGTGGTTGTGAGAGGGAGGAAATGGGTCAGCGTATATAAGCTGGAAATGGTCTGATTTCACAAGCACCGCCATTGATAGTTTGATACAACTTACAAGGGATTTGAAAATTTTGTGAAGGCGGGGGCGATTCAACATCAGAAATTTTGACCAAAATTGGAATGGAGGGCTTTTTTTTCTTTTTTTCGTTTTCTAATTTTTGGGTTTGAGTTGGTTTCGAGTTAGTGTGTTTTTAAGTTTTGAAAGGGGGCGCGTGTAAATATTTTTTGAAATAGGGCGTGCATTGCATTTCACGCACTTTTGAAGACTTTTTTTCTTTTTTTTTATCGAAACTTGTTTTATTTTGTAAAATTTGCAATTCTCCCTTATGCACTGATTAAAAAATATATATATTGGAAATTTTAGTATATTATTTTTTTTATCTTAATACTCATTTTATTTATATACAAAAAATTATTTTTTAATTAAAATATCAACGAATTCTTATACCTTTATTTATTTATTTATATAAATCACAATTAATATTTATATTATTTTCAAAAAGATGGTTTTTATTTATTAGGGTGTTGCTGAAATAAAAGAGGTAAACTTGTATTGATATTAACAAAGTGATAGATAAATAAATATATTATTTTAAATAAAATAAGAAAGTTAACAAAGTATGAAGGTAGTATTTTATTGGGTGGTGTAATATGAATTATGATAGAAATTTAAATAAAAATTTATTTTGTACACCTATTTATCGATGATACTTAATTTTAATGCTAGTATAATAGTACATGTTAAAAATCTGCAACAAATATTAGTTGGAACTAGAAAACATATTAGTTCACCAACCGAAAGGTGTCACTTGCTGCAAAACACAAACACGCAACAACAAACGTAGAAATTGAAATGCACAATGATATACGTGGTTCGATCCAATGATCTACATCCACGGGGGGTCAAGACTTCAATCCACTACACCCAAACGAAGATCAATCACATATTGCACCGATCAAATTTTTCAAACTAATATGGATTCTATGTATGAACACGAAGAACCCAAGCTCTCAATATGATCTACTAATCTCAATCAATCTCTCAGTGGAAACTCGCTCTAACTCTTTATGTTATGAATACAAATTGAATTTCTAAACACTAATAACCTAACAAAATCGGAAGGTTCGAGAAGGCTTCGTCGCGAGCGCAAGTTCCCTTGCTGAATCAGGTGAGAATGCCTCTTTTCAAATGAAACGAACATTGACCGGTTCAAGTCGTTGAACTGGGTTTCTGACCAACTAAGTGAACCACGTACTAAACTTACCAACTCCACCAGATTCAAACGGTATCAATTATAATACACAAAGGTATTAGTCATAGAAACTCACATGTAAACCATCAACTTTTGTATTTATCTCACAATTCTCCACCTCAAATGCAATTGTCTATCATTCCCCCACATTCACCTCTTCATGTCCTGGTGAATGCTTGCAACTTCACCAAGCTGCAACAATGTTTGAATTTTGTGCTTGGCAAAACCTTTGTCATCATATCTGAAGCATTATCTTTAGTACTGGCCTTCTTGATTGTCACCACTCCCTTCTCATGGGTGTATCTCACAAAATGAAGCTTAACATCTATATGTTTAGATCGTTCATGAAAGACTTGATGCTTGACTAAATGGATTGTATTTTGCTTATCACAATGGATGACCACTGAATTCTGATGGATCCCAAAATCTTGAATAATGTCTTTTAGCCACATAGCCTCTTTCACTGCTTCTGTCATAGCAATGTATTCGGCCTCAGTAGTTGAAAGAGCAACCACTGATTGAAGAACTGACCTCCAACTCACAGCAGTGCCATGGAGAGTGAACACATAACCAGTAAGTAGGGATGGTGACACGTGTTTTGCAACACACTAACCTCTCAAGTATAAGAGGGTCATTTCGTGCCCGGTCAAATATCGATCCACGGGACTAGAATGGTGAATTTAGCCCAATTGCTATGTGTTGCCGCATGATTATAGTGTGAAACGATTTGGAAACTTAAAACAAGCAATATCCAACAATCAAACAAAGATAAACAATAAATGAGCAAGCTAAGAGAAAACAATTAAATAGTAAATGAGTTTGTTCACTAGCGAGAGAAGATGTGCTTGGGTGTTTTTCCTTGTGAGACGATTGTCAAAAGATCAATTATGGTGTTTACCTCTATTTCCGGTTATTCCATAAGGTCGATCACTAAACATATACCATTCCCGTACTTGGTAAGCCTAGGGTACGATATCGGTTGAAATCCTAGGATCGAGAGGTGAATCTCCCTTTGCTAACCCGGGTAATTGCACGGATATGGTCCTCTAATTAGCTAACTACTCTGTCACCGTGTGTTCCCACTTGTAGACTAAGGTTGATGCTCCTATGTGTTCTTCACTACCCACCCAAGGTTTTAACTCAAGAAGATAATGTAGATTAGGGGGGTTCTAAAGTATCTACCCAACTCTCGTTGTGATAGGACTTAATCGACTCCAATTCGGATGAATTAAACCAATACACATATGCCTAAACCCGTCTACCCAACTCTCGTTGAAGTAAACTAGAAAAAACACACAAGCTCATAGCAAAACCACCAAAATAGAACAATAAAATTCCCCTAATCTAAAGGATAACCATCAATAGAGATAAACATCCATAATCAAACAATTAAACAATCATCACCACAATTCCACACACCCAAACACTAATAACCTTAGCCCATGGTGCACAAGGCAAAACTCATGGCTAAACAACAAGAAATCATAGAACACATATCAAAATAAGAAACAATAAACCAAAAGAAAGAAAGAAACACCTTACTATTTAAGTTCAAGCACTAATCCATACAATTTCCATCAAGACTCCTTTGTTTCTTGTTCAAAACTGAAATAAAAAATTTATCTATGCTATGATATGACTATCTAAGCTATCTATGGAAGAAAAAATGAAAAACATTGAAAAACATGTAAAAGTATTAGTTGCAGCTCTCAAAAGTATCACTTGCTCTCTACTCTATCTCTCTCCCAGCTGCTATATGATGAAAAAAATGAACTCAAGGCTTTTTATATGGTTTTGAATCCTCTGGTACGTGTCCCTAGGTCAGAAATGGGGACCTCCGATATTTTGACTTGCTCGACTCGAGCAGAGGTGAAGTCGTGCACCCGTTTTCATTTTTTCAGGCTGCTCGACTCGAGCAGCATTGCTCGAGAAAATTGGGTCAAGCAACTTAAAATTTTGGAAATCACCTCCCTTGCTCCACCAAAGGGAGGTCGAGCAAGGTTGCTCGACTCGAGCAGCAGGTCGAGCAACTACAGGTTGTGCAGCTTCGCTTGTCGTTTTCTTCATAACTTGAGCTCCCGAACTCCGATTGACTTGATTCTTTTTGCGTTGCGACCCTCATTTCAAGCTCTTTCACATGGTTCAACTCTATTATATTACATCCTTCTAGATCAGAACAGTTTATTTAATCAATTCTAACTTGTTTCCACTTGTTTCCTACACAATGAACCAAACATGCCCTTTCTCCACATTTAGGCACAATTAAGTGAAATTAGTGCAATAAAATCACGAAATGCTATCAAATTAAGCTCAAAATCACATAAATACAAGCAATGACGACCCCTAATCAACCCCCCCAAACTTAAAGCGTTGCTTGTCCCCAAGCAACAAAAGAAAATAGAACAAGGGGGAGGAATTGTGAAGTATGCAATGTATGGACACCAAGACTGATGCAATGGACTTCAAGGCTCATATCAAATGAACAAGGAATCACAAGTGGAATCTCATACCACAATCAAGCATGCAATGATCAAGATAAGACAAGTTCAAGTGCACTATCCCCACTCTCTTATTGAAGTAATTCACTCAAAGCTCACTTTGTTTAAAGGGACGTGTTTGCACTCTTTCAATCAATTCACTCTATGCAACATCCATAGGCTTGCCCCTCATCTCAATTCTCCATCAACTCTTTTGGTAGGTAATCAAATCAATGAGGTCTTTTACAAGGTGGTAATGTAGGCTATTTGGACAAAGGTGGGGTAAAATTTGGGGAAAAACTAACTCAATTCCTTGTAGAGCAACAAGTGTTGGTAAATCACTCAAGAATTTCTAGAACACAAACTCAACACTCATTTCTCTTTCTTTTCTCATTTCAAGCTCACAAGTACCAAATTCACCTTTCATTTCCTTTCTTTTTCTCTTGAAGCCATTTTTCTTTTTTTAAGCTCATTTGAAACCTTGTTTTCTTCCCTTTTTTCATTTTTTAAGGTTCCTTCTTTTATTTTTTTTAGAGCTCTTTTTCTAGTCTTGTTTCTCTTTTTCACATATTTTTTTCTCAAGGCTTATTTTCTTTCTTTTCTCATCCTTGCTCAACCTCTTTTTGCATTTTTCTCAACTTTCTCACATTGACAACTCAAACTCCACTCATTTATATTTTTCCTCCCATTATTTACCAACTATGAAGCTCTACAAGTCAATAGGGATCAAAATGGGGCTCAAGAAAAAAAAAAGGGTAAAAATGGCTAAATCAATGTAGCTTGCCAACAAAAATAGGCTTAAAGGCTCAAAGGGGCTTACTACGGATTGACTTCATTCGGTGGGATTTATTTGGCCAAGTGACTCATCAAACCAAAAATGGCCTCCAATCATCTTTAACACCTTCCCAAAAACATGATCTCAAGCAAGACAAAGGGGAAAGTTCTAGCATGCATTTTGTGAATGATCCACTCTAGAAAAGAAAGATAAATCACAATATGAATGATTCAAATGACTCAAATCTCTCAAGTTTAGCAATAGGGAATAGTAACACCATCCCTAGTCTATCAATTTCAAAGCATGTAATCAAGTAGTGCAATCCTCCAACAAGTAACCACCTTATCACATCCAATATTACCCATCAACCAAGCAAAAGTCTCAACATCACACACAAAAGCATCCATCACAATGCACAATACCCAAGGAGCAAATATACCACCAAATCATCCAAGAATATAGCAATGATCTCAACCAAGTAGAAAGATGGGTGCGCCGGTGCAAATGAAACGTAAAATAACGACTACCCTCCCCCCAAACTTAGATATTGCTAAGCAATTCTAAGTTTGGAAAAAGGAGTAGTTTACCATGAAATTGCACCAAGCACCATACTCATAAGCACACACTTCAAATATAGACAAGTAAATCAACCTCAACTCCACACTTAACACCAAGGCAAAACTCATGTACAAGTATATATCACCAATTAAGCCCAAAAAGTTGCCAAAAGGTGATCATCACCAAAATTCTCAAAAAAAGCGAAGGCTTGCAAATGCAAATGTAAAATGCATAAAAAGATGAAACACCCCCAAACTTAGACTTTGCTAAGCAAATCTAAGTTTGGGAAAAGGTGCTTGTACCTAAAGTTTCCTTCAAACACGTATCTTTCCTTTAAGCTCAATAATCCACCAAGCCTCGAACACACGACCCCATCACCTACAAAAAAACAACACTAGACAAAACACTATCAAACGAACAACACAAAATACATAAAAGCACGTAAAAATGGGTTGCCTCCCATTAAGTGCTAGGTTTAACATCCTATGCCGGACGGAACTTGAGTCGTTCAACTCATCGGTAAGGCCATGGATATCGATCCTCCTTGCCTTCGTATTTCAATCTCTTGGCCTCAAAATCAAGAAGGCTCTCATGAAAGATCAACCAACAACCTCCATCTCTCTTGCATAACTTATGGATGATGGAATTCTCCAAATTGTATCCATTTTCTCTCACCATCATCTCTTGCCTTTCTTTCTCTCTTATCTCAAGAATGCCCAAACTTTCCTCTATTTATTTATTTTGATTGTAAGTATTAAGAGGCAAGACAAAATAAATAGAAGCATCTATATCCAATAAAGTGAAAATTGAAGAGTCTAAGGGATTAAAAATGCTCATTTCACTCTCCAAAATATTTTTGGATGCTTCTTGATTTTCCTTGTTGCTTACATCCATCAATGAATACTCCTCTTCATCTTTTTTGACAATAAGATTATCATCTTTATCCTTCTCATCGCTTGGGACCTCTTTCTCTTCTTCATCATCCTCTCTTTCTCCTTTTTCTTCAAATAAGAGATTAGTGTAACAATCAAATGAAGGATTGATATAAGCATGAGGAAAGTAAGGATCAAGAGATTTCTCAATTTTCTCTTGGACACAATGTTCAACAACATCGATGGATTTGCACTCCTTCGCTTCGAATGTATGCCTCATGGCTTTGTAGGAGTCGAAAACGAGCTCATCATCATCGAGCTTCAAGGTCACCTTGCTTGTGTACATGTCCACCACCGCCCTTGCGGTAGCTAGAAATGGTCTTCCCAAAATCAATGGTATATCAACATCCTCCTCCATTTCTAGTACCACAAAGTCCGCCGGAAATACAAACTTGTCAATCTTCACAAGCACGTCCTCCACAATTCCCTTTGAATAAGTAATAGAACGATCCGCCAATTGTAAAGTCATGGACATTGGTTTGAGCTCCCCCATTTTCAAACGGTTGTAAATCGATAAGGGCATGAGATTGATGCTCGCACCAACGTCACATAGAGCGTTTCTCTTCTCCTTGTTACTCAACTAACACAACAAGGTTATGCTCCCCGGATCTTTGACTTTTTTAGGGAGGTTTCTTTGGAGTAAGGCACCACACTCACTTGTTAAGCTTATCATTTCACACTCATCCGCCTTCCTTCTCTTAGTGACCAACTCTTTGAGAAATTTCGCATAAGACGGCATCTCCTCGATTGCCTCCAAGAAAGGCACGTTCAAGGTCACTTTCTTGAAGATTTCTAAGAATTTTGCGAACTTATCATCTAGCTTCTTCTTCATGAAACGTTGAGGAAAATGTGGTGGAATGGGGGTTTTAGGAATTCCCCATCCATCACACTCAACCTTCTCGTTTTTCTCCTTTAACTCCTTAGCCTTTTTCCATTTAGGAATCTTTTTCTCCTCAACACAAGCATCCTCAACAACAATCTCCTCCTTCTTATCTCTCTTTTTATCCTCCAAAGGCATGCTCGACCCATCATACCTCGTACCACTCCTCAATTCAATGGCCTTGCAATGTTCTCTAAGATTCACCTCCGTTGTGGAAGAAAATTTCCCCTTATCTTTCCCTTGGCTTGAGGATGCCACTTGCCCCATTTGGAATTCCAAGTTCTTCAATTGGTTTGAGAGAGAAGCTATGGCATGAGGGACATTACTAAAATTCTTCAAATCATCTTCTATCTTATCAAACCTTTGATTGGACTTGAGTGTTTGTTGATTCCATAGAGAGATGAATGTGGCCAAACTATCCTCTAAAGTTTGCCTCCCTTCATTGTTGAGTGCACGGGCTCCGGGATCAAGTCCCGGTGGTAGAGTGAAGGCGGTCTTCGGGTTTGAGTATGAGAAGTTTTCATGTTTTCGGAGGTTTGTATTGTAGGAATTGTTGTATGGGAAGGTTTGGTTATTTTGGTATTGGTTGTTGCCTTGGTTTTGTAAGTTTTGTTGATGGTTGTTTTGGCTAGAAGGTTGGTTTTGGCTTGGGAATTGTGAATGTGGATTGTTTTGGTTGGGAAAGTTTTGGGAAGGGTTGTTTTGGTAACGGTTTTGGTAGTTTTGGTTAGGGGCTTGACTTTGGAAATTTTGGTTAGGGGCTTGGTAATGGTTTCCTTGGAAATTTTGGTTTCCTTGGTAACTTCCTTGTTGATAATGACCCCTACCCATGTAATTGGCCTCCTCCACATGATCAAAACTTTGTGGCATTTCCATGTTTCCTCCCATCATTCCCCTCTTTTGACTCTCCACTAATGAATCCACTTTGTTAATGAGGAGCTTCATTACCTCCGCCATTGCATTGTTTAGATCACTATCCACTTGAGCAACTCGATGAGCCATAAATCTTTCGGTGGGCCAATTGAAAGTGTTGTTAGCAATTCTCTCGATCAAATCAATTCCTTCCGTCCCGGTTTTATCAAACACCGAGCCACTCGCCGAAGAGTCTATAAACATTCGTGCCTCATCATTTAACCCATAGTAGAAATAGCTCACAATTTGATCCTTGACGAAGTTGTGTTGAGGACATCTTCGAAGCATAGCATTGTACCTCTCCCAAGCCTCATACAAGTTTTCCCCATCCCTTTGACGAAATTGGGCAATCTCCTTCTTGCAATGGAGGGTCGTTGATGGTGGGAAGAACTTCATCAAGAATTTTTTACCTAAGACATCCCATGATCCAAGGCTATCGGGAGGTAGGGACGAGATCCAATACTTCGTCTTATCCCTCAAGGTAAATGTGAAAAGTCGGGCCCTCCATGCATCGTCCATCACACCCCCAATCTTGACCGTATCCGCATACTCTAGAAATTGGGCGATGTGAATTAGGGTCTTCATTCTAGCCTCCCCCGAATTGTTGTTTTTTGGAGCATTTGAATGAGCCCCGGCTTGATTTCGAAATTGTTAGCCGCTATAGGTGGACGAGCAATGCCATCATAGTGCCTTTGCACTTGTGGGTTGAAATATTCCCACATAGGACGTTCCCTATTTTCACCCCCTTCCAAATTCATTTGGTGGTTTTGATTTTCTCCAATTGCTCTTTGTTGGGCTAATCTCTGATTTTGATCCCGGTTTCTTCTCCTAGTCGTGGCTTCAATCTCAAGATCAATGGGAACTTGTTCAATCCCACTTGCTCTTGTGATCATACACACCTAGAGAATTAACAAACACCACAAATCTTCAAACCAACTATTAGCAGTGTTAGTTACTTAAAAGAAAAAGACACTAGTAATCACGTTCAACGAACAACTAGTTATACTCAAATGAAACGAACATTGACCGGTTCAAGTCGTTGAACTGGGTTTCTGACCAACTAAGTGAACCGCATACTAAACTTACCAACTCCACCAGATTCAAACGGTATCAATTATAATACACAAAGGTATTAGTCATAGAAACTCACATGTAAACCATCAACTTTTGTATTTATCTCACAATTCTCCACCTCAAATGCAATTGTCTATCCTTCCCCCACATTCACCTCTTCATGTCCTGGTGAATGCTTGCAGCTTCACCAAGCTGCAACAATGTTTGAATTTTGTGCTTGGCAAAGCTTTGTCATCATATCTGAAGCATTATCTTTAGTACTGACCTTCTTGATTGTCACCACTCCCTTCTCATGGATGTATCTCACAAAATGAAGCTTAACATCTATATGTTTAGATCGTTCATGAAAGACTTGATGCTTGACCAAATGGATTGTATTTTGCTTATCACAATGGATGACCACTGAATTCTGATGGATCCCAAAATCTTGAATAATGTCTTTTAGCCACATAGCCTCTTTCAACATACATCATAGCAATGTATTCGGCCTCAGTAGTTGAAAGAGCAACCACTGATTGAAGAACTGACCTCCAACTCACAGCAGTGCCATGGAGAGTGAAAACATAACCAGTAAGTAGGGATGGTGACACGTGTTTTGCAACACACTACCTCTCAAGTATAAGAGGGTCATTTCGTGGCCGGTTAAATATCGATCCACGGGACTAGGATGGTGAATATAGCCCAATTGCTATGTGTTGCCGCATGATTATAGTGTGAAATGATTTGGAAACTTAAAACAAGCAATATCCAACAATCAAACAAAGATAAACAATAAATGAGCAAGCTAAGAGAAAATAATTAAATAGCAAACGAGTTTGTTCACTAGCGAGAGAAGATGTGCTCGGGTGTTTTTTCTTGTGAGACGATTGTCAAAAGATCAATTATGGTGTTTACCTCTATTTTTGGTTATTCCATAAGGGCGATCACGAAACATATACCATTCCCGTACTTTGTAAGCCTAGGGTACGATATCGGTTGAAATCCTAGGATCGAGAGGTGAATCTCCCTTTGCTAACCCGGGTAATTGCACGGATATGGTCCTCTAATTAGCTAACTACTCTGTCACCGTGTGTTCCCACTTGTAGACTAAGGTTGATGCTCCTATGTGTTCTTCACTACCCACCCAAGGTTTTAACTCAAGAAGATAATGTAGATTAGGGGGGTTCTAAAGTATCTACCCAACTCTCGTTGTGATAGGACTTAATTGACTCCAATTCGGATGAATTAAACTAATACCCATATACCTAAACCCGTCTACCCAACTCTCATTGAAGTAAACTAGCAAAAACACACAAGCTCATTGCAAAACCACCAAAATAGAATAATAAAATTCCCCTAATCTAAAGGATAACCATCAATAGAGATAAACATCCATAATCAAGCAATTAAACAATCATCACCACAATTCCAAACACCCAAACACTAATAACCTTAGACCATGGTGCACAAGGCAAAACCCATGGCAAAAAAACAAGAAATCATAGAACCCATATCAAAATAAGCAACAATAAACCAAAAGAAAGAAAGAAACACCTTACTATTTAAGTTCAAACACTAATCCATACAATTTCCATCAAGACTCCTTGGTTTCTTGTTCAAAACTGAAATAAACAATTTATCTATGCCATACTATGACTATCTAAGCTATCTATGGAAGAAAAATTGAAAAACATTGAAAAACATATAAAAGTATTAGTTGCAGCTCTCAAAAGTATCACTTGCTCTCTACTCTATCTCTCTCCCAGCTGCTATATGATGAAAAAAAATGAACTCAAGGCTTTTTATATGGTTTTGAATCCTCTGGCACGTGTCCCTAGGTCAGAAATGGGGACCTCAGATATTTTGACTTGCTCGACTCGAGCAGAGGTGAAGTCGTGCACCCGTTTTCATTTTTTCAGGCTGCTCGACTCGAGCAGCGTTGCTCGAGCAAAATTGG
The DNA here is from genome assembly GCA_037126765.1 of Stenogyne calaminthoides. Classification (NCBI taxonomy): domain Eukaryota; kingdom Viridiplantae; phylum Streptophyta; class Magnoliopsida; order Lamiales; family Lamiaceae; genus Stenogyne; species Stenogyne calaminthoides. Next base: position 19,559,819 of record JBBCBC010000034.1, read on the forward strand.
GTCGAGCAACTCAAAATTTTGGAAATCACCTCCCTTGCTCGACCAAAGGGAGGTCGAGCAAGTTTGCTCGACTCGGGCAGCAGGTCGAGCAACTGCAGGTTGTGCAGCTTCAGTCGTCGTTTTCTTCATAACTTGAGCTCCCGAACTTCGATTGACTTGATTATTTTTGCGTTGCGACCCTCATTTAAAGATCTTTCACATGGTTCAACTCTCTTATCCTACATCCTTATAGAGCATAGCAGTTTATTTAATCAATTCTAGCTTGTTTCCACTCGTTTCCTACACAATGAACCAAACATGCCCTTTCTCCACATTTAGGCACAATTAAGTAAAATTAGTGCAATAAAATCACGAAATGCTATCAAATTAAGCTCAAAATCACATAAATACAAGTAATGACGACCTCTAATCAGATGGCAACGGGGCGGGTTAAAACCCGGACCCGACACGAATCCGCCCTGGATGGGGCGGGTTAAAACCCGGTCAAATGGGTTTCGGGGCGGGTTAAACCCGGTCAAACGGGTTTTTTGCCGGGTGCGGGGCAGGTTACGGTATTAGGTAAACTCGCCCCGGACCCGCCCCACATATATAAATATATATTAATTCTATAATTTTTTTATTAAATTAAATGTATTTTGTATAGGGTTTATTTCTTTCACGGTGAATTGTTTCTTTCTTTGCTTTATCAGTTTCTTTTATCGAATAAGTGCTTTAGTTTAGATTGAGAGGAAATTAGAATGAGTAGATATCTAATGTACATAATTCAAAGTAAATTTCAATTAATTCACCCAAATAATACAAATTCAAGTATTAATTATGTGAATTGGAGGACTGCAAAATAATTGTATAAATTGGAGGTAGAGATAAATTATTTTTCTGCTTATATATTTATTTTCATCTTTATTTATTTTTCTAAAATACTAACATATCTATCTTTTTTAAAATAGATGGAGTCTGAAGAAGGAACTAGAGCTAATTCAGTGATTGTCCCATTAAATAATCTTCTTTGATGTGGGGTTGATTAAAACTTTTGAATTTTGTGCTCTATGATGTGAGATTGATTATGAAATTAGGTATTTTGTTTGTTATAATTTGAATGATTCTAGCTAATGTGTTATTTTTTAGGAATGATATGTATGAAGTTAGGAGTGTGAATTAAAAAATGTAGGGAAAAATGAAATTGGACGCGGGGCGGGTTAAACCCGCTGGGTTCATGGGGCGGGGCGGGGCGGGGTAGAGCGGGTTCAAAAACCCGGCGGGGCGGGGTGGGTTACGGGTTGGCAAAAAATTTGGCAGGGCAAGTTACGGGTTTGGCTAAACCCGCCCCAAACCCGCCTCGTTGCCATCCCTACCAGTAAGAGACTTTCTAGAGTCTGCATGTCCAGCAAAATCATAATCTACAAATCCGTCAAGTGGATTTCTAACTTTATCAGTCTTCTCAAACAGTAATCCCAACTCAGTAGTTCCATTTAGATATCTTAACACCCATTTCAAAGCTTCCCAATGAAATCTCCCTGGATTAGCCATGTACCTACTTACCATACTAACTGCATAAGCCAAGTCTGGTCTGCTGCACACCATTGCATACATGAGACTCCCCACACCACTTGCATATGGAACTCCATTCATGTGTCTTCTTTCCATATCAGTCTGAGGTGAGTGCTTAACTGATAATCTGAACTGTTATCCAAAAACAGTAGTAACAGGCTTGGATTGATGCATATAGTACTTGTGTAACACCTTCTTCAAGTAGTCTTGTTGTGACAGAAACAACACACCAGCACTTATGTTCCTAATAATGCCCATGCCCAGTATCCTTCTAGCCTCCCCAAGATCCTTCATCTCAAAGGTTGAGTTCAGTTTTGCCTTGAGCTTATCAATCCTAGAACACCTTCTGCTAGCAATTAACATATCATCTACATAGAGTAGTAGATATGTGATGATTGAAGTCCCTTCTTTCTCAAAGTACACACAACTGTCATACTTACACCTGATGAACCCAATTGAAGTCATAAACTAGTCAAACTTCTTATACCATTGCCTTGGACTCTACTTGAGTCTATAAAGAGACATTTTAAGTAGACACACTTTGTCTTCATTTCTAGGCATTACAAACCCTTCAGGCTGGTACATGTAGATAGTTTCAACTTGATCACCATGGAGAAAAGTTGTCTTCACATCTAACTGCTGAGTGACTTCGGATAACAGCAATCTGATAGAACAATGCTTAACTACTGGAGAGAACACTTCATTAAAAGCAATGCCCTCTCTTTGAGTGAAACCTCTTCTGGCTTTGAATCTGACTTATTCAATGATTCACATCTTCACTTTCCTCTTGAATAACCATTTGCAGCTAACCAGCTTCTGTTTCAATGGCCTGTCAACAAGTGTCCATGTGTGATTCTTCTCTAGAGAATGAAGTTCTTCTATCATGGCCATCATCTATTTTTCTTTATTTGTCCTAGATACAGCTTCCTGAAAGGTTCTGGGCTCATGATACTCCAAGTCTTCTGCAGTGATGAGTGTATAAGAGACTAGGTTTGCATGGCCAAATCTGACAGGTGGATTGATGTTCCTTCTTTGTCTGTCTCTGACCAATCTGTAATTACTCAGCTCATGTGTGTTATCATCTTCTGCTTCATGTCCATCTTGATCATCATTATTCTGTTGATTACCTTCTTCAGCTGGACCAAAATCATCCTATTGAGTCTCCACCTTCACTAGTAAGGTCCCTTCAGTAGTGTCTTCATCAGTGCCCTGAGAGTTGGTAGTAACTTTGTAGCCCATTTTCTGTTCATTGAACACCACATCTCTACAGACTATACATTTCTGCTTCCCAGGTTCCATACGCCAGAGTTTGTATCCCTTTACTCCCTTAGGATATCCTATGAAAACACACTTTAGTGCTCTAGGTTCCAATTTCTCTTGCCTAATATGTGCATAAGCTTGACATCCAAATGTTGGGGTTATACTAAAAAGTATGCTTTTACTTTGTATAACCAAACTGAAGTTTCTTATTTATTTACTTAAATAAATTATTTAATCACTATTGCATTAAATATGAATGAATGTTATATATGTTTATTGAAAACCCATTCAATAAGACAGTACGTATTACGTTGTAGTTAATTTGGTGATACTCTATCACTGAAGATCAAATTAACAGCCCTCGTAATTAAGTACAAATTCACAACCCAGATGGAAATGAACGAACCATCATGAACGGTTGAAGTGTGAGACCCAGATTGGCCTGTCTTGACCAAGGGATCACACTAGCGCATTTAGGTGCGCTGAATGAGGACCTACAAGAGGACAAATTCTTCGGTACTGAATATACAAGAACTAGACCTCAGTGGTGCGTTGTTTCTTAATCTCCGTCCCTTAAATAGGATCGTGTGAAATTAACAACTATTACTTTGACTTATGATGGGAAGAGAGTCAATGCGATTCGATACCTTATATCTTGGGCAATATTATTAATTACATGATGATTGCTGACATTTAAAATGGAGAATCGCGTGCAAGTACGTCTTGCTTGATTTGTCCCCTTGGTGGGCTCATATCCTTTATCATGCCAAATCTTGCAAGTGAAAATTTATTTCCGGCATGGATAATAATGCTGAGTTGTCTTTACTCCAAGGACAAAGATATTAATTAATATAAAACTTGTTCAGTGGCTTAATTAATTAATGGACTAAGATAATCTTAAACGCGAGAAATAATGACTGGGAGCCATGTTATATGTGAAATCATAATATTGGTTAAGATGGATAGTTCAATATTAATTTTATAGTGGAGTAAATTAATATTAATGGACTTGAATAATATTTGGCCCAAAATATTATAGCTTCATAGTCCATTGGAGGTCCAATCTTAATTCTCCTAAAGGCCCCCCAAATAGCCCAAAAATAAAGTCCAATTAATGAGAGAGAGAAGAAAATATTCTTGCTATATTTCCAAGTGTAATTTTCTAAAATCTTGTCTATTAAAGGAAGAAAAGATTGTCTTGATTTTCTTGTAGATATTTTATGGAAAGAGATAATTATTGTAGGAATACATAATTATCCCATAAATTCAAGAAGTCAAATCTTGACTCCTTCTATAGTGTAGATTTCGAAAATATTAGGTAGAAGAGGGGAAAGAGTTTTTTATGGAAAATTTAATTAAGGAGAAAAGAATATAGGAGATATATTCAAGATTTCTTGGAGATCAAGAAAAGATTTTCTTCCTTATTTTCTTGACCTAAAATTTCGAACCCCTCCTCCCTATTTATAGGGGATGAGCTCTTCATTCCCAAGTGAAATTCCATGTGTTGGAAATATTAGAAATCCACAAAGGTGGTAGCAAAATATTTAATTTATCTCCCATTAAAATCGTTCGTTGAAATCTTCCCACCGGATAGCGTTCGTGGACTTTGGAGATATATTTGGGAAGGCTCTTGGGTTGATTCATTCGTTTGATTCTTCAAGAGGTTAGTAATTCCGTAACTCCTAGTTCCGCATGTTTAGGATTTACGTGAATTATGTGTACGCATGTTGTTTATTATTATATTGAATTGATTTAGGATTAATTCATGTTAGTAATTAATTGTTTAATTTAAATATGTATTTAAATAATCACCTCGAATAGATCCGGGCACCCCGATTTTCCCAACAACTGGTATCAGAGCTCTGGTTTCGAGCTCTAATTTTTAAATTGTTATTTAAATTGTTGTACATTAAATTGAAATTGGATAGTAGAATTGCTAGATCTGTTTTACAGGTATCCAATTGTCATGGTATTTAATGTGTTTATTTTCATGCGTATGAATGAATGACTTTTAATTCGACTCGTTCGGATTTATTTTTCTCGTGAGAAAATCCACGAGTAGATTAGGCTATTTTATTTGTTCAATGTAATAGACTAGTCAAGATTTAAGGTATTTATTTTTTTGTTAAATAAATTGTAACCTGATCAAAGACGGAGACGAGTTAAAGACGGATCTAGAACCATACGTGGGCGACGTGCGCCGCGCAAAATGTAACAAGGGAGGCACGCGCTCGGCATAGACGATGCCGCACGCACGGGCCGAGGCACTAGGCGCCAAGGCGGGATCGGCCGAGGCGGGCTGCCGAGCTACCGAGGCGTGCCGAGGCAAGCTGCCAAGGCAGCCGAGGCGAGCTGCCGAGGCTGCCTATAGCACACGGGAAACGTGCGCTGCGCCCTAGGCGCACGAGCACGGGCGCCCGGCCAAGTGGCCGACTGGATGTGGGCGGGCATCCCGGCTGCGAGCTGCTTGGCGTGGCGTTTCAAGACGGAGTTCTCTTCGAGACGAACGAGTGGGAGAAATTTAAGATGGTGTTTCTTCAAAATCAAGCCAAAGAAAATCAAACCATGACAGTTGGATAATTTGTGCCCAATGTGTTTATTTTCTGCTTTGCTTAATTTACTTCTGTTGTATTTTCTTATGCTTTATTTAATTTGTTTAAATGTGTTTGCATGAGAATTGCCCAACGAAAAATCTCAAATTCAAAAATTACTAAGTATGTTTTGATGATTAATTTGTTTTGATACAAATTAATTTTGACCTCCATGATTTATTTATTTGTGAAATTTTTTGGAGAAATTCCCCTACGGGACGGTCAAAAGATAGCTTTCACATGAATAAATTCCTAAAAGGATGATTGTGAATTATTATTAGTGGCGACGATGACCCTCCCACGAGGCACGATCAAAGCGAAGTAATAATTCTGTATTTAATCATGGTTATTACTTAGGTATAAAATTGATATTCATATACTTCTCCGAAGTCCCTGTCAATTTTATATTGGTCAAGTGGGAGCCGACTATTAATTATTTTTTTTAAATTAAAGGTTTGTAACTGTTCTTGTTTGTAACCTGCTTGAATGTGATTTAAATGATGACCCTCCCACGAGGCTCATTTAAATCTGTTTTGAGATGTTGGCTGATGCATGTTCATATTTTTTTGGGATTTTAATATGAATCATGTGATCGAATTATGTGATTTAATTTTGTGTTGATCCGGACATTGACACAAGATGTATGTTTATTTCAGTTCAGTATGTCGTAACCTTTTAATCCACTATTCAATATACTGAAAGAAAACCAACTCATCGGAGAAAACTTTGTTGATTGGAAATGAAAAATTATAATTGTCCTAACTGCACAAGAGCACAAGTGGATTCTTGACATACCAAAAATTCAGATGAGCCAACTGACGAGTCGAAAGTGCGGGGCTCATCAGATCACCATGCAAGAGATGTTGTCGTTGAAAATGGTGGAGGACAACCCCGTAAGGGATTACGTCCTCAAAATTGATGGCCCATCTGAACAAACTTGAGGATCTGGGTGCAGATTATGATCTAGTTACCAGATCAATTTGCTACTCCACTCTCTGCCCAAAAGTTTTTGAGCACTTTGGCTTCGCTAGCTGATTTGTTGCAAGCTTTGGTCGTGGCAGAGACATTGATGGGGCACAAAAACTCAAGCCTTGACGGCAAGTGGTCCATCTTCATCTTCTAGGTCAAGGAAAGGCAAGAAGAAGAAGAGGACCAAAAGCCATAAGCAATCAAACTCAACTGTTGCTAAGGACAATGGTAAGATGAGGGATGCTGGTAGTGTCAATGAAATCTAGAGGGCAAGAGTTTCAACTGCGGTAAAGGACAATGGAGGTTGGCCTGTTCCAATCCCAAAAGGAATGGAAAGAAAGGTAATTCTCACACACTAGTTGTTGAAACCTGTTGGCATCGTACACTTCTCATTCGTGGGTAGTTGATACGGAATCCACTGATCATGTTTGCTTCACGATAACTTAGTGGCAGTGAAATCCTCATCACGTTAGGCGATGCTACGAGAGTGGCAGCTGAAGCAGTGGGAGATGCGCACCTGTCTTTTGCAGACAAGAAGTTAATTTTAAGAGATATTCTTTATGTTCCTATTTTTGGAAAAATCTTATTTCTATTTCTAAGTTATTTAACGATGTATATTCTGTTCGTTTTAATAAAGATGTTACTGTTTTTCATAACGATGTGATTATCTGTCGTGGAACTTTGAGAAACAATCTCTATATTAACTGTGCACATCACTCACAAAATGCATCCTATAACACATCTACTATTTCTTGTAAACGAAAGCGCTTGACTGACGTGAACGAGACACTTCTTTAGCACCTAAGATTAGGTCATATTAACCCGAAAATGCTTCAAAGGTTGGTTAAAGATGGTTCTTTGGGGTCTCTCCAAATTGAGCCATTTCCGACTTGCGAATCGTGCTTGGAAGGTAAAATGACCAAGAGGGCATTTGGAGCTTAGGGGCTTAGAGCTTAAGAAGTGTTAGAAATCGTTCACACCGATGTGTGTGGTCCAATGCAAATCAAAGCTAGAGGTGGCTACGAGTATTTTGTTACTTTTATCGATGATTACTCACGTTACGGATACATTTTCCTAATGAAGCATAAATCTGATGACGAACAGCCTCAGGGGTCTAGACCTTCAGCGTTTGGATGCTTGAGGCTCTCCGCCAAAGAACGAATCGGCAATAATAGGCGACAGGATCCAGGGAAGGAACAACCAATAAACATGCCCGCACACTCAGATCTTCATGATCGTCCTCATGCCAAACAAAAATCGGCGGGAACAAAATTGTCTATCCATCATCGATTGGGTAGTCAAGAACAAGCTTGTAAAGGGGGACTGCCCCATCACGAGCATGACCCACTGGGTCCTCATGATGGGAAACAGCCCCGATCCAAGTCTGTCAGTTCCACAAAATTTGCGGAAATGCAGAAAGCCATCGAGGGATTACAGGCCGACCTGGCCGTGACCAAAGGCCACCCTCGGGCGAGCACAATACCCTGCTCGCCACTATCACCAGCGATCATGGCGGCCAAAATACAAGAGAAAATAGCGAAGACCCGACCACCAGTCCCCATGTTCGATGCTGAGTTTGACCCGCATGTCCATCTCAGCAAATATTCAGACTTTATGATCGCAATGGGTGCCACAGACGCAACTCAGTGCCGATCATTTCCCATAACTTTGGGTGATCGGGCACATAGATGGTTCTCTAATTTGCCCGCTGCGTCCATCACATCTTTCGCTCAATTGGGACAACAATTTCTGTACCACTTTTCATCCATGTGTGCTCGCCCAGCGCCAAAACAAAGGTTGCGTATTTTTCCCAACTAAAAGGTGAGTCTGATAGAGCATACATCGAAAGATTTGACAAATATCTGTATGATGGGGCCCCAGTTGAAGAGGATGCCAAGATCCTAGCGGTGGTCGGGGGCCTGACTCTAAACACTGATATGTGGAAGGCCATGCATCAAGACTGGCCGAACACATATTCAGAATTCCGAGAGCGAGTGGCCAAAATCATAGCCATGCAAGATTTGCTCGCCCAATCACGATTGGGTCAGGAACCTACAACTAGGAAAGTTTTCAGGAAGAAAATAATGAATGAAGGGGGGTACAAACCCCCAAGCTCTTTCAAACCATTCGAAGAAAGAGCAGAAGCAAACGCCCTGCGAAGTCTTCTGGGCATTTCCGCAGAAACAATCTTTAACCAAATCAGAGATCGGGACATGTTGGATAGGCCGAGAAGAATCATAATGGACAAGCATCGGCTTAATGCTTCCAAATATTGTAACTATCACGAGTACATCGGGCACAATACAGAAGATTGTCGCGATTTACTCCGCCAACTTTGGAAGCTTTACGAGGATAATCGTCTTACCCAATTTTTAAAAAAGCCGGCGAGTAGAGACTCCCGAACAGAAAAAGCAGAAGATCGAAGGGGTAAACGTAAAGCCGAATAAACATCTGACAGTGATCCCGAAGAATCACGTAAGAGGTCTGAAATGCCCAAAAGAGGGCTTCCTACTGTGGGAAGAGGTCGAGAAAGTCAAGAGATTCACATGATACGTCTTGAATATGGTCCAGTGGGTGGATGTTACCAGGCACCATCATTATCGAACAGACGTAAGAAGATGGAGATGCGTGCCATGTAAAGCATTCATCAGGTAAAGGTGGCGAGCACATCAGCTAGCTCGCCACCCTCACACCAAATCATGTTTTCAGAAGACGATCTCGACGGTATAATAACTCCCCACAATGACTCCTTAACCATTAGTGCTCGACTCCTCGGGTTGAAGGTGCACCGCCTCCTGGTTGACACCGGAGCTTATGCGAACATTTTGTTCGCCAATACCCTTCACCAGATGGAAAAGCAAGTTGGGGACTTGAGCAGTTATATTGAACCTTGCGATCATACCATAATGGGTTTTGGGGAATTTGTAACCCGACCCTATGGAATGATTAGGTTAGGAGTCGAGTTAGAATCAACTCTGAATCCGGAGATCCGACGAACTAGAATGCTAGATTTTGTAATCGTCGATGCTCCGTCTACTTATAACGGGTTCCTAGGTCGCCCATTTATTCAGGAATTTAAAGCGGCCTGTTCTACTTACTATTATTGTGTCAAATTCCCAACACAAGATGGAACAGGTAGCGTAAAAGGAGATCAAAAGAAAGCTCGAGATTGTTTGCTATCATGTGCACCAGAAAAACAAAATATTGTTAACATGATGGAGCAAACATGGGAGATCGGTGAGTCAAGCCAACAGGCAAATATGTTGCCAACATGTTCGAACATATCTTTGACGAACACAAGTTTGACGAGCACAGCTCCTCGCGCGAACACAGAATGCGCGAACACACAATCCGGGAAGGCAACTCATGTCCCAGATCTCCCAGATCTAATGAATATTGATCCGCTAAGCGAGTAAACGGACCTAGAACCTCGCATAGGTTTCGAACCCATGGAGGTTGATGACGAGCACCGGGGGACCATTTAAGATCCTCGGTGGAAGCAAAAAAGAAAACGAGCAACACCTGTCGAACAACTGGAGCCTATCAACATCGACCTGAACAGACCTGAGTTAGAAGTGTTCATTGGTTCAGAATTACCTGAACCAATTCGAACAGAAATGATTGCTTATCTTCAAGCAAACTTGGATGTGTTCGCATGGTCGCACGAGGTCATGGTTGGAATTGATCCAAAACATGCATGCCATTCCCTCAACCTTGATCCAATACAAACTCCAGTTATCCAGAAGCGCAGAAAGTTTAGTCCGGAAAAGTATGCGGCAATGAATAGTGAAATCAAAAAGTTGCTTGACAACAAACTGATTCGAGAGGTGAAATGCCCAAGATGGCTTGCGAACCCTGTGCTCGTCCGCAAGTCTAATGGATCTTGGAGACTATGTATTGATTTCACTGATTTAAACAAGGCATGTCCGAAAGATAACTTCCCGATGCCGCATATCGATTATTTGGTCGATAATACAGCAGGCCATGAACTCATGACTTTCATGGATGCATTTGCTGGTTATCACCAAATACCCATGCATCCGGACGATCAAGAGAACACAACATTCTACAGTGAAAAGAATATGTACTGTTGGCAACGCATGCCATTCGGATTAAAGAATGCCGGTGCAACATATCAACGTTTGGTGAACAAAATGTTCGACGAACACATCGGCCGAACAATTGAGGTATATATTGATGATATTGTGGTAAAGAGCGAACATAAGGAAGATCACATCACCACCTCACACAAACGTTTGATATACTCAGGGAATACAACATGAAGCTAAATCCGAAGAAATGCAGCTTTGGGGTTCACTCAGGAAAATTCCTCGGACATATGGTCAGTCAACAAGGGATCAAAGTGAACCCATCAAAGATTCAAGCCATGCTCGATATGCAAGCCCCCAGGAGTGTGAAAGAGGTCCAAAAGTTAACCGGACGTTTAGCTTCCGTGAGCCGGTTTATATCACGAACTGGGGACAAGTGCAAACCTTTCTTTGATGCATTAAAGAAGGGGAAATTCCAGTGGACCGAGCATTGCCAAAACGCATTCGAATCATTGAAGCAGTACCTTGCAGATACTCAGACACTGTCTAAGCCTGTCCTAGGCGAACAACTCTATTTGTATCTTGCTACATCCGAACATGCAATCAGTGCTGTGCTCGTACGGGCAGAAGGGACCACACACTTGCCCGTTTACTATGTAAGCCAAGTGCTTAAAGAAGCCGAGCTCCTGTACCCTCCACTGGAAAAATTAGCATATGCTCTCGTAATGAGTGTTCGGAAATTGCGACCATACTTTTTCGATCACTCAGTCGAGGTACTGACCACCTTCCCATTGCTCCAAGTCCTCCACTGGCCAGATACTGCAGGCAGATTACTCAAATGGGCGGTGGAGTTAGGACAATTCGGCATTACTGTTGGGAGATGAATTTAATAAAAGATATATGATTTTGATTAAGATCCCAAAACCCCTGAGTATAACATGTTCAGAATAATCTTGATAGTTGAGTCGATTCGGCCAGAGTATTCAGGATGTTATCTGCAAAAATGTATAGTCGCAGATATAAATCAGATAGGTTCTCAAGACTCAAGAACTCAAGATGTTTCAAGAAACCGAAGTTTCAAAGATGAAACCAAGTTTCTTAAGACTCAAGAAGAAACCGAGAATCAAGACTCAAAGGAGAAATCGAGAATCAAGACTCAAAGAGAAATCGAGAAACCGAGAATCAAGACTCAAAGGAGAAACCGAGTAATCAAGACTCAAAGATGAAGACTCAAGATATCGGCCAAGATATCATCAAGACTCAAAAGACTCAAGACTAAAAGACTCAAGACTCGAAGACTCAAGACTCGTAAGACTTCAACACTCGTAAGACTCAAGACGCAAGATCAAGACCGAGAATCAAGATCAAGAATATCGGCGCACAAAGAATTATCAAGACTCAAGAATGTATCAATGCTCAAGATAAACCTCAATGTTCCGAGGCACCTAATATATCTATCTCAAGGATGCAATATCGAGAAGATCGCGATTCCTTAGAGAAATAGATATTTGCCAAGACATTCAAATGCGCATAAAAGGAACTAAGTCGAGGTGTTAAGGTTATAAAGAACTCGTAGTTTATAACCAAAAAGAACCGCTGAAGGTGTTTACCTTTAATCGAGACAAAAGTAAAAAAGAGGAAGACAACATCAGACTATACCGACATCGACAAAGGGATATTTCAAAAAAAGATGTCAAGTACAAAGTTCCGCATCGCAAAAAAGTGAAGATCGGCTACATGAAAGGCTATTGCCTAAAAAACGTTAGGGAGTTTCAAACCCTAAATATAGTCGTTCCTCACACACCATAAGAGGAAACTCACGAAGCTATCTCTCCAACGGATAGTTTTCAAGAGTGACCTTGGTGTATGCCTATAAATACTGGTGACCCTCTACATTGTAAGGTTACGGGAAATTTATAAGCAACTCAAAGAGCTCAAACTTATTATCGCAAAGTTAAAGCACTCGAAAAACTTAGAATTTCCCAAGTGCTTTTATATTGAAGAGAGCTCACTATACTAAGCCTAGATTGATAAGACATATCCGAAGCTTAGTCGAGATATCCTAACCCATTGCATTGTACTTCATTGTAAAGGATATCTCACCCTAGTTGGAAACCAACCGAGAAACCCCAAACCCTTGAGAAGGTAGTTGGAGTGTGTTTGTTGGTGAGAAGAGTTGTAAAGAGTTAGTAAACTACGCGGAGTAGTCAGAAAACTCTAGAGGAGAAGTTAGTAAGCTACAGAGGTAGTCTGAAAGCTTGTTTGTGTTTGAGTAAGTAAACTACGGAAGTAGTCAGAAAGCTCAAGGTCGGGTTGAGTAAGTAAACTACGTGGAGTAGTCAGAAAGCTCAGGGCCGAGTTGAGTAAGTAAACTACGCGAGGTAGTCAGAAAGCTCAGAAGTGATTAGTGAATTTCTCTGAGGATCAGAGAGAGTGGACGTAGGAGCTTGAGTCTCGAACCACTATAAACCGGCTTTTTGTTTATTGCTTTCCTTATCTCGTGCTTAACCGCCGCATCACCGAGTTTGAAAGCATATTTTTCACTGGTATTTCAGTTGGAATCAATCCACTGGAAGTTGCATGTAATTGAATCACAGCCTAATCATTATTCCATTAAAGGAAGGTTTTCAGCAAAGCTTAAAACGAGTATAAACTAAAGGGCCAACCATTCCTTTGTCCGAAAAGTAGCTAGAACAGATAGTTACCAAACCGAACTTACTCTTCGAGGGTTCAATAAGTTAGTTATCTGATCCAAGCAACTCGGGATCTCTGACACACTCGGGACTCGGTTGGGATTATCTCGAGGTTTCGAAAGCGGCTTCGATCACCGTCTCGAGACTTTGACTCAGAGTGATTTGTGCTTCTCAGGACCTAATCTTCAGGATTATCTGACCCAAGCTGAACTCAGTAAGAAAAAGTTTTAAAAACTCTGAACACGTGTATTCCCCCCCATACATGTGTAAGACTCGTTTGCACCGGGACCAACAAGTGGTATCAGAGCAGTGGTTCAACTTGACCACCTGCTTTGTTGACCAAAGTTTTTTTGCTAAAAATACTTGTGGTCTATCTGAACTGATCTTATTTGCTGAATTCTTAAAAGACTCAGTTAAAATGTCTTCTAAGAAACTTCCCATGTTCTCAGTGGAGAACTATGATTTATGGAGACTGAGAATGCAGGCTCACCTGTATTCCAAACACGAACGAATGTGGAGAGTGGTCTCTCAAGGACCATTCCAATTTACTGTGGTGAATCCCAGAGGAACAGAAGATGAGAGAATTGATCCTAGAGCAGAATTTCCTAAGTCTGATGACCAACTTACTCTTGAGGAGAGAAAGTTAGTCAATTTAGACTATATTGCTAAAGACACACTATACAGTACAATTGATGATGGTGTGATGGGAATGATCTCTCACTGTAATACTGCTAAAGAAATTTGGGATACACTAGCTGTAATGTGCCAAGGCACAGATCATATAAAAGAAAACAAACTTTCAGTGGCAATTGGAAAGTTTGATAGTTTTGAAATGGATGATGGTGAATTAATAGACAAATTGAAAGTCAGATTCACTAGCATCATGAATGATCTAAATGCACTTGGAAAGAAATATCCACAAAGAGAAGTTGCATTGAAAATTCTTAGAGGTCTTTCTAAGAAATGGGATATTCATGTAGTGGTGATTGAAAACACCAAAAACATTAATTCAATGCCCTATCAACAAGTCTTCTCTGAGCTGAAAGCCTATGAATTTGTAATTGATAAGAAATCCAAAAAGGCTGACAGCAAAGATGATTCATCATCTAGTAAGAATGTGGCTTTAAAAGCCAAAGATAAAACCTCAGAAAAACTAGAGAGTTCGAGAACCCCATGCCAAAAATCGGGATGAGCTTGAGGAAAAGCTAGCACTGATGGCAAGGAGGTTTGAAAGACTTAATAGTAGATTTGGAAAATACAAAAGCTATTACAGAACCACAATACACTGAAGAAACCTAAGGACGAGATCAACCGAGAAGAAGAAGGACACGAAAAGTTCGAGGGATCTTCATCCGCAAAAGAAGGACTCCAAGTCCAAAGAAGAAAGTGATCAGGATGATGATACCAACATATGCTATAATTGCCAAAAGAAAGGTCACTTCCAGTATGATTGTCCAGATTTGAGTGTTAAGGAGAGAAGAGAAAGGCAAGCTAAAAGAGACAAGAAGTTCTCTAGCAAAAAGGCCATGGTTGCGGTTAAGAACACTCGAGGAGGATCTAGCTCTTCGATGAAATATTCTCGCAAAGAAAAGTGATGACATCCGTCTGATGGCCATTGAGGAGGTAAACTCATCTTTCTCTTGTTGCTCCTACACTAGCACAAGAGTTTTCAAGTTCCACCGAAAAACAAATCATTTTGACCTGATGGATTCTTTTGAGAATCGATGAAGGACTATGCCGCTTTTTACAAGAACTCGCTAAATAGAACTCAAGAGCGTAATAAGGAACCGAAAGTTTGAAAATCTAAAATGGAAAGACTCTAGCAATACCGAAATCACTTCTCAATTAATGGGAGCTACTGATGAACTGGATGTTCTCACAACTCTCAGAGAAAGAGAAGTTGATAATGACCCTAACTGAAAAGCTAGAGAAATCCAATCAAGAGATTCAAATTTAATCGACTAAGTTCAATGACCTCTCGAGAAGCATGAAACTCTACAGAATCCGTGAGGATAGTGCACGAAAGAAGTTAACTCTATTGAATAATGCATCTAATGTAATAGATGAAATTCAGAGTTACCGAGATCTGTCACTATAAAATCTGGATTGGGATATATTCCGGGGGAACCTCACAAGGTCATCCAATCTTTGATCAAGTAGCAAGAAGACAATCTTTGTAAAATCAGTGGCACCAATACTTCAAACCGAAGAAATGCCCAAGGTGTTAGACAAGGGTAAAGGACCTATGGTCTCAAAGAAACCCGAATGATCGGGTTAGAAAGCCCAAACCTCGGTGAAGGCTAGAAAACCTCGAAAGCGATCGATTGAAAAATTTCGTGCAAGTACTTCAAAGCCTCAGGCTAAGAATGCAAACCCGAAAAGGCTCCACATCGAACCATCGGAGGAATCCTCGGATGAGAAACACTCAAGAGAGACATTCTCAATCAAGAGACCAAGTCCTCGAGATAATGAAAGACCAGATTTCAAAGATGCATAACTGAACCCCACTTGCCTAAGGGTAAAGGTTATCTGAACCCGAGTCATCAAAGATTTAGACCGGCTGCACTGAAGCCAAAGCAAATGAACAGAAGGCCTGAACCAAAGAAAAATTCAAAAGCCCATGTTCATACTAAGGCTAGCACACATACACAGAAACTGCTAAGGCACCCAGAGTAGTAAATGTGTATGTTGATGTTTATGGAAGACAAATTAGCCACTCTAAAGTGATTAGAGTTGTCAGGCAGATTTAGATTCCAAAAGGTACATCTAACCTTGTAGGACCCTACACAAATTGGGTACCTAAGAATTGATCTGTTTTTCAGGAGGAAAACAAGGGCACCGAGCTGATTAAAGATCACATAGCACTGATGAGCAGAGATGAAAAGACTCCTGATGTATGGTATCTTGACAGTGGATGTTCAAGACATATGAAAGGATTCAAGAAGATACTCAGTGACTATGTTGAACAAAGAGGCCCACAGATCACTTTTGGAGATAACTCCAAGGGACAGACTGAAGGATATGGAACTTTGGAAATCGACTCAGTTCATATCCATGGTGTTTCATATGTATCTGGATTGAAGCATAATTTGCTTTCAATAAGTCAATTCTGTGATAAGGGTTTTAATGTTGAGTTCTCTAAGAACTTATGTTTTGTGAAAGATGACATCTCACAGAAAGTACTACTGACTGGTACAAGAAAAGGAAATGTGTATCTTGCTGATTGGAGTTTAACTCCTAAAGATACATGTTTGGTTGCTAAAAGTTCCACAGATACCAGTTGGTTATGGCATAAAAGAATGAATCACCTGAATTTTAAAACCCTGAACAAGCTTGTAAGATTAGCTCTTGTAAGAGGGTTGCCTAATGAAGTGTTCAGTAAGGAACATATTTGTGATGCATGCCAAAAAGGAAAACAAATTAGAGCATCATTTAAAAGCAAAGTAGATGTTTCTACTGACAGAATACTTCAGTTACTGCATATGGATCTTTTTGGTCCTATAACACTAGTGAGCACTAATGGCAGGAAATACACATTGGTAGTAGTTGATGACTACTCAAGATATACTTGGGTCATATTCTTACTCAGTAAGAAAGAGACTCAGATAAAGCTGCCAGAATTACTGAAAAGGCTCAGTATTGAGAAAAATCTGAGTGTGGTCAAAATCAGATCTGACAAAGGAACTGAATTTATAAATCATATCATATCTGATTATTGTGCAGAAAATGGAATTTCACATGAAACATCAGCTGCAAGGACCCCTCAACAAAATGGTGTTGCTGAAAGAAGGAACAGGACTCTGAAAGAAGCTGCAAGGACAATGATAGCTGAAGCTGATATTCCTAAAAGGTTTTGGGCTGAAGCTATCAACATTGCATGCTACTCTCAAAACAGATCTATGCTGACCAAGAGTCAAGGCAAAACACCCTATGAGCTTTGGAATGAAAGGAAGCCTCTTGTTTCTTTCTTTCGTGTGTTTGGTTGCAAGTGTTTCATACACAATAATGGTAAAGATCAGTTGAAAACATTTGATAGTAAAGTTGATGAAGGAATATTCTTAGGATATTCTGAAGTCAGTAAAGCTTTCAGAGTTTACAACTGTAGGACTCTTATTGTGGAGGAAACACCTCATGTTGTTTTTGATGAATCTACTTGTGTTCAGAAGAAACAGGAACATGATGCAGATGAACTGACTAAGAGGATCACCAGATTAAGCCCGAAAACGAAAAGATAAATCATCCACTTCGAACTCGAAAAGAAGAAGTCGGTCACATCCTATGATTGGAGTGACTCGGACTCGAATAAAGAAGTTCGGGATGGAACTCGAGATGGTGAGACTCGGGAAAAACAACACTCAAAGGTGACCAATCTGAATGCAGACACCAGCCGGACTCGGTATGTGATGCCAATGAAGATGTGGTCACAAATGAGGCAAATTCTCGAATCTATCAACCAAAGGGGAACAAATGTCTCGACAATGTTCTCAATAGAATTTCCACGAGGAAGATGATTCCCTTTCCCTTTCTCGTTGTTCCCGAAGTTTATCGATTTAATCGAACCTAGCATTTCAAATGTTGAGGATACTCTTGAAGGGGGAACATCAAGAAGGAAATGGTTAGATAGTCATCCTACAAGTCGATTGTGGGTGATCTAACCGAAGGTGTTAAAACAAGAAGGTTCCATGGTGAGAGTGCACTATTCTCGCCGCTTCCTATCGGAGAAAAAACCTCTTGAGATTGGTGAAGCTCTACAAGATTCTCATTGGATTATTGCTATGCAAGATGAAATAAATCAATTATCAAGGAATGAAGTATGGGAGCTAGTAGATAGACACTGAAAAAGGCACAATGTCATTGGAACCAAGTGGGTTTTTAAGAATAAAAGAGATGAAAACAACAACATTGTAAGAAAAGGCAAGGCAAGGCTAGTTGCACAAGGTTATTCCCAAGAAGAAGGCTTGGATTATGATGAAACCTTTGCACTGTTGCAAGACTAGAAGCCATCGATTGTTTCTTGCATATCTTTGCCCACATGAAGTTCACGGTCTATCAAATGGATGTGAAAAGTGCATTTCGAAGCGGTGTGCTTAAAGAAGAGGTTTATGTGGAACAACCTCCCGGTTTCAAACAGAATGACCAGAAGTTTACTGTGCTCGGAAAAGCTTTGTATAGTCTCAAGCAAGCACCCGAGCATGGTATGATACTCTTTCTCGGTTTCTTCTTGACCATGGTTTTGTCAAAGGAACTGTTGATAGAACTCTATTCAGGGATAGAAGATGGGGAAGATATCTTCTTGGTTCGGATATATGTTGATGACATCATTTTTGGATCTCCAAACCATCACCGTGTGAAAAGTTCTCAACACCGATGAAAAGGCAAGTTTGAGATGTCAATGATGGGAGAGATGAATTTCTTTCTAGGTCTTCAAGTGAAACAATCAAAGGAAGGAATATTCATCAACCGTGCAAAAGTACACCGAGATCCGATTGCCAAATATGGTGTACAGACTGCAATGCGATTAGGATTCCCATGAATACTAACTACAAAATGGATCCCGATTACGAAGGAAATCGGTGTGTCATAATCGATTATAGAGGAATCATTGGATCATTGCTTTCATCTCACGACAAGTAGGCCGGATATAACATTTGTTTGTTGGGATATGTGCAAATACCAAGCTAATCCTAAGGCTAGTCACATGGAGGTTGCCAAAAGATATCTTGAAGTATCTTAAGGGGCACGATGAATAGAGGATTGTGGTATCCAAATGATGATAACCTTGAATTAACCGGGTTACTCGATCTTGATTATGGAGGTTGCTTGAAATTGACAGAAGTCCACTACGAGAACTTGTCAATTTCTAGGAAGTGGTGATATCTTGGTTTTTTGAAGAAACATACCTCGGTAGCAACCAAGATTACTCTTTTGGTGAATACATGGGTCGCAGAAAGTCTGCGTGCTCGATTCTTTTTCGCTCGCATACAACAATTAAGGGATTATAAAGTTGTAGCCAATGAAGTACCAATATTTTGTGACAATAATAGTGCCATTGCTATTTCACAAAATCGGTATTGCACACCGATGCAAGCATGTGGATATCGACATCACTTCATCGTAGATCATGCCGAGAAAAAGGACACAAGGATGGAGAAAATTCATAATTGATAAGCGGATAGGCGATATCTTGACTAAACCTTTGGTCAATCAAGATTTCGGGAACTTTCGATTGAATTAGGGATGTTAGATCCAGTATAGAGTAAAATCTGAAAAATTGAAGGTTTTCGGATGTATGAAGTTTTCTCGAATTCTCTCTTGAGAAGCTCGGGATAAAATAGAAATACTTGAATCGAGTCTCGAAACTCAGATTCTTCAAGGTCGAGATTCGGGATTATCTTGAACCCATTCAATTTTCTCGATATTATCTTGACATTTTATCAAGGTTAGTACTCAGTAAGACTGATAGAAGAGAAATTAGTCTGAAGAAGTAATGACTCATGCAACTCATTTATTGCTTAAGTGAAGCTCAGTAATCATTTGCAATAAATACAAAACACCTAAGGAATGTTTTGGGCGGGATCGTTTGAAATTCTGAAAAAGGTCAACAGTCATTTAATGCTCTGTTACATTAATGACCAATGAGGATAGATTGGCGGCTTACTTTTCGGGGATCGTCTGTTCGTATACCCGATTAATCGGAGATTAATCTCAACCGTTGCTTTTCACCTAACCAACGCGATTTCCCACGATCTCGAAACTATTTATACTCCAATAAGTCATTCAAGCCAAATTTTATCAAACCCTTCGTTCTCAAAATCCTCTGCAAGAAAATCCCCTTTTGCCCAGAAAACCCTAAACCCCTAAATCTTCAATCTCTCAAATGGCTCCTACCATTTTTGATAAATTAGCCGAAACCAACAAACCCTGGTATGAGTTCGTTGTCTCGCTCGATAGCACAACCAATTCCAAACCAGAAGAGGAGGCTCTCCATATGATTCGATTGGCCAAACTCACTCATCTCGTCGCAAGCCGACCGGACCAAGAATATGCAAAAGAGGTAATCGAGTTCATCTGTAATTTGAGGATAGATGAAGAGGATGGTATGCATTCTGAGATTACTGTATCACATTTAGAGCAGTCGTCCAAATACATCGATTTTGAAAGGGAATTGTATATAATTCCGAATAATTTAAATGATGTTTTTGAGCTCTGTGATAAGGGAGAGGATCCTGCCATGTATATGTTGGGTAGAGAGCAGGAGTATTTAGATAGGATTCCTGAGAATCCTGTGAAATTTGAGGCAACATTGCATAAGAGGCATTTGAAGCCACAATATCGAGTTTTGATGGATATTGTGAGCAAAAGCATCATGAGCCTTACGGGGAGTTTTGAGCAGATCAATACCCCAAAGCTCCGATTGATGGCGGCGATCGAGGCCTCACCCACCACTGACTTCAACTGGCTCAAATTTTTGATTCAGATGGTGAGTGAACAAGTCAAAGTCATAAGAAAGGTTGACGGGGCTATCACGATTAAAGGCAAGATCCACCATGCAACCAAAATAGCTTTTATTTTGGAGATGTGCAGAGAGGAGGAGGATATCTTCACCAATTCGACCCCATTCCCTAAGTCCAAGGTGCTCTTCAAGCCCATTGCTGTGAAGAAACAGGCCATCAGAGGGAAGAAAGAAAAGAAAGCAGAATCACCAAAAGCTGCTGCTGCTGCTGCTGCTGCTACTGAAGAGACCCAACAAACTAGGGGGAAGGTTTTGTTGGAGGCAAAGAAGGAAGCGAGGGAGTAAAAATGATGAAGGTAAGAACCTTGCTCCAAAGCGCCAGAAGATTGGTGGTTCTCACCGGCGAAGATGGCAAAGGATTCTCAAGAGAGTCAACCCGAGGGCCAAACCGCTCGAGATTCGCCATTGCAAGTTTTGGCTCAAAGTTATCTCTAAGGCACGAGAACAGATCGAGGAGCAGTCTTCTCTCGAGGTGCTTGAGATCCAAATTTCATACAAAAAATTTCTCAGAAATTTTAAGGAACTCAGCCTCGAGATTCCTACCAAAGATGTGCAGCCAGACAAAGAGCCAACTCAGAGTCAATTCGAGGACGCGCATACCAAAGCCCCGTAACCCACTCAGATGCAAAATCGAGGACCTCGATCAAGACAACATACAGATGACTTTGAGACTCGTGAGCAAATTTATTCTTGATGAGCTCCCCGAAAGTGATCTATCATCTTGATCCTCAAATTGATGCTTCAACCGAACCAGAGAGCCCGAGATGGAAGAAGGAGAAGTCAAGAAGGCGAGTGGAGGAGCAAGGGGGAACGGGTTCATTCTAGATCACACCGAAAGCTCAAAATTTCATACCCCGATCTGCAAGATGTCTTCTTCGATTAAGGTCGATCGTGTTCATCCTCAATCGACTCTTCCAGAGATGCTTGACATTGCCAGATTGCAGGAAGACCGGTGGAATGAGGGAGACAAAACTTCCCGACCGACTTCTCAGTGGTTCGGTGAGGACAAAGCTCGTAATGAAAATTTCAGATTTTGATGAGCCGTTCGGAAGAAGTTAATCGAGAGGAGAGCTAAAAGTTGGTGCCCCTAAAGATCGAGACAAATCTCAAGATGGAGATGGAGACCAACAGGAGATCTTGAGGATCGGGCCTCGATTGAGAAGGAAACTTCGCCGATCAACCTGAAATCTTTCAACCTCAGACTGAAGCTAGCACTCTTCAGGTACCTTTTGGCACTATTAAAAATTATGCCAAAGTTACTGAAAGTACTATATTTAATTCTGAATTGTTCGATGTACGATCGAGGCTCGATTGGAGACTGGAGCTCGGGATGAAGTCAAGCTCAGATGATCAATCGGCCTGAAGGTCACGAAGGTTCCCCGAGATTGACCTCACCCTTGATGGAGAAGCTTGAGAAGGTTGAGCCAATGATGATCAAGATTGCTCAGATGGAAGAAACATTGCCCAACCAAGCTCAGAAGATGGAAAATCTTAGTCACTCTTCAGAACTGGTGCAAATAAAAAACACTCTGACCTCACAGATGACCTCCATGGAAGAAAAGCTGAATGAAACGCCGGAGGAGTCAAAATTTGAAGTTAGTCTTGAATCGAAATTAAAGCACCGGAGAGAACCAATTCTAGAGGTGAAATAGGCAGAGAGGAATGATGTGATGATCAAGTCTGCTTATTGAGGAAATGAGCTCGATCTTTCATGACCAAGATGACAGAGATGTTTAAGGAGGCTCTCTCTGCCGGTTGCCCCCATCTCTCAAGAATTTTTCGTGGCTAAGAACCACATCGTGAGGTGGAAGACGAACAAGATCGAGATAAGCGAGAGAGGTGCGTTTGTGTGAGCAAAGAGCAATATCACATGGACACAACACTCTCCGGACTTCTTCCAAATTACGGTGCCAAGAAGGGGGAAAAGGAAGGTGAAGACTTCAGGAAATTATTGGCACGTACTTTGAAGAAAAAGGCTCAGAAAGATGCTGAAATGTATAATCTATCTAAAGCCTTGAAAGAAGTCGAAGCTACTGACAATATGAAGTTCGCTCAGGTGGAGAAGCCTATCTACACTCGAGTTTCTGAGGAAACCATGCTTGATGTTGCAAAAGAGAAACTGAGTGCTAGAACTAAGGTTGGAACAAGCCAGGCTGGTGCTGAATTGCCTATAAAGAGAAAAGCCTTGGGCGTTGTTGAACCTATAAGCAAGCGTGCGAAGGCTTCTAAGCCAATCCAGAGAAAGCTAATTCTGGATGATGATGAAGAATCTGAGTCTCAACCTCAGAAGAAAATCTTCAACACAAGAGATGCTCTGAAGTCACTCCAGATAGGACAAGCTAAGAAAGTTTCTGCTTCGGTCTCAGGCGTGTCTGTGATCAGAAAGAAAATAGAAAAAGAGCAGAAGCGTAGGAGTGAATTCAAGAAGTTTGCGAGCAAGAGGAAAGGGGCATCAAGAGCACAAAAATTGCCCCACGTTGATAAATGGATGCCTATCAAATTCAACGATATCTGGGAAGAGGTCAAGAGAACCTTCTGGTTCTATTATGATGTGCTCAGGGAATGGAGAGGGGAAGCTCAGAGCCAAATGAAGCATTCATTGAATATCTCCTAACCTTCTATCCAAAATATCTCCAAAGCTGGATTAACCTTGCGGATGAAGGAGAGATGCAGATAGTAGCCCCCGGCCCATATACTTACCCTCCTCCAAGACTTGATAATGGCCTGGTGAATGAGAAGGTCATTACTCAAGAAATTGCTCAGTATGCTGGTCAGTTGGGTTTGACAGGAAACAGTCCGGATATCATTAAGGAGAGAAATGAGCTGAAGAAGAGCTATTTCGGAATGTTCGACCTGGAGGTACCAGCTGATGAAGTTGAAGAAGAAGCAAACTGAAGAGCAGAAGACTGAAGAGCCAAATCTGAAGACTGAAGACTGAAGACTCAGAAGATTCTTGTAATCTTTAAATTTTTGTCTTTTTGATTTTGTTGATAAGACTCATTGTAATCTGTAATGGTATACCAATCATCAATGAAAACTTATCATTTATGCTCACAAGATAATATCTCATTATCTTATTTACATGTCTTTTTATTTTGATATGCTGAATGAATGTCTCTGAACTGATTGTATGTTGATAAGAGGGAAATTGTTTAAGTATTTGGTGATGAACTATTTAAGAAAATTCATTACTATAGAAATTGTTGAATGATTAAGTATTGGGAGATTCTCTAAAATTGTTGGGAGATTCTCCGATTCAGGAAATTGTTGGGAGACATAACCAATCATGTAATAGGATAAACTGAAACCCGAGTATAGGTTATATGTTTGTAACAAGATAGGTTTTGGCATCATCAAAAAGGGGGAAATTGTTGGGAGATGAATTTAATAAAAGATATATGATTTTGATTAAGATCCCAAAACCCCTGAGTATGACATGTTCGAATAATCTTGATAGTTGAGTCGATTTTCGTTTTAGAGTATTCGGGATGTTATCTCGCAAAATGTATAGTCAATGATATAGATCGATAAGTTCAAGACTCAAGAACTCAAGATAAGCCAAGAAACCGGTTTCAAAGATGAAACCGAAGTTTCTAAGACTCAAGAAGAAATCGAGAATCAAGACTCAAAGAGAAACCGAGAATCAAGACTCAAAGAGAAATCGAGAATCAAGACTCAAAGGAGAAATCGAGAATCAAGACTCAAAGGAGAAACCGAGTAAATCGAAAACTCAAAGATGAAGACTCAAAGATATCACCAAGATATCATCAACACTCAAGACTCAAGACTCGTAAGACTCGTAAGACCCCAAGACTCGTAAGACTCAAGACGCAAGATCAAGACCGAGAATCAAGATCAAGAATATCAAGGCATAGTAATTATCAAGACTCAAGAATGCATCAATGCTCAAGATAAACCTCAATATTCTCGAGGCAATC
Source organism: Stenogyne calaminthoides (assembly GCA_037126765.1). NCBI lineage: Eukaryota > Viridiplantae > Streptophyta > Magnoliopsida > Lamiales > Lamiaceae > Stenogyne > Stenogyne calaminthoides. The sequence goes on from JBBCBC010000034.1 coordinate 19,584,380, forward strand.
AATATATCTATCTCAAGGATGCAATATCGGTAAGATCGCGATTCTTAGAGAAATAGATATTTGCCTGCATATTCAAATGCGCATAAAAGGAACTAAGTCGAGTGTTGTTAAGGTTATAGCAACTCAGAGTTTATAACCAAAAGAGCCGTTGAAGGTGTCTTCCTTTAACTGGAGACAAAAGTCAAAAAGATGAAGACAACACTGTACCACACTGACAGTGACAGTGACAGGTCCCAAGTGCTCTTATATTGAAGAGAGCTCACTATACTAAGCCTAGATTGATAAGACATATCCAAAGTTTAGTCAAGATATCCTAACCCCTTGCATTGTACTTCATTGTAAAGGATATCTCATCCTAGTTGGAAACCAACCAAGAAACCCCAAACCCTTGAGAAGGTAGTTGGAGTGTGTTTGTTGGTGAGAAGAGTTGTAAAGAGTTAGTAAACTACGCGAGTAGTCGAAAAACTCTAGAGGAGAAGTTAGTAAGCTACAGAGGTAGTCTGAAAGCTTGTTTGTGTTTGAGTAAGTAAACTACGGAAGTAGTCAGAAAGCTCAAGGTCGGGTTGAGTAAGTAAACTACGTGGAGAGTCAGAAAGCTCAGGGCCGAGTTGAGTAAGTAAACTACGCGAGGTAGTCAGAAAGCTCAGAAGTGATTAGTGAATTTCTCTGAGGATCAGAGAGAGTGGACGTAGGAGCTTGAGTCTCTGAACCACTATAAACTGCTGTGTTGTTTATTGCTTTCCTTATCTGTGCTTAACTGTTGCATCACTGAGTTTGAAAGCATATTGTTCACTGGTATTTCAGTTGGAATCAATCCACTGGAAGTTGCATGTAATTGAATCACACCCTAACCACTATTCCATTAAAGGAAGGTTTTCAAAGAAAGCTTAAAACGCAGTATAAACTAAAGGGCCAACCATTCCAGACATCCGAGTAGCTAGAACGGATAGTTACCAAACCGAACTTACTCTTCGAGGGTTCAAGAAGTTAGTTATCCGATCCAAGCAACTCGGGATCTCTGACACTCGGGACTCGGTTGGGATTATCGAGGTTTCGAAAGCCGGGATCACTTTGTCTCGATGAACTTTGACTCAGAGTGATTTGTGCTTCTCAGGACCTAATCTTCAGGATTATCTGACCCAAGCTGACCTCAGTAAGAAAAAGTTTTAAAAACTCTGAACACGTGTATTCCCCCCTATACACGTGTAAGACTCATTTGCACCGGACCAAAAATTACGTTCGCTCCGCGAACAGCGATGAAGGGCCAAGCTATGGCCGATTTTATGGTTGAGTTGACATATCCACAAATGCCCGAAAAAGCTGTCGATCAATCATCAACAAGTTCAAGAGTCGGAGCAGGCGTAGTTCTCATCAGCCCAACCAGACAAACATTCACGACAGCCATCCGTTTTGACTTCCCAGCTACAAATAATGAAGCCGAGTACGAAGCTTTGATCGCTGGACTACAGATGGCTATGACAATGGGAATTCAGAGGCTGATGATTTATAGCGATTCTCAGATAATCGTTTATCAAGTAACAGGTGAGTACGAGGCCCGAGGCGAACAAATGGCACAGTATCAGCAACTAGCAAAAGAGTTGCTCGAGCATTTTGAACAAGTTTTCATAGAACAATTACCACGATTGGGTAATTCATTCGCTAATGCTTTGGCACGCCTGGCAACAGCAGAAGGAGTGACGAACACAACAGACATTGTGGTCGTCACAACTTGTTCCCCATCAGTTCCCAGAGTTATAATCGCCCAAGTAACAGGCGAACAAGAAACTTGGATGACTCCACTGAAGAGTTGCCTGAAATATTATGGGCCTATCGAACAACTTTCAGAACATCAACTGCGGAGACCCCGTTTTCCTTGGCATTTGGTGCGGAAGCTGTTATACCTGCATAAATCAAGATTCCAAGTCATCGAACAATGAATTTTGGAGAGCACATCAATGACCAGGCGCTCGCCCTGATTGCAGACCTGTTGGAAGAAAGAAGGACGGAGGATGATTTCAAGAATGCCATGTACAAAAAGAGATCAGAGAAGTTCTACAACTCCAAAGTCCGAACACGCAGGTTCAATGTGGGCGAGCTGATTTTAAGACGAGCAACGGGGGTATCAAGCGGTGTGTTCGGCCGAGCATGGGAAGGTCCTGTTGGGAAATATGTAATTTAGTTTTGATGGAAGTTACAAAACAGGTTGTAATAGGACTAGTCAGACCTGTTAGCTGACTGATGACTTAGATTCAGAATAAGATGACCAGCTGAAATGTATAGATAGCTGATGTAAAAGATAGGTCACATATTGAGGGGGAACTCAGTATGTATAGGTCAGGTCGAAGTATCAGATGACCCAGAGAAGGTCAGATGATCTGAAGACTAAGCGCAAATCAGAAGATATGAAGTCAGAAGATCAGGTGAAGACAAGAAGATACTGAAGACTCAGAAGAACCTGAAGACTCAGATGAACCTGAAGATTCAGATAACACTGAAGACTCAGATGAACCTGAAGACTCAGATAACACTGAAGACTCAGATGAACCTAAAGACTCAGATAAACCTGAAGACTCAGCATCAAACTTGAAGACTCAGTACGACTGAATACACTGAGGCTCAGAGACACCTGAAGATCAAAAGACCTGAAGACCTACTTTCAGCAGAGTCTGCATATTGAAGCTAAGACAATGTGCAACCAAAGACTCAACATGGTAGACTGATCAGTTACTTGATCAAGTCAGCTCACCCCTGGTGACAATAAAAAAGATACACCAGACAAGATGAATCCTCTCCAAAAGGAATATCAATCGTCTAACGGGCAAATTTCTGAAGTGTAGCCTCGTGAAGCCAAGGAGAAAGCGACATGTGCACAAAAAGAGCTGACAATACGGGATACGACGCTGCAGACAAAAACGGCGCTAATCATGCCGACGGCCACGCCAAAAATCATAGCACGTCACAATCATATCCTACAGCCTACCTAATATAGCCCGAAATTCAAATTTCTCTCCAACGTCTTCTTGATTTCGAGGTCTATAAAATGGGATCATTCTTCATTTTTGAAGAAGAGGTTCAACAAGTGAAAAACGCAAGAACAAACACGGAGACATCGCAAAAGAAGCTAAAGCTACAACAAATCTCCACTCACAAGAACACTACATCTGAAGATTATTCTTAGAGTGTTCATCCCATAGTTCTTAGCAACAAATCCTATCCACTAGCATTTTGGCTATCTAAAGCACCAGGATAGATTTCCAGTTGGAACCCTCAATCATTCTTTACCCAAACGCAAGTTAGGTCAAGTCTATAGAGTGAGAACTCATTAAACATCTCGGCTATCCTCTTTGTAGGATATAAGTCCTGCTGGTTACGTTGTAGAGTGGGAACTCAATAAACATCTCGACTATCCTGAAAAGGATATAAGTCCCGTAGGTTAAGATTGAGTGGGAACTCGGTAAACATCTCGGCCATCCTGAAAAGGATATAAGCCCCGCAGGTTAAAGTAGGTTAAGGTTCCCCTGTGTTAAGGGAAGAGTGGACGTAGGACGGGTTTTGTCTGAACCACTATAAAACGTCTTGTGTGCATTTACTTGCTTTCTTATCGCTTTACACAAGTCACACAACTGAGTTTAAACTGCATACATATTCTAAAGTTAAAGTTCAGTCTGCACCAAGCAACTGATCTGATCAGTCTGACACTTCAGTCAACTGGTTAAAAACTGACTTAAGAATCTGATTGATAAAACTGGTTTTTCACACGGGTAAAAACAAGCTTCCGCACCATTCAGTTAAACTGACAGATATCAAACTGATCTGCCCTCAGGCACTCAGTAAGATTGAACATCAGTCTAAACTGATACACTAGCACTCTGATCGGGTAATCTGCAGTTCACACCTGATCCGCACGAAAAGTTTTGGAAGTCCATTCGCCCCTCCCCTATAGACTTCCACCCTCACAAAACCCGTTTGGGACCTACAAGTGGTATCAGAGCAGTGGTTCTATAGACCACTGGCTTTGAGTATCATCGATTCTTGAGGAAGAATCTTTGTGGTCATTTGAACAGATCTTGAAAAACCGTTTTTAAAAACTCATTCGTTTTCAAAATCACTCAGCATGGATATTACCTATGGTATGTATCATGATTTGCCTAAATTTTCAATTGATGAGTATGCAGATTGGGCTAAATATGTGCAACCATCTAGGATCGATAAGCGGCAGAATGATGGAAGTCATCGAACGAGGACCCATCATCATATACCACGACAACCCAGTAGTCGAAGGAGATCCAGACTTTGCCACGGGAAGTCTTGTGCGAAAAAGCCCATCTTTGATGGATGCAGAGGAAAGAAAGCTGTTCACTCTAGACACAATCGCTAGGCATATAATCATGAAGACAATGGATAAAGTCACCAAAGAGAAGATAAAGTATCTCAAAACCGCAAAAGCAATGTGGGATACTCTTGCTGAGATCTGTGAAGGAAATGATCAGATTAAAGACAAATACAAAAAGTTCTAACCGGTGAAGTTTGAAAAGTTAAAGATGTTGCCCAACGAGACCATCAACGAGCTCGATGGGAGGATCACCATGTCAGTCAATAAGCTACGAGAACTTGGTAGAGATGTCGGACAAAGATATCAACTACAAGATCTTAAGATCTCTCACCAAGAAATGGGACATGAAAGTCACGGTAATCAAGGATTGCCAAGACATTTCAAAAATGAATCCAAGCGAATTTGTTCCTAAGCCTTAAAGCTCACGAGTTCGATTTAATCGAAAGAGGACAAGCGAGATGAAGATGAGATGCTCGCTAAAGCCTCAACGTCCTAAATCGGTTCGCGTTTAAAGCAACCAACAAAGCAGATCGAAGGCCAATCGAACTGTTGGAAACATCATAAGTCAAGGAGCAATGATCGTTACGCTTACAAGAAACTTGAAAGAACAAATACTCGGCTTGGTAAGTATCGGAGATTCTACAAAGACTATCAAAGAAACAGCGAGGCCAACCGATGGATCACGAAAAGAACCGGATCGATGATCGAAGAGATCCTGAGAAGAAAAGAAAAGAGATGATCCGGCGGATGAGAGAAGAGATAACAGATCGATAGAAGAAGTTCGACATTATCGAAAAGGGGAAGTCACCGATAGATCCTACGCACGGAGTGACTCACCCGGCAGAGGAAGTTTCAGAGATCGAGGATCATGCTTCAATCGCGGTAAACCAGTCACTACAACACCGGACGCCTCGACCGACTCCCAGAGAAAGAGAAGAGAAACGGAACAAAAGAGAGCAACGCCTCAGAGATAGGAAAGCCCTGGTGGCTGACACATCATGAATTGATGATTCCTATCTGCCTTCTGAGGACTCTGGGTACTCATCTGTAGAAGACTTACTCGCTCGATAAGTTCTTGTTTATTTCCACGAGCATGAAAAATCGATATTCTCTTCAGATGACGATGAAGTCTGCCTTAATGGCCAAGGAGGACCAATCGAGGTAACCTCCAAACCTTCTACTTTTTCAAATTCCACACCGCTATTATTATTAGCAAGAACCCGCCGGAGAGATTGACTTGCAGCTCTACTCTGAGCAATTGTTGATGATCCCTCCGAAGAAGTAGACACTTATACAATAGTGGAAGGTTAAAAATGACAAGCTAAGGATCAGAAATAATCAGCTCATTAAAGAGAACGCTCTCAGTAAAGCTACTCTTGAATCGAAATCTGCTAAACTTTCGCCGAAGGTAACCGAGGAACTTAACGCTCAAGGTTAAATTTTCTCGATCGGGAAAAAGATAAAAAGATCGACTAGCAATCAACAAACATCAAAGTCGATGATTTCAAAAATCCTTCAAGCTAAATTTGATGAGCTATTCCGACTACATGAGAGTCTTAAATCTATCGAGGATAGTCTGCGGAAGAAAATAGAGGTTTTCACACAATCATCTAAAACCGCTTCAAGAAATGAACACCTATTTTCGAACATAGACTAACAAGAAGGAATTGGGTATGAGAACCCTTCTACATTCTCAAAAGCCCCGTTTGATTCACTTCGAAGGGGTGTAATCAAACGAGTCTCTGACAAAGATACACTAAAAGCTAAAATTGTATCTAATAAGGGAAAAAGACCTGTTGAGCAAGTAAGGCAGGTGCCTAATCAGAAAGGGAACATAAATGGACCCCAACTGATAAAGCATCAACCGAGGAATCAACAGAAGAACCCAGTTCTTCTGAAGAGACCTCAACTCGACGTGATTAGGTATCGTAAGAGACAACCCATGAGAAGGAAATCTAATCGAGACCCAATCAAGGTCGGGCTTGCCTAATAAGCAAGCTATAGGTAAACTGCAAAGACCACCTATGCCAAAAAGATATGAATCTTTTGATGGTAGCAGTCGTACCTACCCTTATAATCAGAGATCTAGGGCTATCGACCGAGCCACAATTGGATTAAAAGAAGACAAAATATAAAGAAAAAAAAATCCCAAGTCTTGAAGTCATCCAAGGTTCACACTAATAATCATACTAATCAGAAAGAATATAAAGAGACGTATGATTATGTTGATATGTATGGGAGACAAACCCGGACCTTCTAATCTTTGATTTTCATAGAAGTGCTCTATTTGTGTGGATCCCTAAATCCACCACTAACCCCCCAGACTCAATTCCAAAATGGGTACCTAAAGCCCGATTTGATTGCGGAGGTTCGCGTGGGGACGCCAACAAAGGAGGTGCACAAACAACTATCTGGTACATCGATAGTGGATGCTCAAGGCACATGACAGGAAGCAAACATCTCCTTAGATCTTACAAAGAACAAGAAGGCCCACGTGTACTCTTCGGTGATGACAACTTTGGTTTTACCAAGGGATTCGAACCTTAAAGAATGATGATGTACAAATAACCTGAGTCTCAGTATGTCAAAGGATTGAAGCACAATCTACTATCGAGATCACAATTCTGCGACAACGGATTCAAATATTGAGTTCTCGGCGACAAGTGTACGATAAGGAATCGAGCCACTCAACAAATCTTGCTAACTGGTTCAAGGAAAGGCACGATCTACATAGCAGATTGGAACAGTGGCCCCAAGAATACATGCTTAATTGTTAAGAGTTCTAAAAGTTGCAGTTGGCTCTGGCACAAAAGATTGAGTCATCCCCGAACTTCAAGATTCTTAACAAGATCGCTAGGATGTCTTTGGTTGAGGGACTTCGAATGAGATATTCTCCAAAGATCGGACATGTGCAGCATGTCGGAAGGAAAACAAGTTAAAGCCTCATTCAAGGGAATAACAGGACCCGATCCAAAGAGAGTATTGCAAGAATCGCTCCATATGGATCTATTCGCACCCGATTCGCCAATCGATCTCGATGGGCCTTAAATATACTCTTATAATCGTGGTTGATTATTCCAAGTTTACTTGGGTTGTATTCTTATACAAGAAGAACGAGACAACGACTAAGATACCCGAACTGCTCAAAAAGCTACAAAATGAGAAGGGTGTCAACATAGTAAAGATCAGATCAGATAAAGGTACTGAGTTCTGAATTTCTTTATTAATTTTTGACCGAGTTTTGGTATACATCATGAAACGTCACCGCAAGAACGCCACAACAAAATGGAGTAGCGAGCGGAGAAACAGAACTCTCTCAAGGAAGTTCGCCGCACTATGTTAAATTAACATGCTACACCAAGCCATTTACGGCGTAAGCAATAAACCTGACAAAGATGTCATACTCGAAAGATGTTCTCGACTAAGACTCACTTCAAAAACACCTTATGAACTGTGGAAAGACGAAAAACCTCGTGTTTCATACTTCCATGTTTTTGGGTGCAAATGTTTCATTCACAACAATGGGAAAAGTCAGTTGAAGACTTTTGAGGCCAAGTCAGATGAGGGTATATTCTTAGGATATTCCTCATCCAAAGAAGGCTTTCGAGTTTACAACAAATGAACTCTAGTTGTGGAAGAAACACCCCATGTGGTCTTTGATGAGACATCCTCTCGAACAAGAGAAAGCCTGCCTCGAAACAAAGCCGTACCAAATCAACCGTTACCTGACACGCAAAAAATGGATCAGCTAAGCATCAAGGAGAAAGAAGTTGAACACGTAAAAAGTGTACATCCCGAACTTGATCTTGTTGATTCAACAGTCAATCGGACCCAAAGGCTGGCACAACCGATGAAGAAGAAGTTTCATATAATTTGAATAAAGATCAAGCGAACCATCCGGTTCGGGGAACTTCCGAAGTTCCTATGAAATGGACTTCAAAGACATGATGAGTCCAACATCACCGAGACATGTTCTTATCAAGTGGATCATAATTCGCACCACTCCCAATCACTATAATGAACTATCGATATGGATGATGTTCTCCAAATGCGAGCGCTTGCCGAACGAAGGACTGGATTACCAACCATCCAACCGATCGATTATCGGAGACCCATCGATATAGTTAAAACTAGACATCGACATTGGAAGTGCCATATCTTTGTTATCCGTCTATGAAGGAACCAACCCGCGTGAGAGGAAGCTCTACAAGACGCAAAGTTTGGATTCTAGCCATGCGAGGAGCCGAACAGTTCGAGAGAAATCAAGTTTGGGAATTGGTGGACCGGACCAACTCATCAAGACGTAATTGGCACAAAGTGGGTATTCAAGAACAAGAGATGAGAAAAATGTCATAACCAAGAATAAGGCAAGACTTGTTGCTAAGGGGTATTCACAATCGAAGGAATTGATTATCTTTGAGACCTTTGCACCGTCCGCCGCTTAAAAGCCATTCGGTTTGTTTTTACATTATGCTTCCCACAAGGGGTTCACTTGTGTATCGATGGATGTAAAGAGTGCATTCTTAAACGGGTACTAGCGAGAGGAAGTTTATGTCGAACAACCTCCGTGCTTTGAAAAAGGCAACCAAGAGTACCGTTTAAGGAAAGCTCTTTACGGCCTGAAACAAGCTCCTCGAGCTTGGTATTATACACTCTCCCAGTTCTTGACAGACAGCGGGTTCACTAAAGGAATAGTGGGCCGAACCTTATTCGAGAATAGAAGATGGAGAAGATATTCGATGGTTCGGATCTCGTGGGCGACATTATCTTGGATCTCCCAACAAAAGGTTATGTGAGAAGTTCGACAAGTTGATGCAAGGGAAATTCGAGATGTCCATGATGGGTCGATGAATTACTTTACGGGATTACAAGTCAAGCCCGAGTTCGAAGGATATTCATCTGCCAGCGGCGTACACAAGGAATCTACTGGCAAAGTTCGGAGTTCAACACTGCAAGGAAGCCAGAATTCCAATGATGACCGGATTCAAGATGGATCCGCATTTAAGATGGTCGAAAAATGAATCAGAAGGAGTATAGAGCTCTAATTGGATCTCTACTATACCCGATTTGCCAAAGACCCGGACATTACTTTTGCATGTAGGTGTATGTGCGATTTCAAGCAAATCCAATGCAAAGCCACCTAGAAGCGACTAAGTGGATTCTAAAGTATCCGAAGGGGATCAGTAAACCTCTGCTTTTATTTTACCCATCGATGATGACAATCTAGAAACTTAGTGGGTATTCGATTCGGACTACGGAGGTTGCGAGAATCGATGGAAGTCAACCTCGTGTTCATGTCGGGTTTTGGGAAATAAACCGATCTCTTGGTTTTCAAAGAAGCGACATCAATTGGGACATCTACTATCTTGAGCGAGAATATATGGGTCACAGGAAAGTCATTGTTCCCAACTGCTCTGCTAAGTCGGCAATGAGGATTACAACATCGTAGCTAAGAACGTACCTATATTCTGTGACAGTAATAGTGCTATTGCAATCACTCAGAATCCTGTTCTACATACAAGATGCAAGCATGTGGATGTCAGACACCATTTTATCAGAGATCATGTTGAAAAGAATAACATCAGGATGGAAAAGATCCATCTTGACAAGCGAAAAACGATATCTTAACCAAGCCACTAGCCGAGATCGATTCGCAGTTATGCAACGAGCTAGGGCTTCGGATCTTGGAGAAAATGCACCGAATATGGTCAAGGATTGATCTCCGGGGTTCGGTTGGTTAAAAGACTAACCAAGGTTAAGTGGAATCCTTTGAGTTAGGAATCTCAACTGATCAGACGACTAGACGAGGAGCCAATCTGAAGTTCAGATAGGAGCTGATCAGAAAGTCAGAAAGGTAGCCGATCTGAAGTTCAGACAAAGGGCAGATCAGTTCAAGATATATCGATTAATTAAGAACCGATCGATTAGAAGATTACTTTATAAGCCGATTAAAGCTGCAGTCAACAAGCAAATCAAGAGTAAAGCTACAGATCGCATAAGTCAGAAGAAAACAACACAGGAATGGAATAACAGAGTTTTTCATTGATAAAGACCCGAAGGTCAGATTTACAAGTTACAAGTGATATCACAAGATTACAAATGCTACATCTATCTTCAAGTGGTATTACAAGTACAAGAAGACCCGGAGGTCGATACATAAACCATCAGCCCTAAGATAACCCGAGGCAGGGAAAGAGAAAGAAAGTTCAAGGTATGATGCTCTCATTTTCCCTCAGACCTAGAAGAGGCGTCAGAGAGGCTTCGAGAATACTGAGCCAATCTCAAAGCTTCTGGAGGAGCTAGAGAGGCTCAAGGATGTCCAAGCCGAAGCCCTCGGGCACGTAAAAGTCAACAGGACTTCCAAATTTGTTAAATGAGGCATTAATGCCAAAGGTTTGGTCACAAGGACCAAAATGACACTTGTGTCGCGATGAAATATTGAGTTTGATACACTATTGTGCATATCAAACTCATGTTTTGTTTCGCACTAAGTCCGTTGATGCTAATACCGTCATCTCGATAGGCGCACAAGGTGCATACAGGTTAGGAGAAGTGCCTTCTCATTTGCCTTAGCGATCCCGCCTCCATGGTGGTAAAGAAGCTTAACATTGATCGTATGTGAAATCTTAGATGATTTGACGAAAAGTTTGTGAAGGAACACACAGGTTGATCCGAGAAGTTGTTTTCATTGGAAAAGGGCTAAAGGTTCCCACCGGAAGTTTCACCGGAAATAAGGAACTCATCGAGAAAAGCATGAAGGATATCTTAAAAGAAGATGAAATGGTTTATGATTGTGTTGTTACCTAACACCCCGTGCTATTTATAGAAGGAAATTAGGGGTATAAATGTAAATTTTATCTTCTCAGAAGATCTTAAGAGAAATTTGCATCGACATTGCATTTGGAACACGCGGCTAATGGTTGGATGAGTTAACGGTGTGATTAAATCACGCACAGTATCTATGCCATTATTACGAATGTCAAATCGCGCCCGATTTGGGAATCGAGGCAACTTTTGACTCCCGGTTAAAGTTTTGGCGGAGTTGACCTCGGTTAATGCAAGATTATAGAAGAAAACCGAAGGATGAAGTTTTTTCGAAAAAGAGATCGATAAGTGGCGGCGTTACATGCGAAGAATCGATCGGATAAGCGAAAGATATTGTTGGGAAATGCATGAGGCAAACATCGGATATGACAACAAAGTACCGGATCGATCAATCGTGGTAATCGATTGATTACAATATCAATCGATCGATACTCTCTTATTTATCTCTTTTCAATATCTTTATATCGTTATTTATTTTAATTGATTTATTTTGCACTATTCATGACGCATGTCATGCAAAAAACTTTTAATCGCGGACTTGAAAATGTATTCAAAATGTTTTTTTACGATTTTTTAGTCCGGAAAATGAGAAGATCTGTTTTTTCTCAATCGTGCGATCAAAATACTTTTTGGCCGACTAATCTCAGCCATCGATTTCAAAACACGGATACTTGAGTACTTTGGAAAGTTGTGCAAAAAGGTTTTCCCTCGTTTTCTACAAAATCCAAATTTTGTCTCAGAAAACCGCTTTCCACTACTTCGTCTTCTCAAAATTCTGAAAAGATCACATTTGTTTAAAATTCTCTGAGAATTACCTTCGAAATCATTTGATTCTACACTTCTGTTTTTAAAATCCTTCGAATCAATTACTGGTAATTTCTTGTTCTAAATCATTTGCATGATCTAGAATTCTCTATGGTACCTAGGTTTACAAGTTGTATTTCTGTAATTTATTTGATCTAAACGCTTATTTGCAGCATTGATGCTGAATTTTTTTTGTTTGGATGAATTTATTGAAATATCTTACTCAAACTAAACATCAATTTGCATATCTTACAAAAATGGCACATCTTGTTTCAAGACCGGGACAAGGGAAAAAGTACTGCAATTTTGCATCGATGAAGAAAGACATCATTGATGAAAAGTACGTCGTCTTCAACATCACCTCAGATCCGGAATCGCTGGAAATTCTGGAGTGCTTAAGAGCGTGTGGACTGGAACGATATTGCTCTTCTCATCAGAACATCGTTCACACCCATGAAGCCCTGGAGTTTCTTTACAATCTGCAGAGGGATGAAGACAATGATACTGACCTGATTTCTTCCGTTAGCGGAATGGAAGTCCGAGTGACGAATGACGATCTATAGAGGATATTCGGACTAACTCGAGGAAGCATCAATCCAGAGACCTACACAACTGTTGTAGGAGAAAAGGAGTTTCTTGAAGCCGAGCTGTTGAGACCAGCAAACAAGGAGAACACAACGAACGTCAAAGCCTCCTATCTGAAAAGAAAGTATCACCTTCTTCTAGAGATCGTTCAGAAGGTGATCATGTGCTCAACTTACAGCCTTGATGCGGTCACTTCATACAAGATAAGTGTAATGACTGCAATAATCAAGAAGGCTTCAGACATCGATTGGTTGGGTATGGTCAAAGCAAGACTTAGAAAAGACTCCGGGAAGTTCGAGCTGACCCAGAGCAATGAGGTGTGCTTATCTTCGAAGTGCTCATTCATACACAAAATCTCTATCATTCTGTCAGATAAGATGCCACAGAATTATGAATGGAACGAGAATGGAGAGAAGATTTATCAAGCAAAGCACAAGGCCGTATTGGGCAAGGATGAGTCCCTGCCTGGACAAGCTGATGAGGATCCGACTCCTTATGTGCCTAAACCCAAGGGAGAAAAGAAAGGAAAAGATAAGGGAGAAAAGAAAGGAAAAGATAAGGCAACTGCATTGTCTGAAGTGCAGGAAAAGGCCATTCAAGAGAAGAGGATGAAGAGGAAGGATCTGGCCAAGAAACCAGATGCTCAGCGGAAACGTCAGAGAGAGTCTCATCTCCTCTGAAAACTGTTCCAAGTTCTGCCCAGCAAGCCAGCAGAACAGAGGATCTGATGCAAGAAAGATCAGACAAAGAGATAGCAGTCCGCTCTGAGCCAACTATCAGAGAAGTACGGGAAGAACAGATGATCGCAGCAGAAGGAGAGAAATCCGTCAGAAGGACAGAAGTGGTGCAATCTGAGGAAGAATCACCATCTGATTCTCTGCCTCTAACCAAGATCTTCCAGAGAGCAAGATCGCCAACATCCACTTCCAAATCACCATCACCCTTTCCTCAGAAATCATCACCTCCACCCTCTCCCCACAAAACCTTCTCTCCCTCACCCTCACCTCTCAGAACAAAATCTCCCACACCACCAATCAATGAACCCGTTCAGGAAACTGAACACCCTCTACACGCTGAAAACAAACCTGAACAACTAACATCCCAATCCCCAATCCAGTCCCAAGAACCTGAGAGAGTCGACGATCATGTGTCCATCTCTCATAATCCTTTCAACACCAGAACAGTACTTGCTTCACCTGCTCCAGAGAGCCCCATCATAATAATAATGAAGCAACAGATCAAAGAGTATCTGCTGAATCTATGCCCTGAAATGGATCAACATCCTGTCATCCAGCAACAGATAGAAGAGATAGTGTTCTGGAGGGATATCAGACTGAAGAGCATTGAAGAACTTCTGATTCTAATGACAACTCTGGGATCAGACTTCTTTGTAGACTTAGAGTTGAAATGTCTACACAATGCTGGGATTGAAAGTGCTGTTGAATTAGCATCAGACGATGATATTCAATGGCTGATTCACGATAGGTTCGGAATTACTGATAACAGGGAGGAAACCGTTCAACCTCCTACAGATCATGAGGGAATTGCCTATGAACCAAGAATGGGTGCTACAGATGAGACCCAATTTGGCAAGGCTTCAACATCTGAACAGACTGCTAAAATGAGCTCTGATTCCCTAGATCATCATTCTAAGAAGATTCCCTAAATCTGATTGATAAAACTGGTTTTTCACACGGGTAAAAACAAGCTTCCGCACCATTCAGTTAAACTGACAGATATCAAACTGATCTGCCCTCAGACACTCAGTAAGATTGAACATCAGTCTAAACTGATACACTAGCACTCTGATCGGGTAATCTGCAGTTCACACCTGATCCGCACGAAAAGTTTTGGAAGTCTATTCACCCCTCCCCTCTAGACTTCCACCCTCACAAAACCCGTTCGGGTCCGTTCAGAGTTACAGAACGTTTGTTAAACGGGGCATATGACTTGGAAGACCTGAATGGAGTCCCATTGTCCTACTCGTGGAATGCGTCAAATTTGAAAAATTATTATCAATAACTGCGAGCATAGTTGGCCGAACAAAGTTGTCCTCACAGCTGAAGCGATCATAGTTGGCCGAACATAATTGCCGATGTAGCTGAAACGAACACAAGTGGCCGAACATAATCAGCCATTTCAATTAAAACGAGTAGGACAATCCTGAAAGAAGAATACTTTATGTTCGACACATATCTTCAGGAAAGAAATACTGGCCAGCACTATCGAAAGACAGAAGATACGTGTCAGAACGAGTTGTCAACAGAAGATACGTATCAGAACGAGTTGACAAGTGGTGGCAACCAAGCAGGGATGAGTCAATCTTTGAGCAAGAGCTGTCAAAAAGCTGAACAGATGTCAAAAGGGGGAGCAAAAGTAAGAGAGCCAGCACTAGCTTAGGATAGTTCTATAAATAGAGGCATGTTGATAGCTGAAAAAAAATCAGAGAAAAAAAACATATGAAGAAGAAAAAAAGAAAAATACTACATTTCTCACTAGTCCCCTATGCATCCCCAAAATCTCCTCCGATGGGGAGGGATGTCATAGTGTCCGCTCAAAGCAATATGCGGACGCTGATGCTTAGGCATCTACTGAAGGGGACAGAATGGTGCGAGATGAAAGTTTTGCTCGCACCTACTTTAGGCGAGCAGGTATGCGCGCCACATGCTCATGTCCGCAGCCGCCCGCATAATCACAGCTTGTCCAGGAGGGACAAAAGCTTATGCTGCTGCTGCTTGAGCATGTTACTAAAGAAAGAAGGGTAGACAGGATGATGTGCCACATCCTTGTCAACATCAATTCCGCGGACAAGGTGAGGCCAGTTCGTGTCTACTCAAGACAAGGTTTAAATTCAAAACCCTAGTCTGATATCTATAGTTGTGTAATAGATAGTCTTCTTCAAATATGAAGGTTGTAATAGAATACAAAGTGTTGCAAAAAGAAAAAAAGTATATGTACTTTTGTTCGCTAAGATTTTCTAGTTCAAGCCTATTTGAGGTCGCACCTAAGCCGGACGGCCCGAACAAAGACGAACGAGCCCAAGTCTATGTTCACCTGACGAACGAGTTCGTACTCTGATTCCCACAGCAAAAAGTGAGTAATGGGTATGCAGTCGCAAAAGACGACTCGTACTTATAGATACCCGTAGCGCAAGCGGGTGATGAGTGCTGGGTCGCAGCTAAATAAGACGGCCCTAGTACTAAGTGATCACACCTAAATAAGACGATAGCGAACCAAGAAAGGGAGGGTTCATAAAGTAACCCATCTGGTCGCACCTAAATAAGATGATCAACCGATTGCAACGTCAATAAGACAATCAAAACCGAAAAAAGTCAGGAGCGGGCATAGGCAAACCCAATGTTCGAATTCATTCAGAAGAAAAGGGGCAAAAACTGGAAAGCAACAAAGCGAACACAAAGCAACAAAGCAAACATCAAGCAACACAAGTATCAATCATTTATCAACAACCACATTCATCCTCAACAACAATCAGGTTAGAGGAGATAGTTCAATATGTAATTCATCCATTCAGTTGTAAAAGTGTTCGAACAAAAGAGAAGAAGTCAGCAAAAAATTACAAGTATTGAAGACATTGTTCGAACAAAAGGTGAAGAAGATAAAAAATTACACAACATATGTTCGACATAACAAAAATAACACTAAGGAGCAAATTCATAATTGGGGGTAGACGGAAGAGAGATGTCGAACAAATCGTGCTCAGCCCTCTCAGCAATAACTCCTTCAGTATGGTCAGGTACCAAATGCTCGCCAGAAGGTACATTCTGCTCGGTCACAGGAGGTCCCCTTTGCTCGGCCTGCACCTGATCGGTCCTGAACTTAGTTTGGAGATTTTGGCCAGCAACACCAGCAGTATTCACGTCCGAGCCATCTTCCTCATCCAGAATAGGATCATCAACTTCGATCCCTTCAGGAAGAATGGAGAAATCACACAGATCGTTCAAATCTGACATTGGAAGGTTGCGATCCGGTGGGTTGTCAATCAGGTACTGTTGGAAACTGGATATAAGAGGGGCAATTTGTTTGCCAGTGAGTGTATGGCGAGCAGACCGGATAGCATCGGCGAAGGCACAAATGTAGGAGAAGTTGGACATGGAATCAACATACTCTTCATTATGCAGCTTTGAATTTTCAAGACCCAAACGATTGTTGGTCTCCTCAGCAATGATGAGCTGTTGGCCGAGCATTCCTCTCACTTTCCATGGCCTCGACGCCAGCTCGGAGCCTACGAAGCTCAACATTCATCTCCTCCTGAGCTCTTCGTATACTAACCACCTCCTCCTGAGAGTGATTCAGTTCCTCCTTTGCCTGGCGAGCATCCTCCTGAGCCAGGCGAGCATTTTCCTGAACTTGGCGAGCATTTTCCTGAACTTGGCGAGCATTTTCCTGAGTCTTGTGGGCATCCTCCTGAGCCTGGCAAGCATCAGCTTGTGCCGAGGATGCCTGTCCCTGAGCCAACCTCAGTTCATCCTGAGTCCTGTTCAGCTCGCCCACCTTTTCTTCGAAGTTCCTGATCAAAGCCAAGTAGTTGGCATGGAGGTTAGCGAACTCAGCATAGGCTTTCTCAAGAACGACCATAGATTGGCCCTGAAGTACCAGACCCAGACGCATATTTTCCAGAGGAGTGGGACCCGTAGTGGACTCTTCCAGCTCGGTAGTCCATGCTCGAACGGAGTCTGCACTCTTTGAACATGCTCGGAATGCCCTAACTTTATTTAACACTCGGCGAAAGCGTATTTTTTTTGGGCATCAAGGGCGCCAACCTGCTCAACCTACATATACACCCGAGCAAATAAATATGAAAAAAGCGAACGTAATTAACCAAAGCAGAAGTAAAGCGAACTAAATGTACCTGTTCGCACGAGCCGGATCCCATCCCAAGAATGATTTATCCTCAGGGGACCGAAGCTCAGGATTCAACGGAGTCCATGATCGGGGTCCAGCAGGAGGTGGAGAAGATGTGCCAACCTCCATTTCAACGATTTACAAAACTGGACCGACCACGGAGGCGGTCGCTCTGATCACCTCGGCAGTAGGGGTCCGAGTCACCCTAACGCATCAGTACTCGTCTGAGCCTGTTCGCTCGGCACGCTCGTCTGAGTTTGTTCGCTCGGCCCCTACTCGCCGATTTCCATCCTCGGTCTCTTCGGCGACGGAGCTTGTTCGCTAATCCCCTGCTCGGCCGAACAAGTACTCCTTTGCGATCGGCTCGATTCTCCAGGGCCGGATGCGGATGCTCGACTTGCCCTGCTCGCCTTGCTCGCCTCTCCTCTGTTTGTTCGCTGAGCCTCCCGCTCAGCTGAATCCGAAACAAGCTTACGTGGCCTTTTTTTCTCCGAAAACCATCTCAAGATGTTCGGATGTACTCACAGCAACGGTCACAACTGGGAAAGCTATAAAAAAAATAATTCATTATGCACAAAAGGATAACAACGAGCAAAATGGCACAAAACTTATTCAAATAAAAGAGGCAATCCTTACCAGTAGGATTAACAACAACAAGAAGATGAGGGGGCACGAATAAACCTCCTTTCTTCCTCTGATCGGCGGAATTCAGGGTTCTCACAGATCGTTCCGAGCGAGACTCGAGGTCAATTTGCCAAACGCTGCAAAAATAGCCGTCGTTGGTTTCCTTGTCCGTCGCAGCTGGAATCCCTGAAATAAAGGGTAAGTTAAAATCAGTTCAAATTGAAGAACAAAAGACACAAAATCACTTACTTCGGTACACCCCGAAGTCAGTGGGGATGTCTAAACGAGCGTTTGGTTCGCTTCCAGAAGCCGGGCTCTTCCAATCGCCCCCAACGAACCAAAATTTTTCCTTCCAATCACTGATTTTGTTCGACACATCCTCAATGATTTTGCACTTGGTATTAGCTTGCATGAACAACCACCCATGTTCGCCCTTCAGACGGGTCAAGTGCACCAATCGAGCAAGTTCAGCTGCTGAGGGATAGTATCTTGGCTTCATTTTGCCGAACAAAGTCAGGAAACTTATAATCATGTGCCACCCATTCGGCTTCAGCTGCGTGATGGAAATGTTCCATTCCACGAGCAAACGGGTGATGGCCGGATGGAGGGGGAATCGAAGGCCAGCTTCCATTGTGTCCAAGTTCACAGCGACACAACCCTCAGGGGGTTGGTCAGCCCGCTCATCAGGACCCGGTGCCCAGAAAAAGACATCCTTGGGGGTTTCGTAATTTCTATGCAGCTGAGCGAGCATATCTACATCAATTATGCTCGCTATCTTGCTCGCTGGGTACTCATTCTCAACCCTAATCCTATGAGGTTGCTCGGGCCCATCAAAACTATAACGAGCATTATACTCGTTATATGTTGGACTATGAGGGACACCAACAGGTATATCGAGTTCAGAATTTTGCTCACCACCTACCCCTATGTTCGATTCGGTTACATTCTCAGCCATCAAAATTTCCCCCCTCACAACATCGTCATTCCTATCTACATCAACATTATCAACAGTCCTAGACCTAATTTGAGTTTGGGGCAAAGAATCGTCATTTGAATCATCCGAGAAATCACTACGGGCTAAGTCCCTATCCAATTCATTTAGGGCTTCGTCGGAATCGGAGGAAAGAACGGCAAACGGTTGCCGAACTTGCCAACGAAATCCTAAATCCGAGACATTTGTCTCCGGTGCATTAGCGTCGCTACGGGGGATTCTACTGACAGAGGGGAAGAAGAACTATGGTGGTCCGATTCTAGGGGAACAGAAGAGTTTGAGCAAGAGGCCATAATCGCAATAAGAGAAAGAATGCAGAGGTTACCTGAGTAAGATTCTTCACCGGAATGATGAAGCCCTCGCCGGAAATTTTTAGACACGGAAAAGATTGAAAGACAGAGGCAAAAAGAAGAAGGAAGGAGAAAAGGGTTTAAGGCGGTGAAATGAGGTATAAATAGATACCGGATTCAATTTTGAAAATCTGGCACAGAATACGAAATGACTTCGACTATAGCCCAATAAGATTATAACAGCCGGGCCCCATGTTGAATACAAAGCGACCCGACTGGGGGTATTGTTGTGTTCGATATAATAACTCAGGATTAATCGAACACGTAAGAGCGACACGTGTAATATTCATTAAAATAATCAAGCCTGATGGACAAGTGTGCTCGCCTTCCATTGACCAAACAAGTTTGTTCGACCAGTTCACCACTTGTCACCCAAAACAAACATACTCGCCACTCAGATCAGGAAAGAAGGAATCAAATGAGCTAAGTCAAGAAGGCCACGAACAAATCTGAGGACTCAGACGGCCAACATGCTTAGATATCCTGAAGGTCAGTATGCTCGCAACTCAGATATCCTGAAAGGCTCAGACTCAGATATCCTGAAAGGCTCAGATATCCTGAGGGTCAGTATGCTCACAACTCAGATATCCTGAAAGGCTCAGATATCCTGAGGGTCAGTATGCTCGCAACTCAGATATCCTGAAAGGCTCAGATATCCTGAGGGTCAGTATGCTCGCAGCTCAGATATCCTGAAAGGCTCAGATATCTTGAGAGTCAGTATGCTCGCAGCACAAACATCCTGAAAGGCTCAGATATCCTGAGAGTCAGTATGCTCGCAGCACAAACATCCTGAAGACTCAGGCATCCCGGGGGTCGAGTGCTTTCGACACTCGATATATCGAAGACCTGACATCCTGAGGGCTTAGTATGCTCGAGGAGGACAGTATTCCAGCATAAAACTGACGTGGTTAAAGGGGCGAACAAAGCATCCAACCGAGCAAAAGATTAATTTGGACGACCAAAAAGGTACCTTATAGACAAGCAAAAGCAAAGATCAACCTAGAAGACGGAGTTGGAAAGGTGGCCGTGCCACAAGAGTTCTTGCATGGCCCGGAGTCTCCAGCTCATGCTTGTCAACCCAGGTCATGCTTGTAGGAGTGCTATAAAAGGAAAAAAAAAGAAGAAGAGAAAGGTTCAGAAAAATTTCCCAGAAAAAGTTATACCCACACATGAAATTCCCCAGAGAGGTTAGGAACAGAAAAATTCGAGTGATTATCCACATATACAGAAACCCTAGCACTCACATGCTAACTCTCCAAATTATCCTCATCTATAACGATTCACCTTCATAAGGTGTATCAAATATTGTACGTGTAAAGCTCGCAATACCACATCCTGGCTTGGTATGCCCCCAGAGTAGTCATTTCTTGACAAACTGGGTCAACAAATTCATCTTATTTACAGTTTATTTTACACGTGCATGTTTTGTTTGTGAGTTGTTACCAAATTAGCCACATCATATTCCTCAAATAAAATAACTCGCGACATTATTTTTTCTATTCAATAATTCATTGTTTAAGTAACTTGTTGGCCGAAATATTAAACCGGGCACAACAGTCACATATTGAGGGGGAACTCAATATGTAAAGGTTTAGTCAAGAAGATCAGAAGATCAGATGATCAGAAGATTAGAAGATCAGAAGATCACCAGACGAGAAGACCAGAAGACCTACATCAGAAAGAGTGAATAAGAGTCTTCAAGTTGTGCTAAGACAACATGAGTCAGAAGAATCAATCAGGTAGACTGATCAGCATGGACTGATCAGGTCAGCTCAAATCTGGTGACCACAAGAAGATCACCAAGACATACATGTTCATTAGACACGAAGAATGTCAACCTAAGTTGGTAAATCAAACACTGAATAAGTGTATTTGATAACCAATGAGAGCAAGACACATATGTACGGAGCTGACATTGCAGGACGAGGTGCTTCAGAGTTAAACGGCTAGAAAGGACAGGCTTGCATGCTTTCGGCCATGCCGCTTCTGTGCAAATCAAATCGGGTCTGCAAACCTACCTTAAATAGACCAAAATTCGAATTTCTCTCCAACGGCTAGTTCGATATCGTGCCTATATATATGGGATCAAACCTTCATAGTAAGGTTACGGAAATTATCATCAAGCTCAAGCACAAACAAATTTTAGCTTTTAATACTTATCCTTTAGCTTTAGGTTACCCAGATACTAGAATAGTATTCCAGTTGGAACATTACAAATCTTATACCCAAACAAAAGTTAGGTTAAGTTTTTTATAGCAAGATTTCAGTCTAGGGTCTCTAGATCTGATTTCTGGGATTGGTTGAGTGAGAATTCTTGAAACATCTGTTGGTTGTACTATTGGACTAACACATTAAACTAAGTCCAGTTGGTTTAGTTGGTGCCCCGTCTGAAGGGAAGAGTGGACGTAGGACAAGTTGTCCGAACCACTATAAATCATGTGTGATGTATCTATTTTACACTTGCACACTACTTGTTTAAATCTGCATGCATTTACTTAGTCTAGATCAGATTTGCATCAAGCTACTGATCTGATCATAGACTCTTTGTCATCTGATCAAAAACCAGATTACTAAGTATCTGATTTGAGAAATGGTTTTTCACACAGGTTAACTTATCTTTCTCACCATCAGTTAAACTGTTAAACGCCTAACTGATCTACCTTCAGGCGATCAGTAAGTTGGATATCAGTCTGTACTGATTCACTCGCACTCTAATCAGGCAACTTGCATATTCACACCTGATCTCACGAAAAGTTTTAGAAGTCTATTCACCCCTCCCCTCTAGACTTCTACCCTCACTAACCTGTTCGGGACCTACAACTAACACTAATAATTTTTGCCCCCAACAATGAAGGAAGACCAACTTTAGAGGATAGTTTGGCCACCTTCATCAATCTTTCAAACCAACAAACACAAAAGTGTAATCAACGGTTTGATAAGATTGAAGAATATTTGAAGAACCTTGGAAATATTCCAAATGCTATTACATCTCTCTCAAGCTAATTGAAGAATTTGGAATTCCAACTAGGGCAAGTGTCATCCTTAAGCCAAGGGAAGGATAAAGAGAAGTTTCCCTCAACAACGGAGGTGGATCCTAGAGAACATTGTAAGGCCGTTGATTTGAAGAGTGGTACAAGGTATGATGGGCCTAACATGCTTTTGGAGGATGATGAGGGAGAAAAGGAGGAGGGTGAAAAGAAAGATAAGGAGGAGGAGATTGTTGTTGAGGATACTTGTGTTGAAGTGGAAGGTGTTGAGGAGAAGAGGGTTCCTAAATGGAATAAAGTTAAGGAGTTAAAGGAGAAAAACGAGAAGGTAGAGTGTGATGGATGGGGAATTCCTAAAACCCCTATTTCACCACCTTTTCCTCAACGTTTCAAGAAGAAGAAGCTAGATGATAAGTTCGCAAAATTCTTAGAAATCTTCAAGAAAGTGACCTTGAATGTGCCTTTCTTGGAGGCAATCGAGGAAATGCCGTCTTATGCAAAGTTTCTTAAAGAGTTGGTCACAAAGAGAAGGAAGGCGGAAGGTGGTGGGATGATAAGCCTAACAAGTGAATGTAGTGCTCTATAACAAAGGAACCTCCCAAAGAAAGTCAAAGACCCCGGGAGCATTACTTTGTTGTGTGAGCTAAGCAACAGGAGAAGAGAAATGCTCTTGTGACATTGGAGAGAGCATCAATCTTATGCCAAGGTCAATTTACGATCGTTTAAAAATAGGCGAGCTCCAACCAACGTCCAAGACGTTGCAATTGATGGATCATTCTATCATCTACCCGGATGGTATTGTGGAAGACGTGTTCGTAAAAATTGATAAATTTGTGTTTCCGGTGGATTTTGTTGTACTAGAGATGGAAGAGGACGTTGAAATTCATTTGATCTTGGGAAGACCATTTCTAGCTACCGCAAGGGCGGTGGTGGATATGTATACGGGCAAGGTGACTTTGAAGCTCGATGATGATGAACTCGTTTTTTACTCCTACAAGGCCATGAGGCATACATTCAAGAAGGAGGAGTGCAAAATGATCGATGTCGTCGAAAATTGTGTTCAAATGGAATTCGAGAAATTCTTTGATCAATACTTTGTTAATGGCTACTACAATGCACTTTTTGAGAATGATGAAAGCTCCTTTGAGGATGATGATTGTAAAGAAGTGCTTGAAGTGGATCAAGTCAATGAAGTGTGGGAAAGGAAAAAATCCCAATCTTGCCATTAAGGGGAATCCGTTGAAGGAGTGGAGAAGCAAGAGGAGAAGAAAACCGAGTTAAAGCCATTGCCCGAGCATCTCACATATGCATATCTTGAGGATGGTGAAAAATTTCCGATAATTGTGTCTTTCTTTCTCAATTCGTGTGAGTTAGAAAAATTACTGGGGGTGCTTCGTAAGCACAAATCCACAATTGGGTGGACAATTGAGGATATCAAGGGAATCAATCAGGGATGGCAACGAGGCGGGTTTGGGGCGGGTTTGGCCAAACCCGTAACCCGCCCCGCCAGAATTTTCATGAACCCGCAACCCGCCCCGCCCCGCCCCGTGGACCCGCCGGGGTTAACCCGCCCCGCCTCATTTAATTATTTATTATTTTTAAATTAATTTTAAAGTATAAAATATTTTATTTTAATATTAAATAATTTAAATTTAAACATATATATACTTAAAATAACATTTAATATTCATATAATGCTTAAAAATACATAAATAATTTATATACACATAAATTTAAATACACTAATTTGAATATAAATTTATATAAATTCATAAATACATAAAATATATTAATATTTTAATGAGGCGGGTTTAAATGCGGGTTCACGGGGTGGGTTCTACAAAAACCATGACCCGCCCCTAACCCGCTTGACCGGGTTCAAACCCTCCCCATTAGGGGCGGGTTTGATGCGGGTCCGGGTTTAAACCCGCCCCATTGCCATCCCTAGAATCAGTCACTCCTTATGCATGCATAGAATAAGAGTAGAGGAGGGTAGTAAACTTATTGTCCAACACCAAAGGAGGGTGAACCCAATAATACAAGAGGTGATTAGGAAAGAGGTCATTAAATTTCTTGATGCGGGTATGATCTACCCAATTTCAAATAGTCCTTGGGTGTCACCACTCCACGTGATTTTTAAGAAAGAGGGAATGACGGTTATCAAAACCGACAATGATGAGGTGATAGCTACACGGGTAGCTACGGGGTGGAGAGTGTGTGTAGACTATAGGGAATTAAATAAAGCCACATGCAAAGACCACTTTCCCCTTCCCTTCATGGATCAAATGCTCGATAGGCTTGATTTCTATTGATTTCATGATGGGTACTCCGGGTACAATCAAATTATGATTGCTCCGGAGGACCAAGTGTTGGGATTATACTGAAAAGTATGCTTTTACTTTGTATAATCAAACTGAATTTCGGTCTTATTTACTTAAATAAATTGTTTATCACTGATGCTTTAAATATCATCGAATGTTACATATATTTACTGCATAACTGTTCAATAAACAGTACGTGTTACATTGTAGTTAATTTCGTGATACCAGAACACAGAAGAATAAATTAACAGTCCCTTGTAACCAAAAGTACACCATTTACGGCCTAGATGGAAATGAACAATCCATCATGAAAGGTTGAAGTGTAAGGCTCAGATTGGCTTGTCTTGACCAAGAGATTACACTAGTGCATGTTTAATGCACTGAATAGGACCTACAGGAGGACAAATTCTTCAGAACTGAACTAGGAAGAATTAGACCTCAGTGGTTCGTTATTTCTTAATCTTCGTCCCTTAAATAGGATCGCGTGTGGTTAATAATTATTGCTTTGACTTATTACGGGTAGAGAATCAACTAGATTCAATACTTTATATCTTGGGCAATATTATTGGTCACATGCGATTGCTAAGATTTAATACGGAAAATTGTGTGCAAGTACGCTTGTTCGATTTGCCCCCTTGGGAGGTTCATAAGTTTTATCATACCAAATCTTGCAAGTGGAACTAGTTTTCGGTATGGATAATAATGTTGAACCGTTCCTTTACCAAGGATAAAAGATATTAAATAATGGAAAGCTATTTCAGTGGCTTGAATTAATTAATGGCCTAGATAATCTTAAACACGGGAAATAACAACCGGGAGCCATATTGACTGTAATATGGGTTAAGATGGATAGTGCAATATTAATTATGTAGTGGGATTAATTAATATTTATGGGCTTGAATAATATTGTGGCTCAATATTGATAATTCAAAATCCATTGGAAGATCCAATCTTAATTCTCCTAAAGGTCCGTCAAGTAGCCCAACATAAAATCCAATAACTGAAAAAAGGTGTTTAAAAATAAAATAAATTTTGTTGCTATTTTTCCTCATTAATTTCGAAAAATATAAATAAAAGGGGAGAAAGATTTTCTTTGAATTTTGTTATGGAATGAAGATATGTATTATTGAAATACAAGATTATCTCATTAAATTCAAGAAATCTCCCACTTGGTTATTTATATGTTATTTTCGAAAATTTTGAAAGAATAAGGGAAAGAAAGATTTTCTTGAAAAGATATTATGGAAGATATGTATTCTTGCAATACATGTATATCTCATAAATTCAAGAAGATTCAAATCTTGGAATCTTTATCCTTATTTTTTCAAAAATAACCATAACAAGAGAAGGTGGGATTTTATGGAATATTTTAATTATGGAGAAAAGAATATAGAAGATATATTCAAGATTTCTTGGAGATCAAGAAAAGATTTTTTTCTCCCTATTCCATGAAAAAAAATCGGCCACCACCTATCTATAAATAGGGGATGATTTCTTCATCCCCAAGTACAATTCCATGTGCTGGAAAAATTAGTAAATCCACAAAGGTGGTGCAACAAATTTTTATTTTCCCTTTTGTTAATTGTTCGCGAGCTTCCTTCCACCGGATTGACTATCAAGGACTAGGGAATACTTGGGAAGGCTTTTTGGTGTGTTTTTATCGACGAGACCATTGCCACTCCAAGAGGTTAGTTCACGTAAACCCGTAGCAATTCCGCATGCGTAGGATTTATGTGAACTGTTTATATGCATGATTTGTTGTTGAATTATTATTTGAATTAATATAGGGTTAATTCATGCTAGTAATAATTGTTAGAATTAAATTTGTATTTAAATATTCATCCCGAATAGATCTGTGCAATTAATTCCCCACAACTGGTATCAGAGCCTCGGTTTTGGGCTCTGAATTTTAAATTGTAATTTAGTTCGTTTTCATTAAATTTGAAATTGGATAGTAGAATTGCTAGATCTTCTTTGCAGGTATCCAATTGTCATGGAATTTAATGTGTTTATTTATGCATGCATATAAATTGTGGTTTTTTAATTCGATTCGCTCGAATTCGCTTTTTACTGCGAGAAAATCCACGAGTAGATTAGAATTTGTTTGATTTGATAAATGTAATAGACTAGTCTAGATTCAGGTTTATTTATTTTTGTAAATAAATTGTAATCGATCGGAAACGGAGGCGAGACTAAGAATTAAAAGATGGGATCCTAACCGGCATAGGCATAAGCGCGAAGTCGCGCTAAACGTGCGTGAGGAGGCAACGACGCGACGCTGACACTACGGCGCCGATCACGATCGGCCTGGGCGGGGCGGGCGACAATGAGGCGTCGCGTGGGGGGCGATCGACCAAAGCGGCAGGGCGATCAACCGAGGCGCTGATGGGCGGGCGATGCCTATCGCAAAGTTATGCGGGCGACGCTGGCGAGGCAAAGGCGGGCGATCACCGTCTTGACGCCGCCGACCTCGGCCGAAGTTCTCGCGAAAGAAAACGAAAGCACCGGCTGGCGACGTCGCCAGCGCTTAGGCGTATCTTAAAGACGGGCGCCGATCGACATGGCCGGGGGAGTGCAAGACGTGCACTCCGACCTACGAGCTGGTCGATGATGTCACTAGACGTGACGAACCTTTCGAGACGAACAATGAAGGCAAAGAAGACGATTTCTCGAGATCAAGACATGACAAAAATTAACCGTGACAATTGGATATGTGTGCCCAATATGTTTAATTTTTTGTCTTGATGTTTATGCATTATTTTATGCTTATTTAAATTGTGTTTAAATTTGCGATGCATGAGAAAATGTTTTGAAAAATCTTACTTTCGAAAATTACTAAGTATGCTTAAACAATTAATTGACAATTTTATGGATAATAAAATTGAATTAATTCTGACCTCCATGATTTATTTATATGTGAATTCTTTTGGAGAAATTCCCCCCAAGGGACGGTCAAAAGATAGCTTTCACATTAATAAATTCCAAATGGATGATTGTGGATTATTACTAGTGGCGACGATGACCCTCCCCACGAGGCTCGTTCAAAGCGAAATAATAATTCTGTATTTAATCATGGTTATTACTTAGGTATAAAATTGATATGCATATACTTCCCCGAAGTCCCTGTCAATTTTATATTGGTCAAGTGGGAGCCAACTATTAATCTAGTTATTAAAGGTTTGTAACTGTTCTTGTTTGTAACCTGCTTGAATGTGTTTAAATAATGACCCACCCCAAGTGGCTTATTTAAACTGTTTTGAGATGTTGGCTGATGCATGTTCATATTTTTGAGATTTTAATATGAAACATGTGATCGAATTTTGTGATATATTTGTGCTTATGCATATTATTATTTATTTCAGTTCATCATGTCGCAACCTTTTAATCCACTGTTCAATATACTTAAAGAAAATATGCTTACTGGTGAAAACTTCGTTGATTAGAGTCGTAAACTTACTATTGTCCTCACTGCACAAAGCCATAACTGGGTTCTCACTACACCTAAACCAGAAAAGCCAAATGATGAGTCAACTAAATCGGTTAAGAAAGAGTATGCTGACTGGGAGCATTCCAACGAAATGGCAAAGTGTACCATCTTGGCTTCAATGTCAGATGTGTTGCAACACCAACACCAGAACGTTGAGACCGCTGCAGACATCATGACTAGTCTTAAAGCGATGTTTCAACATCAGAACCGTGTGGCTCGTCAGATCACCATGAGGGAATTTCTCTCTATGAAAATGGTGGAGGGAACGCCCGTAAGGGAGCACGTTCTCCAGATGATGCCTCACCTAAACAAACTTAAGGTACTTGGCACTGAATACGACATCGAGACCCAAATCGATTTCGTGCTCCACTCTCTACCGAAAAGTTTTGAACAGTTCAGGCTGAACTTCCAGATGAACAATCAGAAGTTCTCGATGCCTGATCTATTGCAAGCTTTGGTCTCGGCATAGGCGATATTGGGGCAAAAGAGCCAAGCCTTGGTGGCAAATGGACCTTATTCTTCTTCTACGCCAAGGGGTGGTAAGAACAAGAAAAAGGACAAAAGCCACAAGCAAGTGAACTCAAGTGTTGCCAAAGGCAAAGAAAAGGTGAAGGGAGGTGGAGGAGTGAGCAAGCCAGCTAAGGGGAGGTGCTTCAAATGCGGTGAAAAAGGACATTGGAGGTCAGCCTGTTCCAAACCCAAAAGGAATGGAAAGAAAGGTAATTCTCACGCACTAGTTGTTGAAACTTGCTTAGCGGCGTATGCCTCCCATTTATGGGTGGTGGATACGGGATCCACTGATCATGTTTGTTTCACTTTACAGGGGTTTAAGCGGACCCGACAACTTAGTGGGAGTGAGATCCTCATCACACTGGGCGATGCTAGGAGAGTGGCAGCTGAAGCAGCGGGAGAAGTGCACCTGTCTTTTGAAGACAGAGTTTTAATTTTAAGAGATGTTCTTTACGTTTCGAATTTTAGAAAGAATTTAATTTCGGTTTCTAAACTTTACCTTGATGGATATTCGGTTACTTTTGATAAAGTTGTTACCATTTCTCTTTATGATAAATTTATCTGTCATGGAACGTTGTCGAATAGTTTCTATACAATTAACTGTGCACACCACTCACGAAATGCATCCTATAACACATCAACTGTTTCCGATAAAAGAAAACGTTCATCAGACGTGAACGAGACACTTCTATGGCATCTAAGATTGGGACATATTAATCCAAAGAGGATCCAAAGGTTGGTGAAAGACGGTTCACTGGAGTTTCTCCAAGTTGAACCAATTCCAACCTGTGAATCATGTTTGGAGGGTAAAATGACCAAGAGGGCATTCGGAGCCAAGGGGAATAGAGCCAAAGAAGTGTTAGAAATCGTTCATACAGACGTATGTGGTCTAATGTCAACCAAATCAAGAGGAGGTTATGAGTATTTTGTCACTTTTATTGATGACTACTCAAGGTACGGTTATATTTTCCTTATGAAGCATAAATCTGAGACCTTTGATAAATTCAAAGAATTTAAGGCTCAAGCAGAGAATCATAGGGAAAAACGTATCAAGTCTTTACGATCCAATCGTGGAGACGAGTACCTCAGCGATGAGTTTTTGAACTACTTGTCAGATGAAGGGATTGTATCCCAGCTAACTGCACCCGGAACTCCTCAACAAAACGGGGTTGCAGAGCGAAGAAACAGAACTCTTTTGGAAATGGTTAGATCAATGATGAGTTATGCGGATCTTCCCAAGTCGTTCTGGGGTCATGCCTTGGAAACAGCGACTTACATTCTGAACTTGGTGCCATCCAAATCGGTTCCCAAAACTCCCAAAGAATTGTGGACCGGGCGCAAGCCCAGTTTGAGACACATGAGAATTTGGGGGTGTCCGGCCTACGTGTTGGACAAGGAAGCCGGAAAATTGGATCCTCGATCAGAATTAAGGTTATTTATAGGATACCCCCCGAGGGAACAAAAGGGTGTATGTTCTATGGTCCCGAAGATCAAAAGATGGTAATAAGCACCCACTTTAGATTTTTGGAAGAAGACTATATGAACGAAAGAAGACCCAGAAGTGAGATTACCTTAAATGAGCTAAGGGGGCTAACCTCATTGCCAACTGTACAAGATGACATACCAAAAGACAAACTTTCACAACCGAAACCTCGTCGTAGTGGGAGGGTTGTGAGACAGCCCGAGAGATTCATGGGGATAGGAGAGTCCTCGGACTTGACAAGACGAATCAGACCCATGGACATATGATGAGGCAATCCAAGACAAGAATGCGGTTTCTTGGCAAAAGCAATGAAAGCCGAAATGGGTTCTATGGATCATAACAGAGTGTGGGAGCTAGTCGAACCACTTAATGGGGTCAAACCCATTGGTTGCAAGTGGGTATACAAGTGAAAAAGAGGACCGAACGGGAAGGTGGAAACCTTCAAGGCAAGGCTTGTGGCGAAAGGTTATACTCAGAAAGAAGGGATCGACTATGAGGAAACTTTTTTACCTATAGCAATGCTCAAGTCCATCCGAATTCTCTTGTCGATTGTTGCGCATCTCGATTTTGAAATCTGGCAAATGGATGTCAAGACAGCTTTCCTTAACGGAAGTCTTGATGAAGAAATCTATATGCAACAACCCCAAGGCTTCATTGAAAAGGGCCAAGAACACCTAGTTTGTAAGCTCATGAAGTCCATTTACGGACTCAAATAATCATCCAGAGCTTGGAACCAATGTTTTGATCATGTTATAAAGTCTTATGGGTTTGATCAAAATGAGTTCTAAAGTTGTGTGTACAAAAAGTGTGTCAGAACTACATTGGTATTCTTAGTACTATACGTAGACGACATTCTGCTCATCGGGAACGATGTAAAGGTGTTATCAGACGTAAGGGCATGGCTTTCAAAATAGTTTGATATGAAGGACTTAGGGGAAGCCGGGCACATCATTGGGATCAAGATCACTCAAGATCGCAAGAAAAGGATGATAGGCATATCGCAAGCTTCATACATAGACACTGTTTTGAAACGATTCAGCATGCAGGATTCCAAGAAAGGCTTCGTACCTTTCAGGCATGGAATCCATCTATCCAAGGAAATGTGCCCTAAGACACAAAAGGAGATAAATGACATGAAAGGCATTCCTTATGCTTCGGCTGTCGGAAGCCTTATGTATGCAATGTTGTGCACGAGACCATATATCTGCTTTGCCGTTGGCATGGTGGCAAGATATCAAAGTAACCCGGGGAAAGAACATTGGACGGTAGTTAAAAACATTCTGAAGTATCTGAAAAGTACTCGAGATAGAATGTTGGTTTATCAGTCAGATAATCTAATCCCCATCGGCTACATGGACTCGGATTTCCAATCAGACTTAGATTCCAGAAAACCTACCTCTGGTAGTGTGTTTTGCATGGGGGGAGGAGCCATGACATGGAGAAGCGTTAAGCAGAAATGCATCGCAGATTCTACCATGGAAGTCGAATATGTAGCTGCTTGCGAGGCAGCGAAAGAAGCGGTTTGGCTCAAGAACTTCCTCGTGGACTTGGATGTAGTTCCGAATTTGCCCAGCACAATCACTGTTTATTGTGACAGTGCCGGAGCAGTTGCAAATTCAAGGGAACCAAGAGCCCACAAGGCCAGCAAACACATTGAAAGAAAATACCATCTTATACGAGAAATCGTTAAGAGATGAGATATAGAGGTGGCAAAGATCGCGTCAGAAGACAACCTAGCAGATCCATTCACAAAGGGTCTGCCTCAGAATACATTCGAGAGACATGTGGAAGGAATGGGTGTCAAGACCGTTGCCAATCTACTTTGAGTATAAGTGGGAGACATTATTAGGTTCGTGTAGGGTGAACCCAATAATACAAGAGGTGATTAGGAAAGAGGTCATTAAATTTCTTGATGCGGGTATGATCTACCCAATTTCAAATAGTCCTTGGGTGTCACCACTCCACGTGATTTTTAAGAAAGGGGGAATGACGGTTATCAAAACCGATAATGATGAGGTGATAGCTACGGGGTGGAGAGTGTGTGTAGACTATAGGGAATTAAATAAAGCCACATGCAAAGACCACTTTCCCCTTCCCTTCATGGATCAAATGCTCGATAGGCTTGGGGGTTTTGATTTCTATTGATTTCTTGATGGGTACTCCGGGTACAATCAAATTATGATTGCTCCGGAGGACCAAGTGTTGGGATTATACTGGAAAATATGCTTTTACTTTGTATAATCAAACTGAATTTTGGTCTTATTTACTGAAATAAATTATTTATCACTGATGCTTTAAATATCATCGAATGTTACATATATTTACTGCATAACTGTTCAATAAATAGTACGTGTTACATTGTAGTTAATTTAGTGATACCAGATCACAGAAGATTAAATTAACAGTCCCTTGTAACCAAAAGTACACCATTCACGACCTAGATGGAAATGAACAATCCATCGTGAAAGGTTGAAGTGTAAGGCTCAGATTGACTTGTCTTGACCAAGAGATTACACTAGTGCATGTTTAGTGCACTGAATAGGACCTACAGGAGGACAAATTCTTCAGAACTGAACTAGGAAGAATTAGACCTCAGTGGTTCGTTATTTCTTAATCTTCGTCCCTTAAATAGGATCGCGTGTGGTTAGTAATTATTTATTTGACTTATTACGGGTAGAGAATCAACGAGATTCAATACTTTATATCTTGGGCAATATTATTGGTCACATGCGATTGCTAAGATTTAATACGGAAAATCGTGTGCAAGTACGCTTGTTCGATTTGCCCCCTTGGGAGGTTCATAAGTTTTATCATACCAAATCTTGCAAGTGGAACTAGTTTCCGGTATGGATAATAATGTTGAACCGTTCCTTTACCAAGGATAAAAGATATTAATTAATGGAAAGCTATTTCAGTGGCTTGAATTAATTAATGGGCTAGATAATCTTAAACACTGGAAATAATAACTGGGAGCCATATTGACTGTAATATGGGTGAAGATGGATAGTGCAATATTAATTATGTAGTGAGATTAATTAATATTTATGGGCTTGAATAATATAGTGGCTCAATATTGATAATTCAAGATCCATTGGAAGATCCAATCTTAATTCTCCTAAAGGCCCCTCAAGTAGCCCAACATAAAGTCCAATAACTGAAAAAGGTGTTTAAAAATAAAATAAATTTTGTTGCTATTTTTTCTCATTAATTTCGAAAAATATAAATAAAAGGGGAGAAAGATTTTCTTTGAATTTTGTTATGGAATGAAGATATGTATTCTTGAAATACAAGATTATCTCATTAAATTCAAGAAATCTCTCACTTGGTTATTTATATGTTATTTTCGAAAATTTTGAAAGAATAAGGGAAAGAAAGATTTTCTTGAAAAGATATTACGGAAGATATGTATTCTTGCAATACAGGTATATCTCATAAATTCAAGAAGATTCAAATCTTGGAATCTTTATCCTTATTTTTTCGAAAATAACCATAACAAGAGAAGGTGGGATTTTATGGAATATTTTAATTATGGAGAAAAGAATATAGAAGATATATTCAAGATTTCTTGGAGATCAAGAAAAGATTTTTTCCTCCCTATTCCATGACAAAAAATCGGCCACCACCTATCTATAAATAGGGGATGATTTCTTCATTCCCAAGTACAATTCCATGTGCTGGAAAAATTAGTAAATCCACAAAGGTGGTGCAACAAATTTTATTTTCCCTTTTGTTAATTGTTCGCGAGCTTCCTTCCACCGGATTGACGAGCAAGGACTAGGGAATACTTGGGAAGGCTTTTTGGTGTGTTTTTATCGACGAGACCATTGCCACTCCAAGAGGTTAGTTCACTTAAACCCGTAGCAATTCCGCATGCATAGGATTTATGTGAACTGTTTATATGCATGATTTGTTGTTGAATTATTATTTGAATTATTATAGGATTAATTCATGCTATTAATAATTATTAGAATTAAATTTGTATTTAAATATTCATCCCGAATAGATCCGTGAAATTAATTCCCCACACCAAGAGAAGACGACCTTCACTTGTTCCTATGGAATGTATGCTTGGAGACGCATGCCCTTCGGGTTGTGGAATGCTCCTGCTACGTTTCAACGGTGCATGATGTCGATCTTCCATGGTTTGATTGAAAACATAATGTAGGTGTTTATGGATGATTTTTCAGTGTTCGGTGAATCATTTGATAAGTGTCTTTTTAACCTTGAACTCGTGATAAAGAGGTGCCAAGAGACTAACCTTGTCCTTAACTGGGAAAAATGTCATTTCATGGTTAAGGACGGGATAGTACTTGGTCACCATGTTTTCTCAAAAGGTCTACAAGTAGATCGAGCAAAGGTGGTGGCAATTGAGAAACGTCCTCAACCTTCTAATGAAAAAGGCATTCGTTCCTTCTTGGGGCATGCCTATTTCTATAGAAGGTTTATAAAAGATTTTTCTAAACTCTTAAAGCCCCTTTCTCATCTACTTGAAAAGGATGTCCCATTTGTGTTTACTAATGAATGTCTTGAAGCATTTTTAGCATTGAAGGAAGCACTTATAGCCTCTTTGATTTTGGTGACTCCAAATTGGGACTATCCATTCGTCCTCATGTGTGACTCAAGTGATTATGCAATGGGGGTGGTATTTGGGCAAGTCAAGGAGAAGAAATTTAGAGCCATCTACTATGCTTCGAAAACCTTCAACCCCGCCCAAGCCAATTGCACCACAACGGAGAAGGAGCTATTGGCCATACTCTACGTGTTTGATAAGTTTCGCCCTTACCTTGTAGGGGAGAAAACTATTGTGTACACGGATCACACAGCAATTCAGTACCTTATGGCAAAGAAAGATGCAAAGCCAAGATTGATCCGATGGGTGTTTCTCCTTCAAAAATTTGACATAGATATTCGAGACAAGAAGGGGACAGAAAACGTGATAGCCGATCACCTTTCAAGATAAGAGAGGGACAAGGATTTTGTGGAGGACTACACCGAGGTGAAAGAAGAGTTTCAAGATGAAAAGCTTTTGAGAATGGAGGAATTCTTTGAAGAGGTCGAAAGGGTATCCGTAATGAGGATTGAGGTGAAAGAGCCTTGGTACGCAGACTATGCCAACTATTTGGCTAGTGGAAAGCTTCCCAATGAAATTCCTTCACATGCCAAAAAGAAATTTCTCAAAGATGTGAAGAGTTTCATTTGGGATGACCCAGTGCTATATAAGAAAGGTCAAGATTCCATCATGAGAAGATGTGTTCCCAAAGAAGAAGTTGAGGAAATCTTGACCCATTATCACTGCTTGCCATGCGGAGGCCATTTCGGAGCATCAAAGATGGGAATGAAAGTTCTACAATCGGGCTTCTATTGGCCCACAATTTTCAAAGATAGTGAAGAGTTCATTCAAAGATGTGATCGATGCCAAAGGATGGGAACCATAACCAGGAGGGACGAATTGCCTTTGAACATTTTCTTGGAGGTAAATATTTTTTATGTTTGGGGGATTGATTTCATGGGACTATTTCCCCTTCATTTGGATTCATCTATATCCTTGTGTGGGTGTATTACGTGTCTAAATTGGTGGAGTCCATTCCTACCAAGCTCAATGATGTAAAGACCGTGATTCAATTCCTTAAGAAGAATGTGTTCACCCGATTTGGAGTGCCAAGAGCGTTGATAAGTGATGGGGGTACCCACTTTGTCAATCGAGCCATGGAAAAGTTGCTTGGGAAGTATGGGGTCAAGCATAAAGTAGCCACTGTATATCATCCACAAATGAATGGATTAGCGGAGGTTTCAAATCGTCAAATCAAGCACATCTTGGAGAAGACGGTGAACTCAAATAGAAAAGATTGGGCGATTCACCTAGATGATGCTTTGTGGGCTTACCGAATGGCCTACAAGACTCCATTGAACATGTCTCCGTACCAACTCGTTTTTAAAAAATCTTGATATCTTCTGGTGGAGTTAGAGTACAAAGCCTATTGGGCCATTAAACAATTGAACATAGATGGTGAAAAGGCGGGTGAAATTCGGTTGCTCCAACTTCACGAGCTTGAGGAGTTTCGGGAGAATGCATATGAGAGCTCCTGAATTTTTAAAGAGAAGAGAAGCGTTGGCACGATCAAAGGATTAAGAAGAAAGACTTTAAGGTTGGAGATAAGGTGCTACTTTTCAATTTCCGGTTGAAACTCTTTCCCTAGAAGTTGAATCTCATTGGAGCGTAGCAGCTCAGAATAAGCATCAAAAGGATGCTTCCCAGGCTCAGAGTGCGATGTTGCTCGGCATGACTCTCGAATTTCTTAAGGACATGAGAAAATGGGTCCCTTCGAAATGCTCAAGCATCTGAAGGATCTCTTTGATTCAGAATCTCGTTTTGAGATTTATGAAGTGATGAGAGATCTGTTCAGATGCCGGTTAGCCAAAGAAGGGAAGATTTCACTTCATGTGCAAATGATGATAGACCTAATTGAGAAACTTGGTAATTTAGGCATTGAGCTAAAAGACCAATGTTTTCATTTATGCTATCCTCCAGTCGCTTCGGGATTCATATTATGGGTTCATTGTGAACTACAATATGAATAAGACGGATGCGACCATGCCTGAACTTCACAACGTGCTCAAGACTTTTGAGTTCACTATCACTAAGATGGTGTCCAAAGGAAGGAGTGGGTAGACAAGGATGTGTGTCTCTACTATAAGTAGAAAAGGGCACTAGAAGAAGGACTATAAGGTTCTGGTTGCTAAAAGGAAGGCACTAGGTGCTTCTGGCACTAGAACATCTATGTTTTGTTATTAAGATAAACATGTTCATTAATAACACTAACTGCTTGGTATTAGATACCGGATGTGGCTCTCACATTTGTATGAATGTGAAGGGGCTCATGTGTCTTAGGTCAGTTAGGGCGGGTGAAGTCGTCTTACACGTGGAAATGAAGCAAGAGTTGCTAATTGAACGTGTGAGGACTTATGTGTTAGACTTACCCTTTGGTTTTAGATTAGAACTTAATGATTGTCATCTAGTTCTTTCTATTACTCGCAACATGTATTTGTTGCATTATGAATATGATGTTCTTAATATACAAAATAAAAGACTCAAACTTAGTAATCATGAAAACCCGACTTACTTTTGTCATTGTAGAACTTGATCATGTAAATGAGAAAAAAATTGCAAGGTTAAGAAAGTTAGACTACTTAACTCCATTAGACTGTGAGTCTTATGGAAATTGTGAATCTTCTCTCATGGGCAAGATGATCAACATACCCTTTTCTAGGAAAGGGGTGCATGCCAAAGAAGTTCTAGAGTTGATCTGCAATGATGTTTGTGGACCATTTTCCACTCTAACTAGGGGTCACTTCGGATAGTTCATCACTTTTACTGATGATTTCTCAAAGATATGGATATGTGTTCTTATGAAACACAAATTCGAATCTTTTGAGAAATTCAAAGAGTTAAAGGCTGAAGTAGAGAAGCAACTTGGTAAGAGTATTAAGACTTTTCGATTGGATCGAGGAGAGGAATACCTTAGCAATGAATTTATTGATTACTTGAAGATACATGGAATCTAGTCACAATGAACTCCTCCCGGAACACCTCAGATGAACGGTGTGCCCGAGAGGAGAAACCGAACCCTCTTAGACATGGTAAAGTCCATGATGAGTTTGTCCTCTCTTCCAACATTCTTATGGGGATGCGCGTTACAAACCTCAATCTACATTATGAATAGGATTCCATCTAAATCGGTTGAGCATACACCATATGAACTATGGTATGGCAAGAAGCCAACTTTTACACATATCAAAACACGAGGTTACCCCGTGATTGTGAAAAGGATGCTTACTGATAAATGGGAATCCAAAGGTGAAAAGGGTTACTTTGTGGGATATCCTAAGGAAACTAAAGGATATTACTTCTATCTACATGAGAAATAATCAGTGATTGTTTCTAGGCAGACCAAGTTCCTCAAAGAAAACTATGTCTTTAAGGAACAAGGTCGTAAGCTGATAGAACTTGAAGAAATTCAAGAACCACAAATTAACAAAGAGACTGATATCTTGTCAAAGCAACATGACAAGGAATCAGTGGGACCATTCAGCAACTTTCACGGTGGGACTCTTTCACTTGGTGATCGTCTTTCAGCCAGTGGGAGCGTAATTGGTGTAAAGTGGGCTGAATGAGAACAACATAGTTCAAACTCCCGCCCAAGATACATCTGAAAGTGTAGCCCTTGAGGACTCTCCGGACATTGATGAAATTGATGCACCACAAAATTTTCACGATCAGAATGTACAGCCTGCACAACCACAGCTCCGTAAGTCAATTAGGAATCGTAATCCGCCCATTAGATACGGTTACCTCTTGGAGGAACTCAATAATGTGATATACCGGATAAAGATGATCCTAATACTTACTCTGAAGCAATATTAGATATTGATTTAGGGAAGTGGCATGAAGCCATGAAATCCGAGATGGACTCGATGTACATCAATCAATTCTCGGACTTGGTTGAGTTGCCTAATGGGGATAAACAAATGGGTTGCAAATGGGTCTTCAAGCGTAAGACTAATGCAAATGGCAAAGTACAAACCTAAAAAGCTAGGTTGGTGGTGAAGGGTTACAGTCAACGCGAAGGTATTGACTATGATAAGACCTTCTCACCAGTTGCAAAGATCAAGTCCATTCGAATTTTACTTGCGATAGCTGCACACTATGATAATAAGATTTTGTAGATGGATGACAAAACAACTTTCCTCAATGGAAACATTGATAAGGAAGTATCTATGACTCAACCAGAAGGTTTTATATCTAAGCCAAATTCTAAATCTAGTATGCAAGCTAAAGAGATCCATTTATGGATTGAAGCAAGCTTACAGGAGTTGGAATATCCGAGTTGATGAAGTATCAAGTTTTTTTTGACTTCATCAGAAATTTGGAAGATCCTTGCGTTTATCGTAAACGCAACGGGAAGAATATTATTTTTATAATCGTGTATGTCGATGATATATTGATTTTGGAAAATAATATCCCGTTAATGCAGTCCATTGAAGATTGGTTGTCAAGACCTTCATGATGAAGGATCTTTGTGAAGCCTGCTACATCTTAGGGATCAAGATCCACAGGGATAGATCCAAGTGGATGTTGAGGCTGTCACAGTCCACCTATGTAAACAAGTTGTTGAAGCGTTTTGCGATAGAGAACTCTAAGAGAGGGTCTCTACCGGCAAATCATGGGATAAAGTTGTCGAAGAAGGATTGTCCTTCTGTTGAAACTGATATCAAGCACATGAAGGATGTCCCATATGCATATGCAATTAGGTCAATCATGTACGTCATGACTTTCACTAGGCCAAACGTGGCCTACGCTATCAACATCACTGATAGATATCAACAGAATCTGGGTGAGTCTCACTGGATTGCTGTCAAGACCATTCTGATGTATATTAGACGAACTAAAGAATGTTTCCTTGTGTATGAAGGACAGTCAGAACTAGTAGTGACTAGTTAAACTGACACAAGTTTCAAATCCGACTATGATGATTACAAATCACAGTCAGGTTACATTTCACTCTCAGTAATGAGGCGGTCAGTTGGAATAGTGCCAAGCTAAATGACCGCAGATTCAACAACCGAAGTTGAGTACATTGCTGTATTAGAAGCCTCAAGGAGGCTGTCTGAATTTTATAGTTCTTAAGAGAACTAGGGATAGTTCCGAGTGCCAGTTGTCTAATAAAGTTGTATTAAGACAACGTTGGTGCGAATGCGCAAGCAAAGGAACCGAGATCAGCAAACAGAAACAAGCATGTGCCTAGGCTTATCATTTGATCTGAGAGATCATAAAGATAGAAGAAATGGAATTAAAATGTATTCCCACATATTTAATTTGGAGGATCATTTCACCAAAACACTGAGTGTTCATGTACACACTAGACATTTGATCGTCTAGGGGTTAGACATGTAGGCGATTGACTCTAGTCCAAGTGGGAGATTGTTAGTATTAGTGTCCTAGAGACAATATATTGTAAGGACATAATACTCGATGATATTCAGTTTGATTTAATATTGTAGTTTACTTAATATTAATGTATGGCAATACACTTGTTTGAATATTATGTTTGATTGTTTGCATTTATTTATACAAGTGTTCCCATGAGTCATTGTTGTCATTGAGATTGTGAAAACTCAGATGACCTAAGCATGATTCTCAAATAGCCCCGATCAAGGATCATCAAGAATGAGATATTGATGATGCAATGGAGATTGGTGTGCGATCTGCATCATACTCTTAGAGAGTGTAGTAAGATCTCACTTACTACGAGATACTAGGTATCTCATGATGGATGCACAAATACCTTAGAGGATATTGGTATACCCATCCGAGAAACCGTTTGATGTAAGTCCACTACGGGTGTCTCGGTTAGTGGGAGCGATGTGATACTCCTTTGACTTGAGGTCAATACGCACGACATGTGTGGAGTGATGAACTTTGACCATGACCGACGCTTGCACCCATCTATGGGTAGATATAACTTGGATTGGGTTCATCATGAAGTGCATGTGCATGGTAGTTGAGCCAATAATATGATTCATTCCTCAATGTGAATTTAGAAAGAATAATCATCTTCTCATCATAATTGGATCAAAGTCATCGGTCGATGCATGTTAACTTAGACTTTGTGGCTAAGTGTGACATACATGTTCAATTAATGATTAGAGATAATATGATTACGTCATTTGAATAAACACTTCATCATGTTCAAGACTTAATCGAGTATTCGCGAATGAAAGGAGGAAATTGTAATAGCCCATGTTTTAATTACAGGTAGTTGCAAGTTTCTCGCAACGTACCTCAGATATTGAGAATGTCTGATTTATTGTCTAGGGTTCAATTAAGACCGTTAGTTTGACTAATCGCTCGATATGTGAGGGCCTATGGGTCACACAACAAGTAGTTCTCTTTTACGGATAATAGTTGGTTGATTAAATGTTAAATTTGATTTAATATTTAATTTATAGAGAATTAATTAATAATAGATTAATTTGGAATTGATTATTATTAATATTAATTAAATTGGATTTAATTAAATAGGAATTCCCAATAATAATATATGGAATATTATTATAGGATTTAATATATGGAATCAAATCCGTAGAGATTTGATATACATGGAAATTAAATTCGTGGAGATTTTTATATATGGGAATTAAATCAATGAGATTTAATTTACAAGATTAGGGATTTTATTTCCTAATTAGGTTAGCTTAAGATTTAAGCTGAGTCTCCCCTATATATACAAGCTCTTGGGAATTCACAAACAACGTTAATTCATTATTCGCTCCATAAGATCTAGAGTTAGAATTTTCCTAGCAAATTCATCTCGGAATTCAACGCTGACAAATCCGTGCAAGTTCGTGATTGGGGATTACATGGATACCATAGTAGAGAAATATGCGTACGATTTACTGTGAGGTTTCTCTTTATGTTTACACGTATTTTATTATGCAATTATATGTTCGTTGTTGGTGAACTGTTTATTCCGCTGCGCATGTATTACGTGTTTACGTGCCTCTAAACTCCAACACACACGTGGCACGTTTTAATGTTATAAAATTATATATTTAAAAATACATTATGAAATGTACGATGCACCTAGTGCACATGACACCCACCCTAAAAGAATTACCCACAAGTTTGCTTGTACATGCTCTCACATAGTGACACTTAGCTATTATACGAGTCTGATTGTAAAATCAATCTTCTTTACCATAAGAGATGATTAGTTAAATCATTAGTTAATTTTGTTCCACTATAAATATTCTCTAAAGAATGATGATGTTCACAATTAATTTGAATTTACAAGAAATTTACTCTTACTCTTACTTATACGCACGCTTTACCACTATTATACATATTCATTAGTATGTTTTAAACAGTTATAGTTCATAAACATAACAATAATATACATATATGATAATAATAATAATATTAAAAAGAAAATTATCATAAACTCGAGTTCACATAAATATTTGTCGCACCGTAATTTGAAATAAAATATAAATTGCAAATGGTGATTTTTATTTAAGCAAACCGATTTTAAAGAAATATTGTAAATTGATATAAGAAAAGTATAGTACGAATGCGCACATGATATTTTCACACATTCCCGCTAACAGACTAATTAGACCCCTAAGTCGAGTTTAAAATTAGACCCCTCGCAATCTCTCACATTGTGATCAATATTCTCATACTTATCTAAGTTATCGCCTTTCTCATGTTCAATCACTTATTTATTATTATTTGATACATGTATACCATTATTTTCATTCATTTCTACAACACCATGAAAACTCACTATTCACTTCCAAATTTCCCCCTTTTCAATTATTTTTAACATT
The DNA here is from genome assembly GCA_037126765.1 of Stenogyne calaminthoides. Classification (NCBI taxonomy): domain Eukaryota; kingdom Viridiplantae; phylum Streptophyta; class Magnoliopsida; order Lamiales; family Lamiaceae; genus Stenogyne; species Stenogyne calaminthoides. Next base: position 19,626,930 of record JBBCBC010000034.1, read on the forward strand.
TTCCTTCATCAAACGAATTATTAGCTTAATTATCTCTCTCCCTATTTCATGTTGTCTCTTTAATGTGTTATACCAACATCTATTTGGGAGGCATGATAGTGGATATAATTAATTATGTACTAAATACATAACAAATTATAAATTACTACTCCCTCCGTCCCATTATAAGTTTCTTATTTTTTTTCTCTCTGTGCCACTATAAATTTTCCCTTCCATAAATGAAAAAAGTAACTTCACTATCAATAATTTTTATACTCATTTTTCACATAATATTACAAAAAAATGTCACTCACTACTCTACATACATTTGTTTTCTCTTCCAGTATCCAAAACTATCCTTCATTTTCATTATTTTATTATTATTTTTTAATTAAAATACCCAAAAGAAACGTAAAACTTAGGAGAGAGTATTAATTAAAAAAATGAAAAAAATTACATATACATAGATAAATGTGTTAAATATAAATTTCATGTCGCTATTAGTCAATAATTATTGTTAAAAAATTAACATACTTTACACGTACAAGTAAAAAGGAAAAGGGTAAATTATAGATAAAAATTACATGATGCTTTGGTTTTGTAATTTCAAAGTCCATATAAGTATATTGGTGGTATTATGAGTTATGAGGATGACTCTTAATACGGAATATTTTAGAGAACACTAGAAATATTCCAGATAGAGATAAGAGCATATCAATTTGATTTATTGTAGATAATTGTGTAGGTTGTTGTGCACATATATTTGTAACTATCAGTGTAAATCTCAAAATTTGTTGTACTCTCATATTATATATAGTGGAACCGGTCTCTCCATCTATTCACGGTGGAAATTAATTCTCTTTACATGGTATCACCAGATAACATCGAAAAATCCTAAAACCTCTTCCTTCCATTAATCTGCAAATTAATTCGCTGCTCTTCTGCACTCAATCTCTTTCCTCTCTCTCACCATATATATCTCTGCAATTTCTCATCTCCCACCTCTCACACTTCTGATCTCCCAATCTCTCATCTCTGAAATGGCCGAGGCTCATGTTCCTCTCGCAACTCTCATCCACATGGTGACTATCAAGCTCACCTCCACAAACTACTTGCTCTGGAAGAGCCAAGTCGAGCCAATGTTGCACTGCGACAATCTTGCTTCCTTCATTGATGGATCTACTGTTGAACCTCCATCAACAGTCAAGAACGCGGACAACGCCGATGTCCCAAATCCAGAATTTCAGGCATGGCACAAACACCATGACCGTGCATTGAGTTTACTCCTCTCATCTTTGACCGAAGAATCCATGTCCAAAGTCGTCGGAATCAAGCGCGCCCGTGATGTCTGGCTTGCACTTGAGGCCGCGTTCAGTCACTCCTCTCCCTCTCGCGCACACCATTTGCGTGATGAACTCCAGCTACTCAAACGGGGTTGGCAACTGTCACCGACTACAGTTGCAACTTCAAATCACTGTGCGATCAACTTGCCGCCATCGGTCATCCGGTCCCTGACGTTGATAAGGGCCATTGGTTTCTCAGGGGTCTCGGCCCCGAGTTTCGATCTTTTGTGGACGTTCGCATGACCTTGACGCCGCATCTCTCCTTCAATGATCTCATCCAACAGGCTCAAACCTATGAGTTGAACAATAAAGCCATGAATGCTCCCGTCAATCCTCCGCCTCAAGCCGCTTTCTACGCAGACCAAGGGTTGCTAGCTACTTGTCATGGTTCATCGGGTCAGGGCAGACGTGGTGGTGGCAATGGTGGCCGTGGGTATCAACCACATGGCAATGGAGGAAATGGTCATGGAAACCATGGAGGCTTTCCAGGTTCTTCTCATGCAGGTGGATGGGGAAATGGCCAATCGGGAAAACGAACATTTACTCTGAAGTGTCAGATTTGTCGTGGCCCTCACTATGCGAACAACTGCCCATCCCGTTATGAACGAAGTACTCCACAGGCTGCTAACCTTGCTCAAGCATTTGATGCCCACTGCACTGTAGGTTTGCCAGTGTTGAATCCCGAGATGAATTTGCTAGGAAAATTCAAACTCTAGATTTTATGGAGAAAATATGAACACTGTATTATGAATTCCCAAGAGCTCATATATATAGGAGAGGCCCAGTTTAAAACTTAAGCAAACCTGATTAGGAAATAAAATGCCTAATCTTATAAAACTAATCTCTTAGATATATTTCCCACATATAAAATCTCTACAGATTTAATTCCCATGTATATCAAATCTCTACGGATTTGATTTCCATATATATTAAATTCTATAATAATATTCCATATATTATTATTGGGAATCCTATTTAACTAATTCAATTTAATTAAACATTAATAATAATTAATTCCAAATTAATCTATTATTAATTAATTCTCCATAAATTAAATATTAAATCTAATTTAACATTTAATCAACCAACTATAATCCGTAAAAGGGAACTATTTGTTGTGTGACCCAGGCCAGCGATTAGTCAAACTAACGGTCTTAATTGAAACCTAAACAATAAATCAGACATTCTCTATTTATGAGGTACGTTGCGAGAAACATGCAACTAACTGTAACTCAAACATGGGCTATTACAATTTCCTCCTTTCATTCGCGAATACTCAATTAAGTCTTGAACATGATGATGTGTCTATTAAAATAACTTAATCATATTATCTCTAATCACTAATTGATCATGTATGCACACTTAGCCACAAAGTCTAAGTTGACGTGCATCGGACGATGACTTAGATCCAATTATGATGAGAAGAAGAATATTCTCTCTAACCACATTGAGGAATGAATCCTATTCTTGGCTCAACTACCACGCACATGCATTTCGGGATGAACCCAATCCAAGCCATATCTACCCATGGAAGGGTGCAAGAGTTGGTCATGGTCAAAGTTCATCACTCCACAAATGTCGTGCGTAGACCTCAAGTCAAAAGAGTATCGCATCGCTCCCACTAACCGAAACCCCCGTAGACACATATTGTGGACTTACATCAAACAGTTTCTCGGATGGGTATACCAATACCCTCTAATGTATTTGTGCATCCATCATGAGATTACTAGTATCTCGTAGTAAGTGAGATCTTACTACACTCTCTAAGAGTATGATGCAGATCGTACACCAATCTCAATTGCATCATCAATATCCCATTCTTGATGATCCTTGATCGGGGCCATTTGAGAATCATGCTTAAGTCATTTGAGTTCTCACAACCTCAATGACAGCAATGACTCATGGGAACACTTGCATGAATAAATGCAAACAATCATATATAATATTCAAACAAGTGAATTGCCATACATTAATATTAAAGGAACTATAATATTAAATCAAACTGAATATCATCGAGTACTATGTCCTTACAATAGATTGTCTCTAGGACACTAACACTAACAGTTTGATAGAGTCACAAGAATTCTGAGAAATGTCAGGTATCTCCCTGAACTCAGAATAAATCTTATTTCTCTTGGAATGATAGATTCAATAGGTTATAAGTTTGAATCCGAGAATGGTGAGCTTAATGTCTCAAGAGGGCCTAATGTGTTGTTGAAGGGTGAAGAATGCATGATCTATACTTTCTTGTTGGAAGCACTGTTGTAGGACAATCTAATGTTTCTAAAAGTACTAATAATACCAGTCTCTGGCATAAGAGGTTAGCTCATGTGAGTGAAAGAGGCTTACAGGAATTGGCTAAACAAAATCTGTTATGTTGAGAGAAGGTCTTTAAGCTAGATATCTGTGAACATTGCATTTATGGTAAGGCTAAAAGGCTGAAGTTCAGTACCAGTACTCATACCACTAAGGACATTCTTGAGTATGTGCATTCTGATCTATGGGGTCCAGCTAAGAACATCACCAGAAGTGAAGGTAGGTATTTCATATCTATCATTGATGATTATACTAGAAAAGTTTGGTTTTATATTCTTAAATCCAAGTCTGAGGCATTTGTTAAGTTTAAAGATTGGCTTACTGAAGTGGAGAACATCAGTGAAAGAAGCTGAAACATCTGAGAACTGACAATAGGCTAGAGTACTTATCAGAAGAGTTCCAAAATTTCTATAAAGAGAAGGGTATTGTAAGGCATAGGACAGTACCAGGCACACCTTAGCAGAATGGTCTAGCTGAGAGGATGAATCAAAATTTTCTTGAGAGAGTGAGGTGCATGCTGAGCAGTTCAGGGTTACCTAAGTCATTTTGGGTGATATTGTTACTACAGTAGCCTATCTGATCAACAAAAGTCTTTTTACTGCATTGAAGTTCAAAACACCAGAAGAGATGTGGTCTGGGCATCCTGTTGATTACACGATGTTAAGGGTTATTGGTTGTTTGGCTTATGCTCATGTTAAGCAAGAGAAGCTTGAGCCAAGAGCGCTGAAGTGTGTATTCATCGGCTATCCTCAAGGTGTGAAAGGTTACAAGTTGTGGTGTTTGGAATCTGGAAATCAGAAGTGTATTATCAGTAGAGATGCCACTTTTGATGAGAGTAAGATGCCACTTAAGTCTACTGACTCATCTGATCAAAATCAGAATTCTAGATTGAGGTGGAGTATCAGGAGATCATAAGACAAATTGATGATACTTGTGATGGGAATACTGATGATGAATCAGAAGAAGAAGAAACCGAGTATAGTTCATATTAGTTGGTCAGGGATAGACAGAGAAGAACTATAGTCCCACCTCTGAGATTTAGAGATACTGATATGGTCTCATTTTCATTGTGTGCAGCAATTGAGGTGGAGTCTTATGAGCCAAAATCTTACAGTGAGGCTATAAGAAGTAAAGATAAAGAGAAGTGGGCAGTTGCCATGGAAGAAAAATTACTTTCTCTGCACAAGAATGAAACATGGGATATAGTAGATAAACCTAAGTCACAGAAACTTGTGCTTTGTAAATGGATTTACAAGAAGAAATCTGAAGCTAGTAAAAGAGGTGGAGTGAGATTTAAAGCAAGGCTTGTAGCTAGAGGGTTTACTCAAAGAGAAGGTAAAGACTTCATGATATTTTCTCTCCAGTTGTAAAGCATTGTTCAATCAGGATTCTACTTGCCTTAGTAGCTCAGTTTAATCTGGAGTTGTATCAGATGGATGTTACTGCGGTCAAATTTCAAAAATAAAATACCCCATTCTACCCTACTAACTCGTAGTAGTGGTAAGAAAGGGGTTGATCCACAGGGAATGTAGAATAATTATTATGCTATTTGTATGAATTTATGAAGGTAAACACGTGACACAAAAAAGGGGGTTTAGATGAGAATTCTATAACTAAAACTTAAAGCAATAAATTACTATGAAAAATAACAATTAATATACTAAGAAAAATTCAACAATAAAAAGGCATTACAATTCACAATTCATTCATCCCTCGACTTTAATGTTGTTAACTGACAGCGACGTTTACTCTATTTATCTCTAGGATTAATGTCCCTCAGTAGTCAACAAGCTCTGGCTACCGATTATTATCCCTTAATTATACTCAATTGAAAAAGCTCTCCAATGATTATTTTTAACAGAACAGTCTAGATACGATCTAAATTTAATTCAGTCAAAAGCATTAAACTCTAAGATAAAGGACAAACAAATTCCCGAATACGCAAGCTCGATTCGAAAGAACCCGATTTAAATCACCCTAGCAAAATTACTAGTTGCTACCAATTGCCACAAATCTACAACAATTATGGATTACAAATTTATAAACTAGCAGACATACAAGAATAATCTAACCTAGGTGATAAATCTAAATTAAATACTCAAATATGTCGAAAGTTAAAATAGATGAAATAAATAGGCAACCCAACAAACTCTGAACTCTAGTGTACCCCCTATCTCCTTTTTTTTTTTTTTTTTAAGGTCTGTAAAACCACTCTACTGTTGGAATTTAGAGGCACGTAAACATGTAATACATGCGCAGCGGAAATTAAAGTTCACCAACAACGAACAGTTAATTGCATAATTAAATACGAGTAAACGTAAACAGAATTATTACAGTAATTCATACACGGATTCCTCAACTATGGTATCCACGTAACAGTAATTTACTAACTCGCACAGATCTGTCAGTGTTGAATCCCCGAGATGAATTTTCTAGGAAAATTCTAACTTAGAGATTTTAAGGAGAAATATGAATTCACGTATTATGAATTCCCAAGAGCTCATATATATAGGAGATGATTAGCTTAAGTCTCAAGCTAACCTAATTAGGAAATAAAATCCCTAATCTTTATTTAAATAAATCTCTTAGATTTATTTCCCACATATAAATCTCTACGGATTTAAATTCCATATATGACAAATCTATACGATTTGTTTCCATATATATTAAATCCTACAATAATATTCCAAATATTATTATTGGGAATTCTTATTTAATTAAATCTAATTTAATTAAATATTAATAATAATTAATTCCAAATTAATCTATTATTAATTACTTCTCCATAAATTAAATATTAAATATAATTTAACATTTAATCAACCAACTATAATTAGTAAACAACCATTACTTGTTGTGTGACCCATAGGCCCTCATATATCGATCGATTAGTCAAACTAACAGTCTTAATTGAACCCTAGACAATAAATCAGACATTCTCAATATATGAGGTACGTTGCGAGAAAATGTGCAACTACCTGTAACTGAAACATGGGCTATTACGATTTTCTCCTTTCATTCGCGAATACACGATTAAGTCTTGAACATGATGAAGTGTCTATTCAAATAACTTAACCATATTATCTCTAATCACTAATTGATCATGTATGTCACACTTAGCCACAAAGTCTAAGTTGACGTGCAACGGCCGATGACTTTGATCCGATTATGATGAGAAGATGAGTATTCTCTCTAAATCCACATTGAGGAATGAATCTTATTCTTGGCTCAACTACCACGGAATGCACTTCGTGATGAACCCAATCCAAGCCATATCTACCCATAGACGGGTGCAAGCGTCGGTCATGGTCAAAGTTCATCACTCCACACATGTCGTGAGTATTGACCTCAAGTCAAAGGAGTATCGCATCGCTCCCACTAACCGAGACACCCGTAGACACATATAGTGGAAATACATCAAACGGTTTCTCGGATGGGTATACCAATACCCTCTAAGGTATATGTGCATCCATCATGAGATACCTAGTATCTCGTAGTAAGTGAGATCTTACTACACTCTCTAAGAGTATGATGCAGATCGCACACCAATCTCCATTGCATCATCAATATCCCATTCTTGATGATCCTTGATCGGGGCTATTTGAGAATCATGCTTAAGTCATCTGAGTTCTCACAACCTCAATTACAGCAATGACTCATGGGAACACTTGTATGAATAAATGCAAACAATCAAACATAATATTCAAACAAGTGTATTGACATACATTAATATTAAGTCAACTATAATACTAAATCAAACTTAATATCATCTAATATTATGTCCTTACAATAGATTGTCTCTAGGACACTAACATTAACAATCTCCCACTTGGACTAGAGTCAATCACCTACATGTCTAACCCCTAGACCATCAAATGTCTAGTGTGTACATGAACACTCAGTGTTTTGGTGAAATGATCTTTCAAATTAAATATGTGGGAATATATTTTAATTCCATTTTTTCTATCCTTATGATCTCAGATCAAATGATAAGTCTAGGTACATGCTTGTTTCTGTTTGCTGATCTCGGTTCCTTTGCTTGCGTATTCGCACCAACGTTGTCTAATACAACTCTATTAGACAACTGGCACTTGGAACTACCCCTAGTTCTCTTAAGAACCTATAAAATCCAGACAGCCTCCTTGAGGCTTCTGATACAGCAATGTACTCAACTTCGGTTGTTGAATCTGCGGTCCTTTTGCTTGGAACTATTCCTACCGACCGCCTCATTATTGAGAGTGAAACGTAACCTGACTGTGATTTATAATCATCACAGTCGGATTGGAAACTTGTGTCAGCTTAACCAGTCACTACTAGTTCTGCTGTCCACCATAGACAAGAAAACATTCTTTAGTTAGTCTAAGATACTTCAGAATGGTCTTGACAGCAATCCAGTGAGAGTCACCCGGATTTTGTTGGTATCTACCAGTGATGTTGATAGCGTAGGCCACGTTTGGCCTAGTGAAAGTCATGGAGTACATGATTAACCCAATTGCATATGCATATGAGACATCTTTCATGTGCTTGATATCAGCTTCAATAGAAGGACAATTCTTCTTTGATAGTTTTATCCCATGATTTGCCGATAGAGATCCTCTCTCAGAGTTCTCCATCGCAAAATGCTTCAACACCTTGTCAACATAGGTGGACTGAGACAGCCTCAACATCCTCTTGGATCTATTCATGTGGATCTTGATCCCTAAGATGTAGCAGACTTCACCAAGATCCTTCATCATAAAGGTCTTTAACAACAAATCTTTAATGGACTGCATTAACGGGATATTGTTTCCCAAAAATCACTATGCCATCGACATACACGATTATGAAAACAATATTCTTCCCACTGCATTTACAATAAATGCAAGGATCTTCCGAATTTCTGATGAAGTCAAAAGGATTTGATAGCTTCATCAAATCGGATATTCCAACTCCTAGAAGCTTGCTTCAATCCATAAAAGGATATCTTTAGCTTGCATACTAGATTAGAATTTGACTTAGATGTAAAACCTTCCGGTTGAGTCATAAACACTTTCTTATCAATGTTTCCATTGAGGAAAGCTGTTTTGACATCCATCTGCCAAATCTCATAATCATAGTGTGCTGCTATCGCAAGTAAAATTCGGATGAACTTGATCTTTGCAACTGGTGAGAAGGTCTTATCATAGTCAATGCCTTCGCGTTGACTATAACCCTTCGCCACCAACCTAGCTTTGTAGGTTTGTACTTTGCCATTTGCATCTGTCTCTCACTTGAGAACCCATTTGCAACATATGGGTCTAACCCCTTTAGGCAATTCAACCAAGTCCTAAACTTGATTGATGTACATCTAGTCCATCTCAGATTTTATGGATTCATGCCACTTCCATGAATCAATATCTGATATTGCTTTAAAATAAGTATTAGGATCGTACTTATCCGGTATGTCCATATTAACGAGTTCCTCCAAGAGGTAACCGTATCTAATGGGCAAATTACGATTCCTAATTGACTTATGGAGCTACGGTTGTGCAGGCTATACATTCTGATCGTGAAAATTTTGTGGTGCATCGATTTCATCAATGTCCGGAGAGTCCTCAAGAGCTACACTTTTAAATGCCTCTTGGGCGGGAGTTTGAACTATGTTGTTCTCATTCAAATTTCCACTGGAGGTTCTCGCTTGCAGCAAGCCAACTCCAATTACGCTCCCACTGGCTGAAAGACGATCATCTAGTGAAAGACTCCCACCGTTAAAGTCGCTGAATGCTCCCACTAATTCCTTGTCATGTTGCTTTGATAAGATATCAGTCTCTTCGTTAATTTGTAGTTCTTGAATTTCTTCAAGTTCTATCAGCTTACGACCTTTTTCCTTAATAACATAGTCTTCTTCGAGGAACTTGGTCTGCCTAGAAACAATCACTGATTGTTTCTCAGGTAGATAGAAGTAATATCCTTTAGTTTTCTTAGGATATCCCATAAAGTAACCTTTTTTCACCTTTGGATTCAAACTTGTCGGTAGCATCCTTTTCATAATCACGGGGCAACCCCATGTTTAATATGTGTAAAAGTTAGCTTCTTGGTTCATATGGTGTATGCTCAACCGATTTAGATGGAATCCTATTCAGAATATAAATTGAGGTTTGTAACGCTTATCCCATAAGAATGTTGGAAGACAGGAAAAGCTCATCATGGACCTCACCATGTCTAACAGGGTTTGGTTTCTTCTCTCGGACACACCGTTCATCTGAGGTGTTCCGGGAGTAGTCCATTGTGACTAGATTCTGTTGGGAGATGAATTTAATAAAGAAGTTTTGATTAGATCCCAAAAACCCTGAGTATGACATGTTCAGGATAATCTTGATAGATCGAGTCGGGGTTTTCGATGTCGATTGTTCAGAGAGTTATCTCTGCACCATGTATAGTTAGCGGATATAGATCGAAGTTAGATATCAAGAAGACAATCAAGACTCGATGAGTTATCAAGACAATCAAGACTCGAAGAATTATCAAGACATCAAGACTCAATGAAGTTGTTGAAAGACATCAATCAAGATGTCATCAACACCAAGACCCAAAGAATTATCAAGACTTCGGTAAGATATCAATACTCAAGATAACCTTTAATGTTCAGAGGCACTGAATAATATCTATCTGAAGACTACAAAACTGAGAAAAACGCAATTATTCAGAAAAGTAGATATTGCCCAAAACATTCATATGCAGACAAAAGGAACTAAGTCTAAGTGTTGTTTAAGGTTGTCTCATTCAGAGAAATTGACCAAAAAGAGTCATTTTGTTTGTCTATATTCACTGAAGACAAGAACCAATCAGAGGAAGATAACACTATACTTTTATCGACAATCGAAAAGCGATGGGACCCCTAATCATGTCAAGAGTACTAAGTTCCGCATCGCAAAAATTGGTGATTGGCTGCATGACTGCATATTTCCTAAAACATGCAAGGGAGTGTTCAAACCCTAAATATAGCCGTTCATCAAACACAAAAGAGGAAACCCTTGATACTATCTCCTCCAACGGATAGTTTTTCAAGAGTGACCTTGGTGAAGTTGCCTATAAATACCAGTGACCCTTTACATTGAGAGGATTACGGGAAATTTCAAAGCAACTCAAGACCTCATTCGTATTATTGCAAATTGAAGCACTCGAAAAACCCTAGAATTTCCCAAGTGTTTCACATTGGAGAGAGCTCACTATTCTAAGCCTAGAGTGATAGATATATCCAAAGCTTAGAAGAGATATCCTAGCCTTTGCATTAGTTCTTATTGTAAAGGATATCTCACCCCAGTTGGAAACCAACACAAAACCCAAACCCTTTGTTAAGGTAGTTTGTGTGTGTTTTGTTGGTGAGTTAGAGTTGTAAAGAGTTAGTAAGCTACAGTGAGTTAGCCAGAAAATTCTAGAGAAGAAGTTAGTAAGCTACTTGTGGTAGTCTGAACACTTGTGTGTGTTTGAGTTAGTAAGTGCAGTGAGTCACCCGTAAAAACTCAAGGTAGAAAAGTGAGTAAGCTTCTATGTGAGTTAGCCAGAAAGATTTAGGAAGTGGTTAAGGAATTTCTCTGAAGATCAGAGAGAGTGGACGTAGGAGCTTGTGTCTCTGAACCACTATAATTGCTTTATGTTGTTTTGCTTTCATCTTTGCATTATTATCTCATTGCATGTTTTTCACTTTGAAAGCATAGTTCATCGATATTCATTGGAACCAATCCAATCGAACTTGCATCAAATTGATCACAACCTTAATCACTGTTTTATTGAAGGGAAGATTTTCAGCAAAGCTAAAACGAGTATAAACTTAGGGCCAACCATTCCGACACTTGAGAGTAGCTAGAAACGATAGTTACCAAATTAAAATAACTCTCTTGAGGGTTCAAGAAGATAATTATCCCGATCCAAGCGCCTCGGGATCTCCGATAAACTCAGCTCGGTTGAAATAATCTGAAGCTTCCGAAAGCGGCTTCGGGATCATTGTCTCGATGAGACTTTGACTCGGGGTAATCCGTGTTTCTCGAAGCAAAAATCATCGGGATAACTCGACCCATCCGACCTCGAAAAGAAAAGTTTGAAAAATTCTTGAACACGTGTATTCCCCCCCCATACACGCGTGTGAGACTCGTTAAGACCGGGACCAACAAGTGGTATCAGAGCAGTGGTTCATCTTGACCACTTGCTTTGGTAGCCATAGTCTATTTTGCTGAAAGACTTTGCTGGTCTACTAAATAGATCTGTTTGCTGATATCTTACAAGGCTCAGTCATCATGCCTTCTAAGAAACTTCCTATGTTCTCTGTTGAGAGATATGACTTATGGAGATTGACATTGCAGGCTCATCTGTATTCAAAACATGAAAGAATGTGGAGAGTGGTTTCTGAAGGACCATTCCAATTCTTTATTGTGAATCCCGAATCACCGACGATCTTGAGAGGAATGATCCCGAGATGAATTTCCAAAGCCTGATGATCAACTTACTCCTGATGAGAGAAAGTTAGTCAATCTGGACTACACTGCTAAAGATACTTTGTATAACACTATTGATGATGGTGTTATGGGGATGATTTCTCACTGTGAACTACAAAAGAAATATGGGACACACTTGCTATTATGTGTCAAGGCACATATCATATTAAGGAAAACAAACTTTATGTTGCTATTGGAAAGTTTGATAGCTTTGAAATGGAAGATAGTGAATCCATTGACAAACTTGAGGTCAGATTCACTAGCATCATGAATGATCTGAGTGCTCTTGGGAAAAGATACCCACAGAGAGAAGTGGCACTGAAAATTCTTAGAGGATTATCTAAGAAATGGGATATACATGTTGTGGTGATTGAAAACACCAAAAATATTGATTCCATGCCATATCAACAAGTTTTCTCTGAACTGAAAGCTTATGAGTTTGTGATTGACAAGAATACTAAGAAATCTGACAGCAAAGATGATTCTTCATCTAGCAAGAATGTGGCTTTCAAAGCCAAAGAGAAATCCTGTAAGTCTAGAGAGTCTGAGAACTCACTTGCCAAAAAAATCGATGATGAAGCGAGGGATAAGCTAGTACTTATGGCAAGGAGGTTTGAAAGACTTAATAGCAGATATGGGAAATATAAGAAATATTACAGAATCACAGTGTAAGAAGAGAGACTCGTGGTTCGAGGACGATACACCGAGAAAATGAAGGACCGTAAGTCAAGGATCCTCATCCAAGAAGAAGGACTCAAAGACCAAGGAGGAAAGTGATCGGGATGATGATACCAACAGATGCTACAACTGTCGCCGGAAGAAATGTCACTTTCAATATGACCGCCCCGAAATGAAAGTGCTAAAGAAAGAAAGAGAGACAAGCCAAGAGAGACAGAAGATCTCCAAAGAAGAAAGCTATGATTGCGGAAGAGGAAGAACATTCTAAAGAAGGTTCCAGTTCCTCGAGATGAAATTTCCTCGCGAAAGGATGGCGATGATGATGTCTGCCTTTATGGGTCATGGAGGAGGTAAATTCTTCTATCTCTCTGTTGTTGCTCCTACACAAGCACATGAGTTCTCAAGTTCAACAGAAAAAAATAATTTTGACCGGTGGATTTGTTTGAGAATCTTATGAAGGACTATTCTCGTGTTACAAGAACTACTCATCGAAACTCAAGAAGAGAGAACAAGGAATTGACCTCACCGAGAATCAAGTGGAAAGACTCTAAAAATGCCGAGATCACTTCTCAATTGATGGGAACTATCGATGAACCGGATGTTCTCGAAAGTACAACTCTCGAAAAAAAGAAGGTGATAGAGATCCCGAATGGAAAAATAGAGAAATCCACTAAAGAGATTCAACATCGAATCGAAGTTCAATGACCTCTTTGAGAAGCATGAAACTCTAAAGAAATGTGAGGATAGTGCGCAGAGAAAGTTAGTTCTATTGAATTCTGCATCTAAAGTGATTGGGATACATTCCAGGGGGAACCTCACAAGGTCTTCTGAATGCTGCTTCTAGTAGCACCAGGACTGTCTTTGTTAAACCAGTGGCATCTAATCTTCTTCTTCAAGAACCGCGAGTTTTAGACAAGGGTAAATGACCTATGGTTTCAGAAAAACTGAAGGTTCAGGGAAGAAAGCCCAAACCTCAGGAAAAGGCTAGAAAACCTGAACACTCAGTAGGAAATTTTCAGGCCAGTACTTCAAAGCCTCAGGCTAAGAATACCAACCTAAAGAGATCTGAATTGAACCATCAGAGGAATTTTCAGAAGAGAAACACTCAAAGTGAGATATTCTCAACCTAAAAGACCAAGTCCTCGACATTGAAAAACCCCAATTTTCAAAGACAGCAACCTAAACCCCACTTGCCTAAGGGTAAAGGTTTCCTGAACCCAAATCAGCAGAGACAGAGACCAGCTGCACAAAAGCTAAGGCACTTGAACAAAAGGCCTGAACCCAAGAAGAACTCTAAGGCTCATGTTCATGCTAAGGCTAACACTCATGCACAGGATACTGCCAAGGCTCCTAGGGTGGTGAATGTGTATGTAGATGTTTATGGAAGATAAATCAGCCACTCTAAAGTAATTAGAGTTGTTAGGCAGATTTGGGTTCCAAAAGGTACAAAATAACCGGTAGGACCCTACACCAAATGGGTACCTAAGAACCGATCTGTTTTTTCAAAGTGAAGGAAAAAAGGCACCGAAATGAATGAAAACAACATAAAGATCGATGAATGGAAATGAATTGGCTCCTGCTGTATGGTATCTGGACAGTGGATGCTCAAGACATATGACAGGATATAAGCAACTAATCACTGACTATGTTGAGCAAAAAGGGCCTCAAATCACATTTGGAGACAATTCCAAAGGACAAACTGAAGGATATGGAACTCTTGAAGTTGACTCTGTTCATATCCATGGTGTTTCATATGTGTCTGGTCTAAAGTATAACTTGCTTTCTATCACCAATTTCAGACAAAGGATTCAAAGGTTGAGTTCTCAAAGAACTTATGTTATGTAAAAAGACAACACTTCACGTAAAATTTTCTTGATCGGTACTAGAAAAGGAAATGTGTATCTTGCTGATTGGAGTTCAACTCCTAAAGATACATGTTTGGTTGCAAAAAGTTCCACTGATACCAGTTGGTTGTGGCACAAAAGAATGAATCACTTAAACTTCAAAACCCTGAACTGTTCAATAAAGATCATGTATGTGATGCTTGTCAGAAAGGAAAACAAATCAGAGCATCTTTCAAAAGCAAAGTAGATGTTTCTACTGATAGAATACTACAATTGTTACATATGGATCTCTTTGGTCCAGTAACACCTGTGAGCACTAATGGCAGAAAATACACACTTGTGGTAGTTGATGACTACTTTAGATACACATGGGTCATATTCTTACTCAGTAAGAAAGAGACTCAGACAAAACTACCTGAACTACTGAAAAGGCTCAGTACTGAAAAGAATCTGAGTGTGGTCAAAATCAGATCAGATAAAGAAAATGAGTTTATCAATCATATCATATATGATTATTGTGCAGCAAATGGAATAGCTCATGAAACATCAGCTGCAAGGACCCCACAACAGAATGGTGTTGCTGAAAGAAGAAATAGGACTCAAAAAGAAGGTCAAGGACAATGATTCTTTGGTTTATATTCCTAAGAGATTTTGAAATTTGGCTATCAACACTGCATGCTACTCTCAGAACAGATCCATGCTGACCAAGAACCAAGGAAAAACTCCATATGAGCTATGGAATGAAAGGAAGCCTCTTGTTTCTTTCTTTCGTGTGTTTGGTTGCAAGTGTTTCATACACAATAATGGTAAAGATCAGTTGAAAACTTTTGATAGCAAAGCTGATGAAGGAATATTCTTAGGATATTCGAAGTCAATAAAACCTTCGAGTTTACAAATCGAGGACTCTTATTGTGGAAGAAACACCTCATGTTGTTTTTTGATGAATCTACTTGTGTTCGAAGAAAAATCGGAACATGACTTCAGAGAACTGATAAAAAATCACCGGACTTAGCCTTTGAAAAAGAATGATAAAACATCCTCTCAACTCGAAAAGAAGAAGTCACCACTTTCTATGAATGGAGTGAATCGGACTCGATATAAAGAAGTTCGGGATGGAAAAACTCGGGATGGTGAGACTCGGGATGGAAATTCTCCAATTGAAGGAAAGCCAACACAATCAAGTCGATTAATCTAAACATACACCCGCCTCGGACTTCGGGTATGTAATGCCGATGAAGATGTGGTCACAGCTGAGGTAAACTCTGAATCTATCAACCAATGGGGAACAAATATCTCTGACAATGTTCTGAATGGAATTTCCCCTGAGGAAGATTATCCTCTTTCTCCTTTTCTGTTGTTCCCTGAATTTAATGAACTACCTGAACCTAACATTTCTGATGTTGAGAATACAACTGAAGGGGGAACATCCAGGAGAAAATGGTTGGATAGTCATCCTACAAGTCAGATTGTGGGTGATCTATCAAATGGTGTCAAAACAAGAAGGTTCCATGGAGAAAGTGCTTTGTTCTGCTGCTTCCTATCTGAAAAATAACCTACTAAGATTGAAGAAGCTCTACAAGATTCATTTTGGATTACTGCTATGCAAGAAGAGCTGAATCAGTTCTCAAGGAATGAAGTTTGGGAGCTAGTGGATAGTCCTAAGAGGCACAATGTGATTGGAACTAAGTGGGTGTTCAAGAATAAGAGAGATGAAAACAACAACATTGTGAGAAACAAGGCAAGGCTAGTTGCACAAGGTTATTCCCAAGAAGAAGGCTTGGATTATGATGAAACCTTTGCACCTTTGCAAAGACTAGAAGCCATCGATTGTTTCTTGCATATCTTGCCCACATGAAATTCACGATCTACCATCGATGGATGTGAAAAGTGCATTTCGAATGGTGTGCTTAAGGAAGAGGTTTATGTGGAACAACCTCCCCGGTTTTAGAGCATGAAATGACCAAGTTTACAGGCTTAGAAAAGCCTTGTATGGTCTTAAGCAAGCACCCCGAGCATGGTATGATACCCTTTCTCAGTTTCTTACTGACCATGGTTTTATCAAAAGAACTGTTGATAGGACTCTCCGTGATAGAAGATGGAAAAAGACATCTTACTTGTTCAGATTTATGTAGATGACATCATATTTGGATCTCCAAATCATCACCGTTGAAAAGTTTTCTACCCCGATGAAAGGAAAGTTTGAGATGTCAATGATGGGGAGATGAATTTCTTTCTTGGACTTGGGTGAAACAAACTAAGGAATGAATTTTCATCAATCAAGCAAAATACACCGAGATCCGATTGCAAAGTATGGTGTACAAATTGCAATCTGATTAGAATTCCTATGAATACTAACTACAAGATGGATCCCGATCCTCAAGGCAAATCAAGAAATCACACCGATTATAGAGGAATCATTGGATCATCGCTATATCTTTCACATGACAAGTAGGCACGATATAACATTTGATGTTGGGATATGTGCAAGATACCAAGCTAATCCTAAGGCTAGTCACATGGAGGCCGCCAAAAGATTCCGAAATATCTTAAAGGCAATCGTGAATAGAGGATTATGGTATCCAAATGATGATAACCTTGAATTAACCGGGTTATTCGGATGTTGATTATGGAGGATGTAGAATTGATGAAGTCTACCACAGAACTTGTCAATTTCTTGGAAGTAAACCGATATCATGGTTTTCAAAGAAACGAACCTCGAGCAACCAAGATCTACAAGTCAATACATGGTCGCAAGAAGTCACAGCATGCATTCTTTGGCTCGCACAACAATTGAGGGATTATAAGATTATAGCCAATGAAGTACCTATATTTTGTGATAATAATAGTGCAATTGCTATTACACAAAATCCTCAGACAGCACACAAGATGTAAGCATGTTGATATTAGACATCACTTCATCGAGATCATGTTGAGAAGAAAGACATCGAGAATGGAGAAAATTCATCTTGATAAATGAGAGAGCCGATATCTTGACTAAACCTTTATTTGAATCAAGATTTCGTGAACTATCGATTCAATTAGGTATGTTGGATCCGGTGAATAAAGCAAATATAAAAATTGAAGGTTTTTAGGATGCATGAAGTTTTCTCGGTTTTTATCAAAAACTTCAGGATAAAATTGAGAATCTTGAACACCGAGTCTTGAAAAACTTCGGTTATCCTCAAGATCAAGATTTCAAGATATAATCGACATTTTATCAAGGTCAAAACTTCTCAAGAGGGACCGAAAAGAGAAAATTAGTCTAAAGAAGTATTGACTCATGCAACACATTTATTGTCTAACTGAATCTCAGTAATCATTGGCAATAAATGACAAAACACCTGAAGAAATAATTGGGCGGGACCTTTGAAATCCACGAAGAAAGTCAATGGTCTGTAGGAACAGTAATTAAATACACTGTTCATTAATCACCAATAGGGATAAATTGACGGCTTAGTATTTGCAAAATCGTCCTTTCATATACCCGTTTTAGTCGGTTTTTAATCTCAACCGTCGATTTCTTCATCTATGCGATTTTTCCATAAATCAAAATCCCATATCCATTGGAAAAATTTCTTTCAAAGCCCTATTCCAAAAAGCATTCATCTTCACAAACACTCTGCTTCGAAACTCTCGATTGCCCATAAATTTTTACCTATCTCAAAACCCTTCACCAGAAATTCTCCAAAAATGACACTTTCTGTATACGACAAACTCATCATTTCCAATAAACCTTGGTACGAATATGTCATTTCTCTCAAAAGCTCATCCAATGCAACTCATGAGGAGGAGGCGTTGCATATGATTCGTTTGACAAAGCTTACATGCGTGGTCACGAATCAACCAGAGGCCGAATATGCGAAAGAGGTAATTGAGTTTATCTCTAATATGCAGTTAGATGATGAGAATTGCATAGAATCTCGGATTCATGATCTCGATTTGGAGCATGGTTCGAAATATGTGGATTTTGTTAGGGAATTATATATTATTCCTAAGAATCTAAATGCCATATATGAGTTAAGTGATAGAGGTGAAGACCCTACGGTATACATGATGGGTAGGGAACAAGAATATTTGGATAAAATTACTGAGCATCCAGTAAAGTTTGAAGCTACCCTGAATAAGAGGCATTTGAAGCCTAAATATCGAGTATTGTTGGATATTGTAAGCAAATGCATCATGAGTAGATCTGGTAGTTTCGAACAGATAAGCACGCCTAAGTTAAGGCTAATGGCGGCAATTGAAGATTCACCTTCCACGACATTCAATTGGTTGCACTATTTGATCAAGGTGGTGAGTGATCAAGCAAAATAAATTCAGAAGGTGAATGGCTCTGTAGTTATAAAAGGAAAGATTCTACATGCGACTAAGATTGCATTTATCTTGGAAATGTGCAGAGAAGAGGAGGACATCTTTGCCGATTCCATTTCCTTTCCAAAGTCAAAAATCATGTTCAAACCAACAAAGAAGACTTTGAGAGGAAATAAAGAGAAAAACTCTGAGTCTCAGGAGGAGACTGCTGAAGAAGTAACTGATGAAGAAGCCATACAAGCTAGGGGGAAAGCCCTGATGCAAGTTAAAAGAGAGAAAGGAGAAAAACTGAAAAAGAAAGCACTGGCTCCTCAGAAGCGTAGAAGGCTTCAATCTATTGCTGAGAAGGAGGCCAGTGACACTGAAGAAATTCAACCTGAAGGCCAGCAAGGGTTGAAATCTCCACTTCAGGTTCTTGCTTAGGTAGTGACAAATGCGCAGGAGCAAGAAAATGAGGAACATGTTTTTTTCTGAGGTACTCGAAACCTCTCTAAGCTCAGATAAAATCTCTCAGGAAATCTTCAAGGGACCTCAGATCCCTACTGAAGAAAGACCTGTTCAGACTTCAGATCAGTGTGAACCTCAGGAATTGCTGAACTTGGATGTGCTTCTGAATGAACCATTTCTAGATCCATCAGCTCTAGAACTGATACACTCTGCATCTACTGCTTCTGAAAGCCCAAGATTGAAGAAGGGAGAAGCGAAGAAACTGAATGGTGAAGCAAGGGGGAACGGTTCATCTTAGACAGATACCCTGAGCTGAATACCTATCCTGACCTTCAGGATATGTTCTTTAGGCTCAGAACCACAGTGTATATTCTGAATCAAACACTCCCGGAGATGCTGAACATTGCTTCATACAAAGGAGAAGAGTGGTGGAATTCTGAGACAGCTGCCCTGACCGAATTCTCAGGTTTCAGAAAAACCAAGCTGAGAATGAAAGCTGCTGATTTTGATGAATTAGTGAAAAAGAAGCTAACTGAAAAGAAAGCTACTGAAGGAGTTGATGCTTCCAGCTCCCATGATCAAAATAAAGATAAGGATAAGAGAGATGATGCAGAAAAGAAATCTGAGAAGGAGAAGGATCCTCATATAGATACTGAGAAAGAGAAGGAAACTGAGAGTCAGATAGGGACAGATACTGATGCTGAACCAACTGATATTAGACAACCTCAGACTGAAGTTAACATTCTTCAGGTACCTTTTGGCACTGTTATACATTATGCCGAAGTTACTGAAGTACCTTTCTTTAAATCTGATGTTTATGATATGCAGACTGAGGCTCAGTTGGAACACCCTGCTCAGTTGGGAAATGTTGTACAAACTCCATTGGTTGATTTCACACCAATCCTAGATGAGTTAAAGAAGATAGAGCCAAGGATGGAAGAGATACTAGCAGGTCAATCTCAAAAGCTTGAGAATCTAAGCTCTTCATCAAGCATGCTGCAAACAATTCTCACAGACAAGATGACTCAGATGGAGTTGTTCTGGCTGCTCAAAATCAGAAAATGGAGAACCTGAGTTCATCATCTGATACGCTTCAAACAACTCTATCAAGTAAATTAGCTACACTAGATGGAAATATTGATGGAGTAAATACATAGCTTAATGCCAACATGAAGCAGATGTATCAAGAAAGAACTGCCTATCTTGAGGCCAAGCTGATTGAGAAGAATGATCTGATGATCAAACAGCTGTTGAGCAAATGGACTCTCTGCTCATGACCAAGATGACAGAGATGATGCATGATGTCTTCTCAAAACAGTTTGCTCCTCTTTCGGATGAGTTCACAATGGCCAAGAATTATATGATAAGGCTAGAAGATGAGAATAATCAGTTGGCAGGAGAAGTGCGCAGTATGAGCAAGGAGCAATACTATATGGATACTGCACTGACTCAACTACTCCCAATGTATGGTGCCAAAAAGGGGAAAAGGTCTGGTGGCAAATTAAGTGAGTTGTTGGCACAAACCTTGGAGAGAAAGGCTAAAAAAGAAGCTGAAGGAAAGAAAATTGTTGATGCCTTAAGAGAAATTGAAGCCACTGAGAAACTAAAGTTCAAAGAAGCTGAGAAACCTATCTTCACTCAAACATCTGAGCAAACCGTTTAGGAAGTAATTTCTGAGAAACTGAGTGATAGAAGGATGATTGAAAGGTTGTGGCATTTGTGGAACAAGAAAGGAAGAAAAGAGCAAAAAGCTCAAAACCTACTCAGAGGAAGCTGATAATGGAATTCGAAGAATCTGAGGAAGAAACTGAAACCCAGAAAGAAGCCTTCGATACCAAGAAAACTCTGAAAGCTCTTCAGATTGAAAAAGAAAAGAAAACTGCTGCTTCAGTATCAGGTGTTCCACTGATCAGGAAGAAGAAAGAAGAAGAGCAGAAAAGAAGAGGTGTTTTTAAAAAGTTCCTAAGCAAAAGGAGAGGTACAGAAAAGACTCAGAAGTGGCCGCACATTGACAAGTGGATGCCTATACAGTTCAATGATGCATGGGAAGAGATCAAGAGAACCTTCTGGTTCTATTATGAGATTCTGAGAGAATGAAAGGGAACAACTCGGATAAGAATGAAGCCTTTATTGAGTACTTACTGACATTCTATCCTAAGTACCTGCAAAGTTGGATCAACTTGGAAGATGAAGGAAACACTCAGATAGTAGCTCCTGGTCCATACATGTACCCAGCTCCTAGGTTTGAGAATGGCTATGTAAATGAGGCAGCCATTTCTCAGGAAATAGCCCAGTATGCCATCCAGCTAGGCCTAACAGGAAACAACCCTGAAATCATCAAGGCAATAGATGAACTGAATAACAGATACTACGGGATGTTCAACCTGGAAGTGCCAGAGGATGAAGTGGAAGAAGACTGAAGACTTTGTACTTCTGTTTTTATTTTTGATTTTCATTGTAATCTGTAACTCTTATCCTATATCAATGAAAATTTTATCTTTATGCTCAAAGATAATATCTCATTATCTTTTTACATGTCTTGATATGCCAGATTGTTAAAGAACTTGATTGGAGAAATACCATTTTGGTTGTAATAGATAAACTGAAATCTGAGGATAGGTTAGGTTTTCTTAAATGTAACAAGATGGTTTTGGCATCATCAAAAAGGGGAAAATTGTTGGGAGATGAATTTAATAAAGAAGTTTTGATTAGATCCCAAAAATTCTGAGTATGACATGTTCAGGATAATCTTGATAGACTAAGTCAGGTTTCAGTATAGATTGTTCAGGAAGTTATCTGCACCATGTATAGTCAGCAGATATAGATCAGGTTAGATACTGAAGACACTGAAGACTCAGTAAGTTACTGAAGATACTGAAGACTCAGTAAGTTACTGAAGACACTGAAGACTCAGTAAGTTGCTGAAGACACTGAAGACTCAGTATGTCACTGAAGACACTGAAGACCCAGTAGTTACTGAAGACTCAGTAAGATACTGAATACTCAGTATAACCTGAATGTTCAGAGGCACTGAATAATATCTATCTGAAGACTACAAAACTGAGAAAAACGCAAATATTCAGAAAAGTAGATATTGCCCAAAACATTCATATACAGACAAAAGGAACTAAGTCTAAGTGTTGTTTAAGGTTGTCTCATTCAGAGAGATTGACCAAAAAGAGTCATTTTGTTTGTCTACATTCACTGAAGACAAGAACCAATCAGAGGAAGACAACACTATACTTTACTGACACTGAAAGCGACAGGACCCTGAATCATGTCAGTAATACTAAGTTCCAGACTGCAAAAATTGGTGATTTGCTACATGACTGCATATTTCCTAAAACATGCAAGGGAGTGTTCAAACCCTAAATATAGTCGTTCATCAAACACCAAAAGAGGAAACCCTTGATACTATCTCCTCCAACGGATAGTTTTTCAAGAGTGACCTTGGTGAAGTTGCCTATAAATACCAGTGACCCTTTACATTGAGAGGATTACGAGAAATTTCAAAGCAACTCAAGAGCTCATTCGTATTATTGCAAATTGAAGCACTCGAAAAAACCTAGAATTTCCCAAGTGTTTCACATTGGAGAGAGCTTACTATTCTAAGCCTAGAGTGATAGATATATCCAAAGCTTAGAAGAGATATCCTAGCCTTTGCATTAGTTCTTATTGTAAAGGATATCTCACCCCAGTTGGAAACCAACCCAAAACCCAAACCCTTTGTTAAGGTAGTTTGTGTGTGTTTTGTTGGTGAGTTAGAGTTGTAAAGAGTTAGTAAGCTACGGTGAGTTAGCCAAAAAAACTCTAGAGAAGAAGTTAGTAAGCTACTTGTGGTAGTCTGAACACTTGTGTGTGTTTGAGTTAGTAAGCTGCAGTGAGTTAGCCAGAAAACTCAAGGTAGAATAGTGAGTAAGCTACAGTGAGTTAGTCAGAAAGCTTTAGGAAGTGGTTAAGGAATTTCTCTGAAGATCAGAGAGAGTGGACGTAGGAGCTTGAGTCTCTGAACCACTATAATTGTTGTGTTGTTTTGCTTTCTGTACTGCATTATTATCTGTTGCATGTTTTTCACTGAAAGCATAGTTCACTGATATTCAGTTGGAACCAATCCACTGAACTTGCATCAAATTAATCACAGCCTTAATCACTGTTTTATTGAAGGGAAGATTTTCAACAAAGCTAAAACGAGTATAAACTTAGGGCCAACCATTCCGCACACTTGAGTAGCTAGAACAGATAGTTACCAAACTGAACTAACTCTACTGAGGGTTCAGTAAGATAATTATTTGATCCAAGTGCCTCAGGATCTCTGATAAACTCAGGCTCAGTTGGACTAATCTGAAGCTTCTGAAAGCAGCTCAGGATCATTGTCTCAGTAGACTTTGACTCAGGGCAATTCGTGCTTCTCAGGGCAAAATCATCATGATAACCTGACCCATCTGACCTCAGTGAAAGAAAAGTTTGAAAAATCACTGAACACGTGTATTCCCCCCATACACGTGTGAGACTCGTTAGCACCGGGACCAACATATTCCATGTAACTTCAAGTAATCAGTGAATTCATGACTAAGGTATTCACCTCCTCGATCCGATCGGAGAGTCTTGATACTCTTACCAAGTTGCTTCTCTACTTCAGCCTTAAACTCTTTGAATTTTCTTAAAAGATTCGAATTTGTGTTTCATAAGATACACGTATCCGTATCTTGAGAAATCAGTAAAAGTGATGAAGTATCCGAAGTGACCCCTAGCTAGAGTGGGCAATGGTCCACAAACATCGTTGTATATCAACTCTAGAACTTATTTGGCATGCACCAATTTCCCAGAAAAGGTTCTGTTGATCATCTTGCTCATGAGATAAGATTAACAATCTCCATAAGACTCACAGTTGAATGGGGTTAAATAGTCTAACTTTCTTAACCTTGTAATTCTTTTCTCGTTTACGTGATCAAGTTCTACAATGCCATAAGTAAGTTGGGTTTTCATGATTACTAAGTTTGAGTCTTTTATTTTTATGTGTTAAGAACATCATATCCATAATGCAACAAATACATGTTGCGAGTAATAGAAAGAACTAGATGATTATCATTAAGTTCTAATCTAAAATCAAAGGATAAGTCTAACACATAAGTCCTCACACGTTTAGGAGCAACTCTTGCTCCGTTCCCATGTGTAAGACGACTTCACCCACCCTAACTGTCCTATGACATATGAGCTCTTTCGCATTAGTGCAAATGTGAGAGCCAAATCCGGTATCCAATACCAAGCAGTTAGCTCTATTAGTGGACATGTTTATCTTAATAACAAGCATACATGTTCTAGTGCTAGAAGCACCCAAGTCGGCCCTTTTCAAAGAACCTTAACCTTACAAATTCTTTCTTCTTGCCCTCTTACTTCTTCACATGTGAGAGGCACACATCCTCATTACTCCGCTCTTTCTTTTGAACACCATCTTAGTGATAGTAAACTCAAAAGTCTTGAGCACGTTGTGAAGTTCAGGCATGGTCACATTTGTCTTATTCATATTGTAGTTCACAATGAAGTTAAAATATGAATCCGAGAGCGACTGGAGGATAGCATAAATGAAAACATCGATCTTTTAGCTCAAAGCCTAAATTACCAAGTTTCTCAATTAGGCCTATCATCTTAAGCACATGAGGTAAAACATTCCCTTTTTCAGCTAACCAACATCTGATCAGATCTCTCATCATTTCATAAATCTCAAAACGAGATTCAGAATCAAAGAGATCCTTCGGATGCTTGAGCATCTCGAGAGGACCCATTTTCTCATGTTGCCTTTTTGGTAATTCGGAGTCATGCCGAAAGCAACATTACACAATCGCGTCCCGGGAAGCATTCTTTTGATGCTTATTCTCGAAATAAGCATGTCAAACGAATGCCCTCAAGAAACCAAATGCAGGGTAATAGGATCGGGCGTGTCCAACACGTATTAATCTTTTTTCTTGCTTTAAAGACCAAACACACGCTTAGTAGGGCCGTAAAAATTTTGGCCTAGCCAATTTGTTTGTTTTCAAAACACATCTCAATAACAGCTTATATATTTCAACTAACCAAGAGAAATAAAATAAAACTTAATTACGATAATTCCTATGATCAATATTCAAAGAATCAAAATAAACATGGCCTTTCTTTTTGTTTTTATTTTGTCTCCATTATTTTCACATACCAATGACCTCATCTAAAGAGTACGATTTATATCGATATAAATTGTAATGGACTAGATCTACATTCCTACTACTACAATATCCGTTTGGGCCGACATCGCAATAACATAATTGGTAGGTCTCAAACCAATTGCAAAACCGAATTTCCTAGTTGATTGAACCTAGTTCAATCGGATGCCCTCGACTTTTCGTTTTTTCCTCGTCATGTGAAACAAAGTCAAGTTGATTTACAACCATCGTTGCGACACACTTCGTGTCCCTATAAAAGTCCCGTTAGATGTAGATCCGAAGCAAAAGACTTGGGCCTTAAATACTCATTGAACGCGAAATCTCCTATTTCTTTTAATTTTGATGGAAGACATCGTTCAATTTAATGAAAATTATATTTTAGTGAGGAACGTTTTAAATGCGAGATATTAATTGCTTGAACGAGATCCAACATGTTAATCTACATCATATTTGAGCAATTATTGGATGCCGCCTACCCAAACATGATTTACATATGAACTAACATTTATATGGACATCGTCTACCCAAACAATTAATACGGTCCGACAATTATTGAGTATCACCTACCCAAACAAATATAATACGGACGTAAAATGCATTAACAAAATTTAAATTAAATTGTTAACCAAATGAGAATTAATAACTCGTTTTATTCTTTAAACCATAATTTTAAAATTAAGTTTAATAATTAAATTCATTATTAATATTAACTTTTAATTAATCCAATTAATTAAGTCTGTCATTAGTCCAACTAATACATTTTATTAAAACTCAAATTTTATTAATTCTAACAAATTAAATCTAATTTAATTTTAATTAATAAATATAAGGGCTCAAGTGTAATTTCTAAAATTTGCGGAGTGGTCTATTTGAAATCCAATTTGCAAAATAGCCCTTCCTCTCATCACAGCCCAATACCCAATACCGTCTTTCCAATCGGGACTCCGAAACCAACAATTCAACGTCACAGTTCGTCAGATTCAATCTAATTAATCATAGAACAGTCAAATTTTGGAATTAAAATAGTCGAGTACTCAAGATAGTTTAACTAAATTGAGAAAAGAAGCCCAAAACGCAGAAACATGAATCTGAACTGAAAACATGCCCCAAAACGAAACAAGCGTTGGCGCGTGCAGGCGAGTCGCCGCCGCCGCTGCAACCATTTAAAAAATGTGCAGGTGCCCGCACACTGATCGAGAGCGAGTCGGTGCCAATAGCGAAGGTTCACGAATCGAGATTGGTCGCAATGACCGAAGAGAGTGCCGATTCGGGAGCGAGACGCCGAAGAAGGACCATGGCGTGCCGCCGTGAAACGCACCGAACCAGGGGCTTGTCCAATCGAATCGATAACGAAACGAGGATGCCTCCACCTAGGACGATAGCACAATAACGACGCCACCACAAGTCAGTAGCGATTCGGGTTGCGCCAATCCGCTGAATATTGTGCCAACACGGCGTCACGCGGTCGTCGAGAGTCACGGCGCTGCCCCGCCGACTCGAGCGACGTTGAGGATGCTCGCTACGGCGAAGAACGGTACTGGTTTGGGATGGTTACGCCGGAAGGGAATTCGGTAGAAAACCCCAATAGTCAATGAGAGAGACGATGATTCAGGGCAAAATGGGTGATGAATTTGCACCCCACTAAAACAAATAATCATTTGTGTGGCGGATTCCAAAAATTTATTAAAACAATTTCAATCACCAGTTTGAATTCCACAATTCATTTATTGACCCAAAACAAACAACAGATCATGTGAATAGTCAAATCTGCCAACGTAGAATCCGGAGATGAATTTGCTAGGAAAATTCTAATATAGAGATTTTATGGAGAAATATGAATTCACATATTATGAATTCTCAAGAGCTCATATATATAGGAGATGATTAGCATAAGTCTCAAGCTAGCCTAATTAGGAAATAAAATTCCTAATCTTTATTTAAATAAATCTCTTAGATTTATCTCCCACATATAAATCTCTACGGATTTAAATTCCATATATGACAAATCTCTACGATTTGTTTTCATATATATTAAATCCTACAATAATATTCCAAATATTATTATTGGGAATTCTTATTTAATTAAATCCAATTTAATTAAATATTAATAATAATTAATTCTAAATTAATATATTATTAATTACTTCTCCATAAATTAAATATTAAATCTAATTTAACATTTAATAAACCAACTATAATTATTAAACAACCATTACTTGTTGTGTGGCCCATAGGCCCTCATATATCGAGCGATTAGTCAAACTAACGGTCTTAATTGGACCCTAGACAATAAATCAGACATTCTCAATATATGAGGTACGTTGCGAGAAAATGTGCAACTACCTGTAACTGAAACATGGGCTATTACGATTTCCTCCTTTCATTTGCGAATACTCGATTAAGTCTTGAACATGATGAAGTGTCTATTCAAATAACTTAACCATATTATCTCTAATCACTAATTGATCATGTACGTCACACTTAGCCACAAAGTCTAAGTTGAGGTGCATCGGCCGATGACTTTGATCCAATTATGATGAGAAGATGAGTATTCTCTCTAAATCCACATTGAGGAATGAATCCTATTATTGGCTCAACTACCACGCACATGCACTTCGTGATGAACCCAATCCAAGCCATATCTACCCATAGACGGGTGCAAGCGTCGGTCATGGTCAAAGTTCATCACTCCACACATGTCGTGCGTATTGACCTCAATTCAAAGGAGTATCGCATCGCTCCCACTAACCGAGACACCCGTAGACACATATAGTAGAAATACATCAAACGGTTTCTCGGATGGGTATACCAATACCCTCTAAGGTATCTGTGCATCCATCATGAGATACCTAGTATCTCGTAGTAAGTGAGATCTTACTACACTCTCTAAGAGTATGATGCAGATCGCACACCAATCTCCATTGCATCATCAGTATCCCATTCTTGATGATCCTTGATCGGGGCTAATTGAGAATCATGCTTAAGTCATCTTAGTTCTCACAACCTCAATGACAATAATGACTCATGGGAACACTTGTATGAATAAATGCAAACAATCAAACATAATATTCAAACAAGTGTATTGCCATACATTAATATTAAGTCAACTATAATACTAAATTAAACTGAATCGAATTTAATAAAGATTTTGATTAGATCCCAAAACCCCTGAGTATGACATGTTTCAGGAAAATCTTGATAGTATAGGATCAGGTTTCATATTGTTGTTAAGATTCAGGATTATCTGCACCATGTATAGTCAGCAGATATATTTCAGGATATTTTAGGGTTCAGAATTTGTCTGAAGATCTCAAAAGACTGTTGAAGAACAAACTATACTGAAGACTTAAATCATACTGAGGAATCAGTATATCCTTAAGACTTGAAGAACCTGAAGTCCAAAAGATCCTGAAGATCAGAAGACCCTGAAGACTCTTGTGTACTGAACCAAAAGACCCTGAACAGAACACTTCGAGTAAAATAGTGTTTGTTCACTCTTAGTACATGCAAAGGAAATGTTATACGTTCGTGGACACTAAGTTAAGATCAACTCAGTGTTGGGTAACGAAAAGAGCCGTTTTTGTTGTCTCTGTTCAAAAGAAGATATCGACCAATGAGGAGGCGACAACAGCGTACTTTACTGACACTGAAAGCGACATTTCCCTGAAAAATATCAGCATAGATATCTGTTTTGTTCACAGAAATTGATGATTGGCTGCTTGTCTGGATATTTCCTAAAGCATGCAAGGGCTCGTCAAACCCTAACAAAGCCGTTCTTCAATTACTCAAAGAAGGAACCCGAGATGCTATCTCTCCAACGAATAGTTTTTCAAAGGAAGACTTCTTGAGAGTTGCCTATAAATACCAGAGGCCATGAGCACTTCAAGGTTACGGGAAATCAAAGCAACTCACAGAGCTCATTCGTATTCAAGCATTCTTGTGAAGCACTCGAAACCCTTATATTTTTCCAAGTTGTAGGTCCCGAACGGGTTTCAGTGAGGGTTGAAGTCTAGAGGGGAGGGGTGAACAGACTTCAAAAACTTTTTGTGGATCAGATGTGATTTGCACGTTTATCTGATCAGAGTGCGAAGTGGATCAGTTTGGACTGATATTCGACTTACTGATCTTACAGATAGATCAGTTTGGAGTCTATCAGTTTAACTGATGGTGCGGAAGATTAGTTAACCCTTGTGAAAACCAGTTTTACTCAACAAAAGATTCTGACCAATCTGGTTTGAATCAGATAACTAAAGTGTTAATCTGATCAGATCAGTAGCTTGATGCTAGTCTAATCCTGGTACAGAATATGCATGCAGATAACAAGAGTAGTGTGCAAGTATGTGTAAAGCAGATTAAAGGCACACCGATTTATAGTGGTTCAGACAACTTATCGAAAGTCCACTCTTCCCTATCAGCAGGGGCACCAACTTTACCAACTGGACTGAGTTTAATGTGTTAGTCCAACACAGTACAACCAATAGATATTTAACGAGTTCACACTCAACCCATCCCAGAAAATCTAATCTAGAAACCCTAGATAGAAATCTTGCTATAACAAACTTAACCTAACACAGTTTTGGTATAAGATTTGTTTTGTTCCAACTTGAATACTATCCTATCTTCTGATTAGCCTAAAGCTAGAGGATAAGTATTCTGCTAAGAACTAAGGGATGAACACTTAAGAATAACTCTTGTGATTGTGTTCTTCGTGCGGAAATCTTGAGAGCTTTTGCTTGTAGATAATTTTCGTAGCCTCACTCTGAAGGCTTGATCCCATATTTATAGGCACGAAATTGAACTAGCCGTTGGAGAGCAATTCGAATTTCGGTCTATTTAAGGTAGGTTTGCAGACGGATTTGACGTGCTTCAGGAGCGGTATGGCTGAAAGCATGTAAGCTTGTCCTTTCTAGCCGTTTAACTCTGAAGCGCCTTGTCCTGCAATGTCAGCTCCGTACATACGTGTCTTTCTCTCATTGGTTATCAAGTACACTTATTCAATGTTTGATTTACCAACTTAGTTTGATATTCTTCGTGTCTGATGACTTGTCCCGTACTGGGTAACATTGAAGTAGTCACCTGATGGAGCTGACACAGATCAGTTCGAACACTGATCTGTCTTCCTGATTTAGGTTATCTGTTCGTAAGTTATCTTAGCACAACTTACTGACCTTTTCTTGTTGTTATTTGATGTAGGTCTTCTGGTCTTGATGTCTTGACTCTTCTGCTCATCTGATTTTCAGCTTATCTGCTTAGATCTTCATCATCTGATCTTCAAGTTAGCTGATCTTCTGATCTTACAAGACTTAACCTATACATATTGAGTTCCCCCTCAATATGTGACCTATCTGTTACTTCTGTTGTCTACACACTTCAGCTGGTCGTCTTATCTGCTATCTAAATCATCAGTCAGCTAACAGATCTGACTGGTCCTATTACATTATCTGTTTTGGAACTTCCATCGAAATTACAAATTTTCCAACAATTTCCCCCTTTTTGATGGAACCAAAACAGTTAATCAGAAAAACAGATAATTAAAAGTAATCAGCAGATAACAACATGCAGTTCAGAAGACAATGAGAGGTTGTCTTAGAATCAGAGAAAGATAAGGTATTTTATTAACATTGATGCATGATTACAGAGTACAACAAAATACTTATCGGCTGATTCTAATTGTCTTTTGATCTTCTTAAGAGCGATAATGGAATTTCTGAAGCTCTGGAGGAATGTTGAAGACCTTGTACATTCTTTCCATCAAAGCAGCCAACATGTCCTTCTCAATGATCCCACC
Source organism: Stenogyne calaminthoides (assembly GCA_037126765.1). NCBI lineage: Eukaryota > Viridiplantae > Streptophyta > Magnoliopsida > Lamiales > Lamiaceae > Stenogyne > Stenogyne calaminthoides. The sequence continues at coordinate 19,658,280 of JBBCBC010000034.1, forward strand.
CATGTTGGCAAATTCATAATACATCTGTTTGAAGCGCACTGGATCAAGAGACCTATCTGATCGGAGAGGTGGAAGGATAGTCTCAAAAGGAGGTGCTTCTAGAATCAAACTCATCTCTTCACCTTCAGACATCACCAAATTGTAGAACTGCGGGTGCTTTGTCTCGAGCCAGCTTCTGAATTCTTCATTGAATTTGCCTTGATCATCTGTTGTCGGGGTTCTTATCCAAAATGTATGTATCAATCAGCCATTCACCTCTTATCTTGTCCCATTCTGGCAGACATTTCTTCTTAGAAACCAGAATGTCCTTTACATGAGCAGGTAAGGCTTTCTCTTCCCATGATACATCCTTTGCTGAGGCGGCTTTCTTCCTCTTCCTTCTTATGTATCTGGTTGCCAGCCCTTTACTGTCAGCTAATTTCTTCTTCCTTTCTGCAACCTCAATCACTGCCCTTCTCGCTTTCCTCTCTTCCTCCTCTGCTGCAGATAGCTGAGTCCTTGACCTGGTCTGTCTTGGTATTTCAACAACTTATTTTCCTCTCTTCCGCTCCTTCAGTTTGGTCTCTGCCTCAGCAGCTTCTTCCTCAGCTAGCTCAGCAGCTTCTTCCTCAGCTAGCTTCTTTACCAATTCCAGACTCTTGAATTGATCTTCCACTTCTTGTCTTTTTTGGACCGAGGAAGAGAAATCTTCAATCTTATCAACTCTCTGAATCACCTCAGATAGAACAGATTTCTGTTCAGAGAGTTCTTTTCCCTGAGCTGCTATGGCTTCCCCATGCTGTTCAACTGTTTGAAATAATTCCACCAGTTCGGTGTCCGGAATATTCACAGCTGGTATAGAAGATTCTGGCATGACAGATGGTTCAGCAGCCTGTTCAGGATGAGCAGATGAGGTTTCAGCAAGTATCAACTGCATCTATTTTTCGGGCTCTTGTCCTTCCTGTTGGGGAATGAGTTGCACGGATCTATTCGGGGTGAATATTTAAATACAAATTTAATTCATTAATTATTACTAGCATGAATTAATCCTATATTAATTCAAATAATAATTGCAACAACATATCATGCATATAAAAAGCCACGTAAAACCTACGCATGCGGAATCTACGGGTTTACGTTAACGCATTCCTCTCGGGATGGCAAAGTGTCTTCTTGATTCGGACGGACTAACCAAAAGGACTTCCCAAGTATTCCCTTAGCCCTTGCTCGACAATCCGTGGAAGGATACTAACAAACAATTAACAAAAGGAAAAAATAAACTTTGTTGCACCACTTATGGGATTTGCTAATATTTCCAAAGACATGGAATTGTACATGGGAATGAACTAATCATCCCTATTTATAGGAGAGAGAGGGGGGGACGAAATTTGTGTTATTTTTCAATGTGGGATAAGACTTTTCTTGGTCACCAAGAAATCTTGAATATATCCCATATATTCTCTTTCCCATAATTAAAATATTCCACAAAAATCCCACCCTCATATATATGGATTATTTTCAAAAATATAGTGCAAGAATCCAAGATTTGGATCTTCTTGAATTTATGAGATACTCTTGTATTTCAAGAAATACATATCTTCCATAATATCTTTTCAAGAAAATCAAGAAAATCTTTCTTGCCCTCTATTTTTCAAAAAAAATTCAAAATATCACTATGTATAACCAAGTGGGAGATTTCTTGAATTTAATGAGATAATCTTGTATTCCAAGAATACATATCTTCATTCCATAACAAAATTCAAAGAAAATCTTTCTCCTCTTTTATCCGTAATTTTCAAAATTTGAGAGGAAATATAAGCAACAATATTTATTTTATTTTAATCACCTTTTTTCAGCTTATTGGGCTATATGTTGGGCTACTCAGGGGGCCTTTAGGAGAATTAAGATTGGACCTTCTAATGGATCTTGAATATCTAATATTGAGCCACAATATAATTCAAGCCCATAAATATTAATTAATCCCACTACATAATTAATATTGCACCATCCATCTTAACCCATATTACAAATAATATGGCTCCGGGTCATTATTTCCTGTGTTTAAGATTATCTAGCCCATTAATTAATTCAAGCCACCAAATAGCTTTCCGTTAATTAATATCTTTTGTCCTTGGTCGAGAACGGTTCAACATTATTATCCATACCGGACACTAATTCCATTTGCAAGATTTGGTATGATAAAACTTATGAACCTCCCAAGGGCAAATCAAGCAAGCGATTTTGCACACGATTCTTCAGATTAAATCTTAGCAATCACATGTGACCAATAATATTGCCCAAGATAAAAAGTATTGAATCTCTCTCCCGATTCGCTACCCATGATAAGTCAAAGCAATAGTTACCGATCCCACGTGATCCTATTTAAGGGACGAAGGTTAAGAAACAACGAACCACCGAGGTCTAATTCTTCCTTGTTCGATTCAAGAATTTATCCTCCCAGAGGTCCTATTCAACGATCACCATGCACTAGTGTAATCTCTTGGTCAAGACAAACCAATCTCGAGCCTTACACCTCAACCTTTCACGATGGTTGTTCATTTCCATCTAGGTCGTGAATGGCGTACTTTTTAGTTACAAGGGACCGTTAATTTAATCTTCCGTGATCCGGTATCACTAAATTAACTACAAATGTAACACGTCATTTAATTATTGAACAGTTATCAAAGAAATATATATAACATTCAATCATATTTAAAGCATTAGTGATAAACAATTTATTTCAAAAATAAGTCTCGAGAATTGGGTTTGATTATACAAAGTAAAAAGCATACTTTTCAAAGATAATCCCAACAATCTCCCACTTATACTCAAAGTGTGCTTTTAAGTATACTACAACACGCCTCGAGTAGTCCGTGACATCTAATGTCACTTACACGAAACCTAATAATTTCTCCCACTTATACTCAAAGCAGATTGGCAATGGTCTTGACACCCATTCGCTCCACATGTCTCTCGAATGTATTCGTGAGGCGACTTTTGTGAATGGATCTCGCTAGGTTGTCCTCGACGCTATCTTTGCCACATCTATATCTCCTCTCTAAACGATGACTCCTATAAGATGGTATTTCCTTTCAATGTGTTTGTCGGCTTTTGGGCTCTTGGTTCCTTTGAATTTGCAAATCGCTCCCAAGATTGTCACAATAAAATGTGATTCTCACCGGCAAATTCGAACCACATCTAAGTCCACAAGGAAGTGCTTGAGCCAAACCGCTTTTTCATTTGCCTCACTAGCAGCTACATATTCGGCTTCCATGGTAGAATCTGATGCATTTCGCTTGACGCTTCTCCATGTCACGGCTCCTCCCCCATGCAAAACACACTCTAAGGAGGTAGATTTTCCGAGTTCATGTCCGATTGAAATCCGAGTCCGTGTAACCAATGGGGGATTGGACTTCGACCGATAAACCAACATTCTATCCCAAGTTCTTTTCAGATACTTCGTAATGTTTTTAATCGCCATTCAATGCTCTTTCCTGTGGTTACTTTGATATCTTGCCACCATGCCTACGGCAGCGTATATCCGGGTCTCGCATACTGAGATTACATACATAAGACTTCCGACAAATAGAAGCATAAGGAATGCCTTTCATGTCATCTATCTCCTATTTCGCCTTAGGGACATTTTCTTGATAGATGGATTCCATGCCCGAAAGGTACGAATCCTTTCTTGAATCTTGCATAATTGAACGCGTTTGAAGACGTTGTCTATGTATGAAGCTTGCGATAAGCCTAACATCATTTTCTTGCGATCTCGATCCCAAGGATGTGCCCGGCTTCCCCTAAGTCCTTCATATCAAACTGTTTTGAAAGCCATGCCCTTACGTCTGATAACACCTTCACATCGCTCCCGATGATCGTAATGTCGCCTCACGATAGTACTAAGAATACCAATGCGATTCCGACACGCTTTTTATACACAAACTTTCAAACTCATTTTGATCAAACCCATAAGACTTTATAACATGATCAAAACATTTGTTCCAAGCTCGATGCTGTTTGAGTCCGTAAATGGACTTCTTGAGCTTACAAACAAGATGTTCTTGCCCGTTTCAATGAAACCTTGGGGTTGTTGCATATAGATTCTTTCGTCAAGACTTCCATTAAGGAAAGTGTCTTGACATCCATTTGCCAGATTTCAAAGTCGAAATGCGCAAAGAATTGATAAGAGAATACGGATGGACTTAAGCATGGCTATTTGGCGAAAAAAGTTTCCTCATAATCGATCCCTTCTTTCTGAGTATAACCTTTCGCCACTAGTCTTGCTTTGAAGGTTTCAACCTTCCCGTTCGGTCCTCTTTTCCTCTTATATACCCACTTGCATCCAATGAGTTTGACCCCATTAAGTGGTTCGACTAGCTCCCACTCTCTATTATGAAACATAGAAACCATTTCGGCTTTCATTCTTTGTTTTGCCAAGAATCAGATCCTTATCTTGGAGTGCCTCGTCATATATGTCCATGGGTCTGATTAAGTCTTGTCCGGAATCAAGTTCGAGGACTCTCCTATTCCCATGAATCTCTCGGGCTGTCTAACAACCCTCCCACTACGACGAGGCTCCGGTTGTGAAAGCGTATCGTTTGGTATGTCATCTAGTACAGTTGGCAATGAGGTTTGCCCTAATAAGTACGAAAAGTTTTAGAAGTCTATTCACCCCTCCCCTCTAGACTTCCACCCTCACAAAACCCATTCGGGACCTACAAGTGGTATCGAGGCGGTGGTTCTCTGCACCAAACGGCTTTGAGTATCATCGATTCTTGAGGAAGAATCTTTGTGGTCATTTGAACAGATCTTGAAAAACCGTTTTCAAAACTCATTCATTTTCAAAATCACTCAGCATGGATAACACCTCCGGTATGTATCATGATTTGCCTAAGTTTTCAATTGATGAGTATGCAGATTGGGCCATATATATGTGCAACCATCTAGGATCGATAAGCGGCAGAATGATGGAAGTCATTGAACGAGGACCCATCATCATATATTACGACAACCCAGCAGTTGGAATCGCCAGGCATATAATCATGAAGACGATGGATAAAGTCACCAAGGAGAAGATAAAGTATCTCAAAACCGCAAAAGCAATGTGGGATACTCTTGCTGAGATATGCGAAGGAAATGATTAGATCAAAGACAAATGACTACAAAATTTCTACCGGGTGAAGTTCGAAAAGCTAAAGATGTTGCTTCAACGAGACCATCAACGAGCTCGATGGGAGGATCACCATGTCAGTAAATAAGCTACGAGAACTTGGTAGAGAGATGTCAGACAAAGATATCAACTACAAGATCTTAAGATCTCTCACCAAGAAATGGGACGTGAAAGTCACGGTAATCAAGGAATTCCAAGACATTTCAAAGATGAAGCCGAGTAGCTTGTTCCTAAGCCTTAAAGCTCACGAGTTCGATTTAATCGAAAGAGGACAAATAGATGAAGACGAGACGCCTGCTGAAGCCTCAACGTCTAAATCAGTTGCATTTAAAGCAACCAGCAGCAGATCGAAGGCCACCGAACTCGTTGAAACATAATGAGTCAAGGTAATGATCGCTCGCTTACCGTGAAACTTGAAAGAACAAATACTCAAATTGGTAAGTATCAGAGATTCTACAGTGACTATCAAAGAAACAGGAGGCCAACTGACAGATCACGAGAAAGAACCAGATCTGATGATCGAAGAGATCACAGAGAAGAAAAGAGATGATCTGACAGATAAGAGAAGAGATAACAGATCCGGCGAAGGAGTTCGATTTCTATCGAAGTGGAAGTCACCCAATGCACCCTACAAACGGTGACTCACCCGTAGAGGAAGTTCCGTGATCGAGGATCATGCTTCAATCGCGAGAAACCAGTCACTACAAAAGACCGACTGCCTGACGACTCCCCAGAGAAAGAGAAGATAAACGAACAAAAGAGAGCAACGCCTCGTAGATAGGAAAGCACCGTCGCCGACACATCCGAATTGATGATTCCTATCCGCCTTCTCGAGGACTCGTTACTCTTCCAGAGAAGACTTCGTCTGATAAGCGGTTGTTGACTTCCACGAGCATGAAGATCTGATATTCTCTTCGATGACGATGAAGTCTCGCCTGATGGCCAAGGAGGACCAATCTGAGGTAACCTCCAAACCTTTCTACTTTTTCAATTTCCACGCCGCTATTATTAGCACACCCTTGAGAGATTGACTTGCAGCTCTACTCGAGCAATTGCTGATGATCTCTCGTCATGCAAAGAGACACTTACACAATAGTGGAAGTTTAAAATGACAAGCTAAGGATCGTAAATAATCGACTTTGTTAAAGAGAACGCCTCAAGAAAACTACCGAATCGAAATCACCGAAACCGCCGTAAGGTAAATCGAGTAACTTAATGTTCTCGAAAGTTAAATCTTCGATCGGGAGAGAAGCGAGATCAAAGATCACTAGCAATCAACAAACAAAGAAGTCGATGATTTCAAAATCCTTCAAGCTAATTTGATGAGCTATTCCGACTACACGAGAGTCTAAAATCATCGAGGATAGTTTATGCAAGAAAATAAAGGTTTTCACGGTTATCTAAAACCGTTCAAGATACGAACACCTATTTTCTAACGCTGACTAACAAGAAGGGAATTGGGTATGAGAACCCTTCTACATCCTCAAAAGCCCCGTTTGATTCACTTCAGAAGGGTGTAATCAAACGAGTCTCTGACAAAGATACACTAAAAGCTAAACTTGTATCTGATAAGGGAAAAAGACATGTTGAGCAAGTAAGGCAGGTGCCTAATCAGAAAGGGAACAAAAATGGACCCCAACTGATAAAGCATCAGCCGAGGAATCAACAGAAGAACCCAGTTCTTCTGAAGAAACCTCAACTTGATCGAAGACATTAGGTATCGAAGAGACAACCCCAAAAAAGGAAATCTAATCGAGACCCAATCAAGGTCAGCTGCCTAATAAGCAAGCTATAGGTAAACTGCAAAGACCACATATGCCAAAAAGATATGAATCTTTTGATGGTAGCAGTCGTACCTACCCTTATAACCAGAGATCTAGGGCTACTGCACTTGAGCCACACTAGATTAAAAGAAGACAAAATATAAAGAAAAATCCCAAGTCTTCTAAGTCACCCAAGGCTCACACGAATAATCATACTAATCAGAAAGCATATAAAGAGACGTATGATTATGTTGATATGTATGGGAGACAAATCAGACCTTCTAATCTATCTGATTTTCATAGAAATGCTCTGTTTGTGTGGATCCCTAAATCCACCACTAATCCCCCAGGACCCAACTCCAAAGGGGTACCTTAAGCCCCGATTTAATTGCGGTGTTCAAGCGTGGGGACCCACCAACAAAGGAGGTGCACAAGCAACTATCTGGTACATCGATTGTGGATGCTCAAGGGCACATGACTGAAGCAAACATCTCCTTAGCTCTTACAAAGAACAAGAAGGCCCACGTGTACTCTTCGGTGATGATAACTTTGGTTTTACCAAAGGATTCAGAACCTTAGAGAATGATGATGTACAAGTAACTGGAGTCTCGTATGTCAAAGGATTAAAGCACAATCTACTATCAGTATCATAATTTTGCGACAACGGATTCAGTGTTGAGTTCTCGAGTGACAAATGTACAATTAGGAATCGAGCCACTCAACAAACCTTGCTAACTGGTTCAAGGAAAGGGACGATCTACATAGCAGATTGGAATAGTTGCCCAAGGAATACATGCTTAATTGTTAAGAGTACTAAAAGTAGCAGTTGGCTCTGGCACAAAAGAATGAGCCATCTGAACTTCAAGACTCTTAACAAGATAGCTAGGATGTCTTTGGTTGAGGGACTTCCGAATGAGATATTCTCCAAAGATCAGACATGTGCCGCATGTCGGGAAGGAAAAAACAAGTTAAAGCCTCATTCAAGGGAATACCGGACCGGATCCAAGAGAAATCTCAGAATCGCCCCATATGGATCTATTCGGATCAATTACACCAGTCAGTCTCAGTGGACGCAAATATACTATAGTAATCGTGGATGATTATTCCAAGTTTACTTGGGTTGTATTCGTATACAAGAAGAATGAGACAATGACAAAAATACCCAAGCTGCTCAAGAAGCTACAAAACGAGAAGGGTGTCAGCATAGTAAAAATCAGATCAGATAAAGGTACAGAGTTCCTGAATTCCTTTATTACTGATTTTTGCAATGAGTTTGGTATACAGCATGAGACGTCAGCTGCAAGAACGCCACAACAAAATGGAGTAGTAGAACGGAGAAACAGAACTCTCAAGGAAGCTGCTCGCACTATGTTAGCTGAACATGCTACACCAAGCCGTTTCTGGGCAGAAGAAATCAATACCGCATGCCATACTCAGAACAGATGTTCTCTGACTAAGACTCACTTCAAAACACCTTATGAACTGTGGAAGGACAGAAAACCTCGTGTTTCATACTTCCATATTTTTGGGTGCAAGTGTTTCATTCACAACAATGGGAAAAGCCAGTTGAAGACTTTTGAGGCCAAGTCAGATGAGGGCATATTCTTAGGATATTTCTCATCCAGCAAGGCTTTCAGGGTTTACAAAAAATGAACTCTAGTTGTGGAAGAAACACCCCATGTGGTCTTTGATGAGACATCTTCTGAACAAGAGAAAGCTGCCTCAGAACAAGCCGTACCAGATCAACTGCTACATGACACGCAGAAAATAGATCAGCTAAGCATCAAGGAGAAAGAATCTGAACACGTAACATTGTACATCCCAGAACTTAATCCTGCTGATTTAACAGGTCAATCAGACCCAAAGGTACGCATAACCGCCGCTGAAGAAGTTCATACCGAGATAAGATCAACCAACCATCCGGTTCGGGGGGAACTCCCCGGGTTCCTACGAATGATTTCAAAGACATGATGAGTCCAACATCAGTTGAGACATGTTCTTATCAAGTGGATCATAATTCCGCACCACTCCCAATCACTAGTAATTAACAACTATCAGATATGGATGATGTTCTCTAAACAGACGCACATCAGAACAGAAGGACCCGGATTACCAGTCATCTAACTGATTTGATTATCGGAGACCCATCTGATAGAGTCAAAACTAGACATCGACAGTGAAAGTGCCATGTATCTTTGTTATCTCGCCTTTGAAGGAACCAACTACTGATGGAAGCTCTTCTACAAGACGCAAGTCGGATTCTAGCCATGCAGGAGGAGCCGAAACAGTTTTGAGAGGAATCAAGTTTGGAAATTGGTGGACGTACCAACTCATCAAGACGTAATTGGCACGGCTGGGTATTCAAGAACAAGAGAGATGAGAAAAATGTCATAACCAGAATAAGGCAAGACTTGTTGCTAAGGGGTATTCACAATCGTAAGAATTGATTATGATGAGACCTTTGCACCGGGCCGCCGCTTAAAGCCATTCGGTTTTTTAGCATATATGCTTTTTACGAGGGGTTCACTTGTGTATCGGATGGATGTAAAGAGTGCATTCTTAAACGGGGTACTAGCAGAGGAAGTTTATGTCAAGAACCTCCGTGCTTTGAAAAAGGCAACCAAGTGTACCGCTTTAAGAAAGCTCTTTTACGGATCAAACAAGCTCCTCGAGCTTGGTATGATACACTCTCTCAGTTCTTGATAAACAACGGGTTCATTAAAGGAATAGTGGACAGAACCTTATTCAGAATAGAAGATGGAGAAGATATTCTGATGGTTCAGATTTACGTGGACGACATCATCTTCGGATCTCCCAACAAGAAGCTATGTGAGAAGTTCAGCAAATTGATGCAAGGGAAGTTCGAGATGTCCATGATGGGTCAGATGAATTACTTTCTGGGATTACAAGTCAAGCAGAGTACATAAGGGATATTCATCTGCCAGGCGAAGTACACAAGGAATCTACTGGCAAAGTTTGGAGTTCAACATTGCAAGGAAGTCTGAATTCCCATGATGACCGGGTTCAAGATGGATCCAGATGAAGATGGTCAGAAAACGAATCAGAAAGAATATAGAGCTCTGATTGGATCACTACTATACTTGACTGCCAGCAGACCAGACATTACTTTTGCAGTAGGTGTATGTGCTAGATTTCAAGCAAATCCAATGCAAAGCCACCTAGAAGCAGCTAAGCGGATTCTCAAGTATCTGAAGGGGACTGTAAACCTTGGGTTATTTTACCCATCAGATGACAATCTAGAGCTTAGTGGGTATTCTGATTCAGATTACGGAGGTTGCAGAATCGATAGGAAGTCAACCTCAGGTTCATGTCAGTTTCTGGGAAATAAACTGATCTCTTGGTTTTCGAAGAAGCAGACATCGATTCATGACATCTACTATCAAGGTATTATATGGTCAGCAGAAGTTATTGTTCCCAACCGCTTTGGGTAAGTCAAGAATGAGGGATTACAACATTGTAGCTAAGAACGCATCTATATTCTCGTGATGAAATAGTCTTATTGCAATCACTTTAATCCTCTGTTCTACATACAAGATGCAAAAATGTGGATGTCAGACACCATTTTATCATAGATCACGTTGAAAAGAAGAATATCAGGATGGAAAAGATCCATACTGACAAGCGTAAAGTCGATATCTTAACCAAGCCGCTTAGCCGAGATCGATTCGAGAGTTATGCAACGAGCTAGGGCTTCGGATCTTGGAGAAAATGCACCGATATGGTTGAAGGATTGATCTCGAGAACCAAATTGGTTAAAAGACTAACTAAAGTTAAGTGAAATCAGTTGAGTTAGGAATCTCAACCGATCGACTACCGATTTAGGAGCCGATCCGAAGTTCGATAAGAGCGATCGTAAAGTCGATAAGTAGCCGATCCGAAGTTCGCATAAGGAGCAGATCGCCAAGATATATCGACAAAGGGAACCGATCGATTGGAAGATTACGTTATAAGTCGATTAAAGTTACAAATAACAAGCAAATCAAGATTAAAGCTACAGATCGCATAAGTCGGAAGAAACAACACAAAGAATGGAATAACAGAGTTTTTCATTGATAAGGACCCGGAGGTCAGATTTACAAGTTACAAGTGATATCACAAGCTACAAATGCTACAAGCTATCTTCAAGTGGTATTACAAGTACAAGAAGACCCGGAGGTCGATACATAAACCATCAACCCTAAGACAACCCTAGGCAGGGAAAGAGAGTGAGAGATTTTAAGAGCTGATGCTCTCGTGACTCTCCGACCCGTCAAAGCAGAGAAGCTTCTAGAATCCTCGAAAGCCGCCTTAGAATCTTGGAGGAGGAGCGAGAGCGAGCCTTGAAGGATCTTTAAGCTAGGAGCCCTTAGACCTAAAATCAATGGGCTTTCCAGCTGTTAAATGGGACACAGTGCCACAGGTTTGGTCATAAAGACCATATGGCATTGAGTATCTCATGCAAATATTGAGTTTGATACACTATTTTGTATATCAAACCCATGTTTTGTTTCAGACTAAGTCTGTTGATGCTAATTCCGTCATCTCGATAGGCGCACAAGGTGCATACGGTTAGGAGAAGTGCCTTCTCATTTTCCTTAGCAGATCCGCCTCCACGGTGGTAAAGAAGCTTAGCATTGATCGTATGTGAAATCTTAGATGACGACGAAAGCAGTGTGAAGGAACACACAGGGTTGATTTGAGAAGCTGAATTCATTGGAAAAGGCTAAAGGTTCCCACCCTAAGTTTCAATTTTAAATAAGGAACTCATCAGAAAAGCATGAAGTATATGCTAAAGAAGATGAAATGGTTTATGTTGTGTTGTTTTCCTAACACCCCAGGCTAATTTATAGAAGGAAACTAGGGGTATAAATGCAAATTTATTTTCTTAGAAGATCTTAAGAGAAATTTGCATCGACAACGCGTATGGAACACGCGGCTAATGGTTGGATGAGTTAACGGTATGTTTAATTACAGCGTATTTATGCCATTATTACGGAATGTCAAATTGCGCCGATTTGGGAATCGAGGAGACTTTTGGACTCCCCGAAGTAAAAGTCTTGGCGGGAGTTGACTTCAGTAAATGCAGGCTGATTAGAAGAAGACTGAAGGATAAAGAGTATCAGAAAAGAGGATCAGATAAGTGGCGAAGTGTTTCAAGCAAGAATCTGATCAGATAAGTGAGATATTGTTGGGAAATGCTTGAGGCAACCATCAGATAAGTCAACAAAGTACCAGATCAGATCACCGTGGTAACTGATTGATTACAATATCAATCAGTCAGATACGTTCACTTATTTATCCCTTTCTAAATACCTTATATGCGTTATTTAAATAAAAAATTTATTTTACTCTGTTCATGACGCATGCTCTGCAAAGCTTTTAACGCGGACCTGAAAATGTGTTTTTAATGCGTTTTATTTCGATTTTTTGAGTCCGAAATACGAGAAGACTTCCTTTCTCAACCGTGCAATCAAAATACTTTTTGGCCGACTAATCTCAGCCACTAATTTCAAATCACGGATACTTGAGTACTTTGGAAAGTTGTGCAAAATGGTTTTCCCTCGTTTTCTATATAATCCAAATCTTTCTCAGAAAACTGCTTTCCACTACTTCGTCTTCTCAAAGCTCTTAAAAGATCATTTTGTTTAAAAAAAATCTTCAGAGAATTACCTTCGAAATCAATTGATTCTACTCTTCCGATTTCTAAATCTTTCGAATCAATTTCTGGTAATTTCTTGTTCAATTAATTGCATGATCTCAATATTTCTCTCTGGTACCTAGGTTTACAAGTTGTGATGCTGTATTTTCTGTAATTTTTATATAAGATCTAAACGCTTATTTGCTAAATTGATGCTAAAATCACAAGTTTGACTGAATTTATTGACATATCTTACTCAAACTAAACATCAATTTGCATATCGTACAAAAATGGCATATCTTATTCCACGACCGGGCCAAGGGAAAAAGTTCTGCAACTTTTCATCTATGAAGAAAGACATCATTGATGAGAAGTATGTAGTATTCACCATCACCTCAGACCCTGAATCGCTAGAAATTCTGGAGTGCTTGCGAGCGTGTGGACTTGAACGCTATTGCTCTACACATCAGAACATCGTCCACGCACATGAAGCTCTGGAGTTTCTATACAATCTGCAGAGGGATGAAGACAATGATGCTGACTTGATTTCTTCCGTTGGCGGACTAGAAGTTCGAGTGACGAATGACGATCTCCAAAGGATATTCGGCCTAACTCGAGGAAGCATCAATCCAGAGACCTATACGACTGATGTAGGAGAAAAGGAATTTCTTGAAGCCGAAATTTGTTAAGACCAAAGAAATAAGGAGAACACTACTTAACGCCAAAGCCTCCTATCCGAAGAGGAAATATCGCCTTCTTCTTGAAATTGTTCAGAAGGTGATCATGTGCTCAACTTACAGCCTTGATGCGGTCACTTCATACAAGATAAGTGTCATGGCTGCAATAATCAAGAAGGCTTCAGATATCGATTGGTTGGGTATGGTCAAAGCAAGACTGAGAAAAGACTCGGGAAGTTCGAAACGACCCCAGAGCAATGAAGTGTGCTTATCTTCCAAGTGCTCGCTTCAGACAAAAATCTCTATCATTCTCACCGATAAGCCGCCACGAATTATGAATGGAACGAGAATGGAGCGAAGATTTACCAAGCAAAGCACAAGGCCATACTGGGCAAGGATGAGTCCCTACCTGGACAAGCTGATGAGGATCCAACTCCTTATGTGCCCGAACCCAATGGAGAAAAGAAAGGAAAAGATAAGGCAATCGTGATCGCCCGGCGCGTGAAAAGGCCATTCCAGAGAAGAGGATGAAGAGGAAGGATCCGCCAAGAAACCAGATGCTCAATGAAACGCCGAAGTGAGTCTCATCTCCTCTCGAAAATCGCCCCCAAGTTCTCGCCCAAAGAAGTCAGTTAAGAACAAAGGATCTGATGCAAGTAAGATCGATGAAAAGATAGCAAATCCGCCCGAGCCAACTATCGAGAAGTAAGGGAAGAGCAGATGATCGCAAAGAAAAGGAGAAAAATCACGAGGGACGTAAGGGAGCAACTGAGGAAGAATCACCATCTGATTCTCTGCCTCTAACCAAGATCTTCCAGAGAGCAAGATCGCCAACGCCCACTTCCAAATCACCATCACCCTCTCCTCAAAAATCATCATCACCTCCCCACAAAACCTTCTCACCCTCACCCTCACCTATCAGAACAACATCTCCCACACCTCCAATCAATGAACCCGTTCAGGAAACTGAACACCCTCAACACACTGAAAACGAACCACACATATCCCCACAAATATCCCAATCTCCAAACAAGTCACAAGAGCCTGAGAGATCCGACAAGCGCGTGTCCATCTCTCATGTGCTTGCTTCACCTGCTCTAGAGAGCCCCATCATAAGGATTATGAAGCAACAGATCAAAGAGTATCTGCTGGATCTGCGGCTCTAATTGATCAACATCCCGCATCCAAAGAATAGATAGAAGAGATAGTGTTCGGAGGGATATCGATCAAGAGCATTGAAGAATTTCTGATTCTAATGACAACTCTGGGATCAGATTTCTTTGTAGACTTGGAGTTGAAATGTCTAAACAATGCTGGGATTGAAAGTGCTGTTGAATTGGCATCTGATGATGATATCAGATGGTTGATTCACGAAAGGTTCGGTTTTGCTGATAACAGGGAGGAAACCGTTCAACCTCCTACATATCATGAGGGAGTTGCCGATGAACCAAGAATGGGTGCTGTAGATGAGACCCGACTTGGCAAGGCTTCAACATCTGACCAGACTGCTATGATGAGCTCTGATACCCTAGATCATCATACTCAGAAGATTCAGGATGGGATCAAGGCTGCATTTGAAGACAAATTCGCAGCGCTCACAGCAGATCTGATGAAGCGATTTGAAGATGAGCAAGCGAAACTAGTTAACAAGGAACGAAGTCACACAGTTGGGATGCACAATGCCATCCTCACTGAAGTAATGCAACTAGTATATCCTCTTGCTGAGAAGCTCAAACTACAAATCGACAAACTCATTAGCTCGCATAGGATGCTCAATCGCATACGTACTTTTGGAAAGTGTCCGGGCATCCTCGACAAGACCAACAACCACTTGGATATGGGTTGGAAACATATTCTAGCTTCTACAGAACGAGCAAGATAGGAAATCGAAACTGCTCTCAGACGCTTCTACACTCCTCGACCTTTCTTCGCCACCGCTCGATCACTCCTCTTGTTGTCGAGGAACTCGAGAGAGGAGATCTCACTTGCAATTAATTGCTCAACCGCAAAGATGTCCAACCTCTTTGATGAAACCAAAAAGGGGGGAAAAAGAGAATAAAGAGAAGGAAGAAAAAAAGACTCGCATACGCTTGGTAACATTTTCATCTCTACCAAAACCATCAGATTCGATTTGCCACCACACCATCTATCGATCTCGTTCTTTGAAATGAAAGAAACTGTGGAGCAACATGGTAAAGAGATCGCCGAAAGGTAAAAGTGCTCTTTTCAGAGGTTACCGCTAGAGTCGACAAGATTGAAGACTTTTTCTTCGCTCGCTCGTAAAAGAATGGAAATCGATGATCGTGCCAAGAGCCTTGAACTCGCTAAGAAATTAGTCAAGAAGACGAACAAGATGAAACTAAAAGCGCACTCGAGAAGAAAGAAAGGCAAAGGCAAGATGATGAAAGCAATCATGAAGATCGTAGACAAGGCCAAATATTCTCCACCAAAAGCGATGACTCTCTAACAAGTTCAAGAGCAAACAAGACAGAGAATAAGAGAGGCCGCCATCAAGAAGCGGTTAGCAGAGGCTAAGGGATCAACATTGCTTACATCCGGCGGAAAAGGAAGAACGGCCGCAAAGATAGGAGATTGCTTGGGAGAAGAATGCCCTTCCTAAGACTGTTAAAGGCATCCTTCAGGAAGGCAAGATCTGCCTTCTGCAATGGAATCGATCGGAGGAGAATGGTTATGTGACGCCTACATCCCGGAGAAGATTCCAATTCATCAAGATCGATCGAAAATGATGATGAATTCGGGCCGTTAGAAACAAAGTACCCAGACTTCTACCAGATAGTGATGAAAGAAGGCAAGATCATGTCACTAATACCGTAAGCTCCACCCTTTGAACTACTTTTTCCACCTTTAAGGCCCGCATAAAAAAGATAGATGTTTGTAAAAGTTAAAGAATATCTACTATGGATTTGCTGAAAAAGGAGGAATCCATAGAAAAGAAGAGCTGGACAAACTAATGCAAAGGATGTACAAGATGTTTGGCATCCCCAAAGAATCGCAAATGTTCAAGTACACCGAAGAAGACAACTTGGAATCGATGATGATAGTACGCTTTTCATGTATTCTATAATGCACACACCTATCTGAATGAAATTTTTCATCTCACTGATTCTAAGACAATATCTCATTGTCTTCTGAGGTATGTACTGTTTGCATTATCTACATTTCCATTCATGGTATCTGTTTTTCTGGTTAAGTGTGACTAAGTGTTTTGGTTCCATCAAAAAGGGGAAATTGTTGGGAAATC
This sequence comes from Stenogyne calaminthoides, assembly GCA_037126765.1. Lineage (NCBI taxonomy): Eukaryota > Viridiplantae > Streptophyta > Magnoliopsida > Lamiales > Lamiaceae > Stenogyne > Stenogyne calaminthoides. Next base: position 19,674,769 of record JBBCBC010000034.1, read on the forward strand.
AGAATTTAATTTTGATGGAAGTTCCAAAACAAAGTTGTAATAGGACCAAAACTGTTAGGTATTCGATGACTTAGAATCGATTAAGATGACCAACCAAATGTATAGATAGTGATGTAAAAGGTAGGGTCACATATTGAGGGGGGAACTCAATATGTATAGGTCAGTCGAAGTATCGGATGACCCGGATAAGGTCGATGATCGGAAGATTAAGAACAAATCAAGACAAGAAGTCAAGATCGGTGAAGACAGAAGACATCAAGACTCGGATGAACTCAAGACTCGGATAGACACCGAAGACTCGGATAGACACTTCAAGACTCGGATGAACTCAAGACTCGATAAACTCAAGACTCAAGAATAAACCTCAAGACTCAAGAATAAACTCAAGACTCAAGATGATCAAGACACCGAGGCTCGAGTCACCAAGATCAAGACTACCGTAAGACCAAGACCTATATCACGAGTCTGCATATTGAGCTAAGACAATGTGCATCTGAAGACTCAACAAGGTAGACTGATCATTCATTTGATCAAGTCAGCTCACACCTGGTGACAATAAAAAAGATACACCAGACAAGACAAATCTTCCACAAAAAGGAATATCAATCGTCTAACGGACAAATTTCTGAAGTGCCGCCTCGCGAAGCCAAGTAGAAAGCGACATGTGCACAAAAAGAGCTGACATTGCGGGATACGACGCTGCGGACAAAAATAGCGCTAATGATGCCTACGGCCACACCTATAATCGGAGCACGTCACAATCATATCCTACAACCTACCTAATATAGCCCGAAATTCAAATTGCTCTCCAACGGCTCTTTGATTTCGAGGTCTATAAAATGGGATCGATCTTCATTTTGAAGACAAGGACCAACAAGTGAAAAACCACATCACATGAACTATTGAGCAAGCGGAACAACAACATTCACGCAAGCAAATTCAAAGAAGAATTTTCCGCTCGAAGAACACTACATTTGAAGATTATTCTTAGAGTGTTCATCCCATAGTTCTTAGCAAGAAATCCTATCCACTAGCATTTTGGCTACTTAAAACACCAGGATAGATTTCCAGTTGGAACCCTCAAACATTCTTTACCCAAACGCAAGTTAGGTTAAGTATGTAGAGTGAGAACTCAATAAACATCTCGGCTATCCTTTTGAAGGATATAAGTCCCGCAGGTTACGTTTGTAGAGTGGGAACTCGATAAACATCTCGGCCATCCTGTAAAGGATATAAGTCCCGTAGGTTAAGCTTGAGTGAGAACTCGGTAAACATCTCGGCCATCCTGAAAAGGATATAAGTCCCGCAGGTTAAATTTGTAAGAGTGAGAACTCGGTAAACATCTCGGCTATCCCGTGAGGGGTATAAGTCCCGCAGGTTAAAGTAGGTTAAGGTTCCCCTGTGTTAAGGGAAGAGTGGACGTAGGACAGGTTTCGTCTGAACCACTATAAAAAGTCTTGTGTGCATTTATTTGCTTTCTTATTGCTTTACACAAGTCACACAACTGAGTTTAAAACAGCATACATATTCTAAGTTAAGCTCAGTCTGCACCAAGCAACTGATCTGATCAGGTTGACACCTTAGTCAGCTGATTGAAAACTGACTTAAGAATCTGAATTGATAAAACTGGTTTTTCACACGGGTAAAAACAAGCTTCCACATCATTCAGTTAAACTGACAGATATCAAACTGATCTGCCCTCAGGAACTCAGTAAGATTGAACATCAGTCTAAATTGATACACTAGCACTTTGATCGGGTAATCTGCAGTTCACACCTGATATGCACGAAAAGTTTTAGAAGTCTATTCACCCCTCCCCTCTAGACTTCCACCCTCACAAAACCCGTTCGAGACCTACAATGCTATTAAATACACAATCCCCACGTCCACATTTAATGAGTGCAGTGCTTACGTCATAAAGTTAGGTAAACAGTAATCATTACAGAAAAGTAAATAAGTTCAGATAATGTAAACAGAAAACGTATCTGATTGGTTGATGTTGTAATCAACCAGTTACCAGTTGTATCTGATCCAACTCTTCTGTTTTGATGATCTTACTGTAGCCTGTGCCTTAGCAAATTTTCCCAACAATGTCCAACTTAGCTGATCAGATTTCTGTTGAACCAATCTGATCCAATCTGTTGATCAGATTTCTGTTGAGCCAATCTGATCCTATCGGGGTCTTGGAGTGTGCTCCTGCCAAAACCCAATTCTCGGGGAGTTGAACGGTCGCCTAGATTTCCTGAATCGGCGTGATGTGATATACCCGCAATGATGGTCTGTCACTTTGTGAAGTCAATTTCTTTGGGAGGGGTCTCAAATTTTTAAAAATTGCATTTCCACCCCCACTTATCCTCTATAAATAGAACTGAGTTTAGACAAACATTCACCAATTTTCGTTCTCAAGTTTGCACATGAGAAATTCTGGTGAGTCCTTGATTATGGCAAGTCCCCAGCCAATAGGCTTCTTCTATTCTACTCAAATGACCTTCGGTTCTCAGTCCATCCCTATGCTTCCCTTGTTCCTGATCTCGTCTTTATCAGAAGATGACCAAACGTCCATTGCTAAGCTTCACTGCCACCCTAATTGCAGATTTGTCGGCTTTATCATGTAGGTGGCCATCTATGCCTTGTGTTCCGATCGAGATGATGTGGTTAACAACGATGAGCAATTTCTGACCTGTAATATGGATTTAGAATTATATATGCGAACTTGATCAAGTCAAGTTGCCCTTTTTCAATCCCTTATATGTTTTGCACCACATGTATGACACTTATGTTCATTTAAAGTGAGAAGGCTCATCGGTTTTAGGGTTTAGGGTTTAGGATTTTTATTTCGACCTCCGGGTCTATTGTAATGAAAAGTTTCGACCTCCGGGTCTTTATCAATGAAATTCTCTCTTAATTCCATTGTTGTGTTGATTTGATTTCATTATGCGATTTTTGCTTAGTTCCCCCTCAATATGTGACCTAACTGATTTTTCTGATCAGTTGAGGTTCCTTACTCAACTGATTCTATTTGGTCAGTCTTTTAACCAACTGGTGTTTGAGATCAGACCACCAAAATACTCTGGGGCTGAATCTCATAAATCCAGTAGACCTAGCTCGTTGCATAATTCTCTAAATCTAACTTCAGCTAGAGGCTTGGTTAAGATGTCAGCTCTTTGCTTATCAGTATGGATCTTTTCCATTCTGATTTCCCTTTTTCTGCATGGTCTCTTATGAAGTGATGTCTGATGTCCACGTGCTTGCATCTTGTATGCAGAACGGGGTTCTGTGTGATAGCAATTGCACTATTACTGGCATAGAAGATAGGTACATTGGTAGCAGTTATGTTGTAATCCCTCAAATGCTGACAAAGCCAGAGCAGTTGGGAGCAACAGCTACCTGCAGCCATATATTCTGCTTCAGTAGTAGATGTGGCAACAGACGTTTGCTTCTTAGAGAACCACGAGATCAGATTGTTTCCCAGAAACTGACATGTACCTGATGTGGATTTCCTATCTATCCTACATCCACCATAATCAGAATCAGAGTACCCACTAAGCTCTAGATTATCATCTGCTGGATACCATAAACCTAAGTTTACAGTACCCTTCAGATACTTAAGAATCCGCTTAGCTACTTCAACGTGGCTTTGCTTGGGATTTGCCTGAAATCTGGCACATACACCTACTGCAAATGTTATATCTGGTCTGCTTGCAGTCAGGTATAGTAAAGATCTAATCAAAGCCCTATACTCTTTCTGATTAGTCTTCTTACCACCTTCATCTGGATCCATCTTGAATGCAGTTAACATTGGAATTTTGGCTTCCTTACAATTCTGAACTCCATACTTAGCCAACAAATTCCTTGTATACTTAGCTTGACAGATGAAGATCCCAGTGTGAGCTTGCTTGACCTGTAGACCCAGAAAATAGCTCATCTGAGCCATCATGGACATCTCAAATTTCCCTTGCATCAGCTTACTGAATTTCTCACATAGCTTCTGATTGGGAGAACCAAATATAATGTCGTCCACATAGATCTGAACCAATAGAATGTCTTCTCCATCTTCTATTCTGAACATGGTCCAATCAATCAAGCCCTTAGTAAATCCATTCTCTATCAAGAACTGGGACAATGTATCATACCAAGCTCTAGGAGCCTGTTTCAGTCCATAAAGAGCTTTACTTAAACGGTACACTTGGTTGCTTATTTCAAAGCCAGGAGGTTGTTCAACATAAACTTCCTCAGCTAGCACCCCGTTTAAGAATGCACTCTTTACATCCATCTGATACACAGTAAATCCCCTATGAGCTGCATAAGCCAGAAACAGCCGAATGGCTTCCAGGCGGGCGACTGGTGCAAAGGTTTCATCATAATCAATCCCTTCTGATTGTGAATATCCCTTAGCAACAAGTCTTGCCTTATTTCTAGTTATTACATTGTGCTCATCCTTCTTGTTCTTGAATACCCACTTAGTACCAATCACATCTTGATGAGTTGGTCTGTCTACAAGTTCCCAAACTTGATTTCTTTCAAACTGTTCTAGTTCTTATTGCATGGCTAGAATCCAGCTTGCATCTTGAAGAGCTTCTTCAACTGTGAGTGGTTCCTTCAAAGACAGATAACAACAATACATTGCACTTTCACCATCTATCAGATGGGTCTCCGATGATCAAATCAGTTGGATGACTGGTTATCCAGGTCCTTCTGTCCTGATTGTCATCTATTTGGAGAACATCATCCTCTTCTGATAAAGATTCATCACTAGAAACTGGGAGAGGTACTTGAGTAGGATCCACTTGGCGTGGACATGTCTCAGTTGATGTTGGACTTATCATGTGCTGAAGTCTGTCTGCAGGAACATCATGTGTTCCCCCTGAACCAGATGGTTCAGTTGTTACTGTCTCAGCTGTACCAGCTTCTTCACTGACAGTTGTACGTACCTTGGGGTCTTTCTGACCTGGTGAATCATCAAGGTCAAAATTAGGAACATATACTGTGACGTATTTTGGTTCCTTTCCTTTGAGCCTTATCTGATCCATTTTCTTTGTATCTGGAACAGCAGTTGCATCTAGTGCCGTCTGTTCTGAGGCAGACTTCTCCTGATCAGAAGATGTCTCATCAAAGACCACATGAGGTGTTTCTTCCACAACTAGGGTTCGTCTGTTGAAGACCCTAAATGCCTTGCTGGTTGAGGAATATCCTAAGAATATACCCTCATCTGCTTTGGCATCAAAAGTTTTCAACCGACTATTCCCATTGTTGTGTATGAAACACTTGCACCCAAAAACATGGAAGTAAGAAACACGAAGTTTTCTGCCCTTCCACAGTTCATAAGGTGTTTTAAAGTGGATCTTAGTCAGAGAACATCTGTTCTGCGTGAGGCATGCAATGTTGATTGCTTCTGCCCAGAAGCGGCTTTGAGTAGCATGTTCAGCTAACATGGTGCTTGCAGCTTCTTTAAGTGTTCTGTTTCTTCTTTCTGCTACGCCATTTTGTTGTGGTGTTCTGGCAGCTGATGTCTCATGCTGTATACCAAACTCAGAGAAAAAATCAGATATAAACTGGTTAAGGAATTCAGTACCTTTATATGATCTGATTTTCACTATGCTGAGACCCTTTTCATTCTGAATTTTCTTGAGCAGTTCGGGTAGCTTGGTTGTAGTTTCTTCTTATACAAGAATATTACCCAGGTGAACTTGAAATAATCATCCACGACCACTAGAGTGTATTTGAGTCCACTGAGACTTAGAGGTGTAACTAGTCCAAACAAATCCATATGGAGCAGTTGTAGTACTCTGCTGGATGGAGGAGAAGGTATCCCTTTGAATGAAGCCTTGACTTGCTTTCCCTTCTGACATGCTGAACATTTATGATCCTTAGAGAAAACTTCATTCAGGAGCCCTTCTACCAAAGACATCCTTGCTATCTTGTTAAGAGTCTTAAAGTTCAGATGGCTCATCCTCTTGTGTCAGAGCCAGCTGGAGCTCTTAGAACTCTTAACAATCAGGCATGCATTTCTTGGACAACTGTTCCAATCAACAGTGTATATTGTTCCTTTTCTTGAACCAATCAGCAAGATCTGTTGAGTAGCTCGATTCCTGACTGTGCATTTTTCTGTCGAGAACTCAACACTAAATCCATTGTCGCAGAATTGTGAAATAGATAACAGGTTGTGCTTTAATCCATCAACATATGAAACTCCTGTGATCTGTACGTCATCGTTCACTAAGGTTCCAACTCCTCTGGTATAACCAAAGTTATCGTCACCAAAGATAACTCTTGGGCCTGGTCTTTCAACATAGTTGCTAAGGAGAAACTGGCTTCCTGTCATGTGTCTTGAGCATCCACTATCTATGTACCAGATAGCTGCCTGTTCTCCACCCTTATTTACTAGTCCCAAGCGAATCTGCAAACAATTCAAACTTTAGGTACCCCAGTAGAATCGGGTCCTGGGGGTTAGAAGTACCTTTCGGGATCCAAACATATCTGGAACCTCTGTTGAAAACAGAAGGCTTGATCTGTCTCCCATAAATGTCTACATAATCATACGTTTCTTCATATGCAATCTGATCAGTATGATTATTAGTGTGGGCCTTGGACAAATTAGAAGACTTGGGATTTGTCATTGAAACTTGTCTTCTTTTAATCCAGTGGGGCTCAGGTGCAGCAGCCCTAGGTTTCTTATTGTAAGGGTAGGTACGACTGCTACCATTAAAAGATTCATATCTTTGTGGCATAATTGGTCTTAGCAGTTTACCCTTAGATTGCTTGTTAGGCAGCTTGGACTGAGTCTGCATCACCTGGGACTGTCTCTTTCGAGATGGTCCAGCCTGATACCTACTTTGATGATTGGGCTGTGGTCTCCTCAGAAGAACTGGGTTCATCTGATGATACCTAGGCTGATGTCTGATCAGTTGGGGTTCATTTCTGTTCCCTTTCTGATCTGACACTTGCCTTGCCTGATTAGCTGGTCCTTTTCCCTTACCAGATACAGATTTGGTATTTCGTGTATCTTGGTCAGAAACTCATTTGGTTACACTTTTCTGATGTGAACCAGACGGGACTTTTGAGGATCCAAAAGGGATTTCATACCCAATTCCCTTCTTGTCAGTTGACGTACAAAAATAGTTGTTCAAGTCTTGAACAATTTTAGAAGATTTTGTGAAAACCTCTATTTTCTTACGTAGACCGTCCTCAAGAACTTTCAGATTCTCATGCATCCGGAAGAGTTCATCAAACTTAGCCTGAAGAGATTTGAGTTCACTGGCTTGTTGTAGGTTGAGAGCCAACTGTTCCTTAACCAGCTTTCCCTGATCAGAAGAACTGACCTTCAGAAACTCCAGTTCTGTGGTGATCTTCAGAACATTTTCAGCTGATTTTAGTTCAGCTGCTCTACTTGCCTCAATTTCTTTAACAAGCCTGATGTTCTCAGCTCTCAGGTTATCGTTCTCAACTTCCACTCGTGTATAATTATTTATTGCATTGGAAAGATCATCAAGCAATTGGTCATTGTAGACCTGCAAGTTGACCTCTCCTGCAGATGTGCTCGACACATGTGGTGTGGAAGAAATAGGCACAAAAGAGTTAGAAAGTACCTCTGTTTGATCTGATTCTCTAGCCATGAGACAGATGTCGTCATCAGATAAGAAGCTCAGATCATCGACATCATTAGTTGTTGTTATCAAACAGAAGTCTTCGACTGATGAGTAACCAGAATCATCTGAGGGTAGGTAGGAATCATCAATGCCAGACGTATCTACAACCATAGCTTTCCTGTCCCTGTATCTCTATTCTCTTCTGTTTCTTTTCTCCTCTCTTTCTTTGGGGGTCAGGTCAGGACAGTCAGCACTGTAATGGCCTGGTTTCTGACAGTTATAGCACACTCTTGAATCCCCTGAGCTTTCTCTGCCTGGAGAATCATGTCTTCTGTAATGCCTGTCAGAAGACTTCCCATTCTGTCGATAGTTAGAACCTTTCCTATCTGATCGATCATCACGTCTACTTTCTTTCCGATCATCTCTTCGATCATCCTTCCTTTCGTCAGAATGATCGTCCCGTCTTTCTTCTCTTCTGTTATCTCGATTGTTAGATGAACGATACCTCTCTTGCGATCTGTCAGATGAACGATGATCTCTTCCTCTATTCCTTCGATAGTCATCATAAAACTTCCTATATTTGCCCATTTGAACATTTGTTCTTTCCAGCTTTCTTGTCAGTAAGGTAATTTGTTCAGCTTGACTGATGATGTTTCCAACTGGTTCCACAATTCGTGAACTACTACTTGCTGCCTGAAATGCAACATATTTGGGATTGGGAGTAGTTTCAGCTGGGACATCATCAGATCCTTGTCCTCTCTCGATCAGGTCGAACTCATGAGCTTTCAAACTGAAGATTAGATCATTTGGTTTCATTGTAGCAATATCTTGACAGTCCTTAATCACAGTCACCTTCGTATCTAATTTCTTAGTCAGTGATCTGAGAATCTTGTAATTGATATCCTTATTTGACATAACTCGTCCGAGATCACAAAGTCGGTTGACTCCTCGTGTGATCCTTCCATCAAATTGATCAACTGTTTCATTTGGCAACATCTTGAGTTTCTCAAATACAACTAGCTCAGCTTGCAGTCTGCTGTCCTTGATCTGTTCATTTCCTCTGCAGATTTCAGCAAGTGTATCCCAGACTTCCTTAGCTGTCTTCAGGTACTTCACTTTGTCTCTTGTAGTAGCATCCATGGTTTTCATGATGAGATGTCTGGCAACAGTATCCATGTTAGACAGTTTCCTCTCCTCTGCATCCATCAGAGGGACTCTTTCTGATTCTTGCTCCAACTGGTTGTGTGGGATCTCGTCCTGCTTCAGCTGGGTTGTAGTGATAGATGATAATCAGTCCTATCTCAAGAATCTCATCCATTCTATTGCTAATCACTCCCAGATGGTCTCTCATGTCTGGACCAATCTGCATACTCATCAACATAAAACATGGGTAGATTATGATACATACCTGAAGTATTATCCATGCTTGTGGTGATTTTTAAAGAATGAGTTTTGAAAACGGTTTTCAAAGATCAGTTTAAGTGACCACAAAGGTTCTTCCTTAAGAACCAATGATATTTAAAGCCAGTGGTCGGAAGAACCACTGCTCTGATACCACTTATAGGTCCCGAACGAGTTTCAGTGAGGGTTGAAGTCTAGAGGGGAGGGGTGAATAGACTTCAAAAACTTTTTGTGGATCAGATGTGATTTGCACATTTATCTGATCAGAGTGCGAAGGGATCAATTTGGACTGATATCCAATTTACTGTTCATACAGGCAGATCAGTTTGGCATCTATCAGTTTAACTAATGGTGAGAAAAATTAGTTAACCCGTGTGAAAACCAGTTTTACTCAACAAAAGATTCTGACCAATCTGGTTTGAATCAGATAACTAAAGTGTAAATATGATCAGATCAGTAGCTTGATGCTAGTGTAGTCCTAGTACAGAATATGCATGCAGATAACAAGAGTAGTGTGCAAGTATGTGTAAAGCAGATTAAAGACACACAGATTTATATTGGTTCGGACAACTTGTCCTACGTCCACTCTTCCCTATCAGCAGGGGCACCAACTTTACCAACTGGACTGAGTTTAATGTGTTAGTCCAACACAGTACAATGAATAGATATTTAACGAGTTCATACTCAACCAATCCCAGAAATCTAATCTAGAAACCATAGATAGAAATCTTGCTATAACAAACTTAACCTAACACAGTTTTGGTATAAGATTTGTTTTGTTCCAACTGGAATACTATCATATCTTCTGATTAGCCTAAAGCTAGAGGATAAGTATTCTGCTAAGAACTAAGGGATGAACACTTAAGAATGACTCTTGTGATTGTGTTCTTCGTGCGGAAATCTTGAGGGCTTTTGCTTGTAGATAATTTCCGTAGCCTTACTCTGAAGGCTTGATCCCATATTTATAGGCACGAAATCGAACTAGCCGTTGGAGAGTAATTCGAATTTCGGTCTATTTAAGGTAGGTTTGCAGACGGATTTGACGTGCTTCAGGAGCGATATGGCCGAAAGCATGTAAGCTTGTCCTTTCTAGTTGTTTAACTCTGAAGCACCTTGTCCTACAATGTCAGCTCCGTGTATACGTGTCTTTCTCTCATTGGTTATCAAGTACACTTATTCAGTGTTTGATTTATAAACTTAGTTTGATATTCTTTGTGTCTGATGACTTGTCCCGTACTGGGTAACATTGAAGTAGTCACCTGATGGAGCTGACACAGATCAGTTCGAACACTGATCTGTCTTCCTGATTTAGGTTATCTGTTCGTAAGTTATCTTAGCACAACTTACTGACCTTTTCTTGTTGTTATCTGATGTAGGTTTTCTGGTCTTGATGTCTTGACTCTTCTGCTCATCTGATTTTCAGCTTATCTGCTTAGATCTTCATCATCTGATCTTCAAGTTAGCTGATCTTCTGATCTTATAAGACTTTACAAATACATATTGAGTTCCCCCTCAATATGTGACCTATCTGTTACTTCAGCTGTCAACACACTTCAGTTGGTCATCTTATTTGCTATCTAAATCATCAGTCAGCTAACAGGTCTGACTGGTCCTATTACATTATCTGTTTTGGAACTTCCATCGAAACTACAAATTTCCCAACACAAGTGTTTCATCTTTGAAGAGAGCTCATTTACTAAGCCTAGATTTAAGATCTTATCCAAAGCTTAGTTCGAGATATCCTAGCCTTTTACTTGTGTTCTCATTGTAAAAGGATATCTCACCCTAGTTGGAAACCAACCAAAACCCAAACCCTTTGATTAGGAAGTTTGTGTGTGTAGTAGTTGGAAGTGAGAGTTGTAAAGAGTAAGTAAACTGCTGTGTTCAGTTTGAAAACTCTAGAGAAGAAGTTAGTAAGCTGATTGTTCAGTCTAAACGCTTGTGTGTGTATTGAGTTAGTAAGCTACAGTAGTTTAGCCTGAAAACTCGTAGTAGAAAGTTAGTAAGCTGCTGAGTTCAGTCTGAAAGCTTGAGGTAGTCGAAGTAGTGTGTTAAGGAATTTCTTTAAAGATCAGGGAGAGTGGACGTAGGAGCTGGAGCCTCTGAACCACTATAACTTGCTGTGTTATTTGCTTTCTGCTTTGCATTAGTACTTGTTGTATATTTCACTGAAAGCATTTCTGATATTCAGTTGGAATCAATCCACTGAACTTGCATTAAATTGATCACAGCTGTTGGGATATTTTAGTTTTGATGAATTATGCCAAAACATTATCAACTTGTGTTATTGAAGTTAATTTACAGATAACAAGTTGAGGGGGAACGAGATAACAAGTTGAGGGGGAACTCACGAAATCAGAAGAAGATGATCGAGATCAGACAAGGCTGCAGACGAGACTGATCGAGATCAGATGAGTTAGATGAGTTCCGAGTTAACTGATGAGCTGTGCAAAATCAGAAGAAAAGATAAGCTAAGCCAGCTGATCAGGAGACCAGATCAGATGACCAGATGACCGGATCAGAAGAGAAGGTTGCATATTAGAAGAGGAGCAGATGAGACTGATCGAGATCAGACGTGATCGAGATCAGATATGAAGATGAGCAGATGGTCAAGATCAGACGTGATTGAGACCAGATGTGTTAACCTGATATGCTAACCTAATATGCTAATCTGATGAACTAATCTGATGCAGATAAACTGATATGTGACCTGATGCTACACTGATCTGATCATGTGAGCTGATCAGATCAGGCGAGAAGAAACCAGATATCAGAAAACCAGAAATCTGCATACCAGATCAGAAGAGAAGTCATCAGAAGAGAAGTCATCTGAAGTCATGAGCACTGAGAATCAGAACGCTACTGATGATCAGTTAGCCTGAGTGCTAGTGACCTGAGGGTCAGATTGTCTGAAGACAAGAAGAACTGAACTCAGTCAGCCTGAGTGTCAGTATACCTGATCAGACAAGGTCCGACTGAAGAGAAGTCAGCTGAAGGCTCAGATAGACCTAAAGGCTCAGACAGATCCGAAGACTCAGAGAATCCTGAATGATTCTAAGGCGAGGAATCTGAGGAATATAGCCGTTAAGATCAGCTAACGTGGACCAATGAGAGGAAGACAACCAGCCTGGAAAAGCTGCAGAACTTACAGAGAATAGTATGGATTTGAATGTGATTCTCTCCAACGGTAACATTCAAATCCATACTATAAATACAAGTTCTTCCTTCAATATCAAGTGTGGAAAGCGGAAATGAGAAGATAGCAACGATGCTACAGAGCCAAAGCGAGTTAAGCTTTCCCACCCTAGAACACAAGTCTATAGATATACAAATATATTCAAAGAGTGTTCTAGAACCCAACCTAAGCAACCCACGATGTATCTTAAGCTTAGAGAGATTTTCCCAACCTTAGCATTGAGGCTAAACAAATGTAAGGGAAAATCTCACCATAGTTGGAGACAACACCAAATCCAAACCCCATGGTGAAGTGAGGTAGTTGTTAGGTAATCCCGAGTGAGGGTGATAAGTCCCGTTGGAGTGTGAACTCATTAAACATCTGTAGGCAATCCCGTGGAGGGTGATAAGTCCCGAGGCGAACCCGAGAGGGTGATAAGTCCAGTTTGAGTGAGAGCTCGGTAAATATCTATAGGCAATCCCGTGGAGGGTGATAAGTCCCGTTTGAAGGAATTTTCCTAGGAACAGGGAGAGTGGATGTAGGAGCTTGAGTCTCCGAACCACTATACATTGTTGTGTTGTTTACTGCTTTGTCATACGCATTCGATTATAAGCATAACACAACACATGAGCTTAAAACGCAAAAATCTGTAATCACTCTGCCCTCACCCCTGTTTTATATGCACCGAAATGAAATATTTTGCTTCCGCACGCACAAAATGGGTTTTCCACCGGGACCAACACTTGGTATCAGAGCTGGAGCTCAAAAGATCACCTTTTCAATGTGATCGCCTGAGTTGATCTTTTTTTTTAAAAAACCCATCTCTGATCTGATACCATCAATTGGTATCAGAGCGGGTAGTTCAAAAGGTCACCAGCCAAAGTGACCACCGAATCGATCTTTTAAAACAAAACCCGATCTCTGTAAATGCATATATTCTAATGTTTTGGCGTCATTATCAAAAAGGGGGAAATTGTTGGGATATTTTAGTTTTGATGAATTATGCCAAAACATTATCAACTTGTGTTATTGAAGTTAATTTACAGATAACAAGTTGAGGGGGAACGAGATAACAAGTTGAGGGGGAACTCACGAAATCAGAAGAAGATGATCGAGATCGCACAAGGTCGCAGATTTAGACCGATCGAGATCGATGAAGTTAGATGAGTTCCGAAAGTTAACCGATGAGTCAGGCAAAATCGGAAGAAAAGATAAAGCTAAAGCCACCGATCGGAGACCGGATCGATGACCGGATGACCGGATCGTAAAGAGAAGGTTGCGATCGTAAGAGGAAAGCAGATGAGATCGACGAGATCGACGCGATCGAGATCGATATGAAGATGAGCAGATGGTCAAGATCGACGTGATTGAGACCAGATGTGTTAACCTCGATATGCTAACCTAATATGCTAATCTGGATGAACTAATCTGATGCGGATAAACCGAGCATGCGACTGATGCTACATCGATCCGATCATGTGAGCCGATCGATCAAAGCGAGAAGAAACCAGATATCGAAAAACCGTAACCGCGATACCGATCGAAGAGAAGTCATCGTAAGAGAAGTCATCATTCAAGTCATGAGCACCGAGAATCGTAACGCCATCGATGATCGCTAGCTCGAAAAGTGCTAGTGGACTGAGGGTCGATTGTCTCAAGACAAGAAGAATCGAACTCAACCACTCGAGTGTCAGATACCGAACGATAAGGTCCGATCAAGAGAAGTCACCAAGGCTCGATAGACCTAAAGGCCTCGACGATCCGAAGACTCGAGAATCCTGAATGATTCTAAGGCGAGAATCTGAGGAATATAGCCGCTTAAGATCAAATTTAACGGGACCAACGAGAGGAAGACAACCACCGAAAAGTCACAGAACTTCTGAGAGAATAGTATGGATTTGAATGTGATTCTCTCCAACGGTAACATTCAAATCCATACTATAAATACAAGTTCTTCCTTCATTATCAAGTGTGGAAAGCGGAAATGAGAAGATAGCAACGATGCTTCTGAGCCAAAGCGAAGTTAAGCTTTTCCCACCCTAGAACACAAGTCTATAGATATACAAATATATTCAAAGAGTGTTCTAGAACCCAACCTAAGCAACCCACGATGTATCTTAAGCTTAGAGAGATTTTCCCAACCTTAGCATTGAGGCTAAACAAATGTAAGGGAAAATCTCACCATAGTTGGAGACAACACCAAATCCAAACCCCATGGTGAAGTGAGGTAGTTGTTAGGTAATCCCGAGTGAGGGTGATAAGTCCCGCTGGAGTGTGAACTCATTAAACATCTCAGAGGCAATCCCGTGGAGGGTGATAAGTCCCAGGCGAACCCGAGAGGGTGATAAGTCCAGTTTGAGTGAGAGCTCGGTAAATATCTATAGGCAATCCCGTGGAGGGTGATAAGTCCCGTTTGAAGGAATTTTCCTAGGAACAGGGAGAGTGGATGTAGGAGCTTGAGTCTCCGAACCACTATACATTGTTGTGTTGTTTACTGCTTTGTCATACGCATTCGATTATAAGCATAACACAACACATGAGCTTAAAACGCAAAAAATCAGAATCACTCGCCTCACCCCCGCTTTTATATGCACCGAAATGAAATATTTTGCTTCCGCACGCACAAAATGGGTTTTCCACCGGGACCAACACTTGGTATCAGAGCTGGAGCTCAAAAGATCACCTTTTCAATGTGATCGCCTGAGTTGATCTTTTTTTTTAAAAAACCCATCTCTGATCTGATACCATCAATTGGTATCGAGCGGTAGTTCAAAAGGTCACCAGCCAAAGTGACCACCGAATCGATCTTTTAAAACAAAACCCGATCTCAGAAATGCATATATTCTAATGTTTTGGCGCCATTATCAAAAAAGGGGAAATTGTTGGGATATTTTAGTTTTGATGAATTATGCTAAAACATTATCAACTTGTTATATTGAAGTTAATTTACGATAACAAGTTGAGGGGAACGAGATAACAAGTTGAGGGGAACTCACGAAATCGAGAAAGAAGATGATCGAGATCGCACAAGGTCATAGATTTAGACCGATCGAGATCGATGAGTTAGATGAGTTCCGAAAGTTAATCGATGAGTCAGGCAAAATCGTAAGAAAAGATAAGTTAAGCCACCGATCGGAGACCCGGATCGATGACCGATGACCGGATCGAAGAGAAGGTTGCGGATCGAAGAGGAAAGCAGATGAGACCGACGAGATCGACGTGATCGAGATCGATATGAAGATGAGCAGATGGTCAAGATCGACGTGATTGAGACCAGATGTTAACCTCGATATGCTAACCTAATATGCTAACTGATGAACTAACTGATGCGATAAACCGAGCATGCGACTGGATGCTACACCGATCCGATCATGTGAGCCGATCGATCAAAGCAGAAGAAACCAGATATCGAAAACCGTAAATCGCGATACCGCATCGTAAGAGAAGTCATCAAGAGAAGTCATCCAAGTCACGAGCACCGAGAATCGTAACGCCATCGATGATCAAGAGTTCGAAAAGCAGGACTGAGGGTCGATTGTCTCAAGACAAGAAGAACTCGAACTCCGCCACCGAGTGTCAAGATACCCGACGCATAAGGTCCGATCAAGAGAAGTCACCAAGGCTCGATAGACCTAAAGGCTCGACATTGATCCAAGACTCGAGAATCCTCAATGATTCTAAGGCGAGGAATCGAGGAATATAAATAAAGATCACCTAACGTGACCAATGAGAGGAAGACAACCACCGAAAAGTCAGCAGAACTTACAGAGAATAGTATGGATTTGAATGTGATTCTCTCCAACGGTAACATTCAAATCCATACTATAAATACAAGTTCTTCCTTCATTATCAAGTGTGGAAAGCGGAAATGAGAAGATAGCAACGATGCTACAGAGCCAAAGCGAGTTAAGCTTTCCCACCCTAGAACACAAGTCTATAGATATACAAATATATTCAAAGAGTGTTCTAGAACCCAACCTAAGCAACCCACGATGTATCTTAAGCTTAGAGAGATTTTCCCAACCTTAGCATTGAGGCTAAACAAATGTAAGGGAAAATCTCACCATAGTTGGAGACAACACCAAATCCAAACCCCATGGTGAAGTGAGGTAGTTGTTAGGTAATCCCGAGTGAGGGTGATAAGTCCCGTTGGAGTGTGAACTCATTAAACATCTGTAGGCAATCCCGTGGAGGGTGATAAGTCCCGAGGCTAACCCGGTGAGGGTGATAAGTCCATTTTGAGTGAGAGCTCTCAGAAATATCTATAGGCAATCCCGTGGAGGGTGATAAGTCCCGTTTGAAGGAATTTTCCTAAGAACAGGGAGAGTGGATGTAGGAGCTTGAGTCTCCGAACCACTATACATTGTTGTGTTGTTTACTGCTTTGTCATACGCATTCGATTATAAGCATAACACAACACATGAGCTTAAAACGCAAAAATCTGTAATCACTCTGCCCTCACCCCTGTTTTATATGCACCGAAATGAAATATTTTGCTTCCGCACGCACAAAATGGGTTTTCCAACGACCAACACTTGGTATCGAGTGAGCTCAAAAGATCACCTTTTCAATGTGATCGCCTGAGTTGATCTTTTTTTTTAAAAAACCCATCTCTGATCTGATACCATCAATTGGTATCAGAGCGGGTAGTTCAAAAGGTCACCAGTTTTCAAAGTGACCACCTGAACTGATCTTTTTAAAACAAAAACCCGATCTCTGTAAATGCATATATTCTAATGTTTTGGCGTCATTATCAAAAAGGGGGAAATTGTTGGGATATTTTAGTTTTGATGAATTATGCCAAAACATTATCAACTTGTGTTATTGAAGTTAATTTACAGATAACAAGTTGAGGGGGAACGAGATAACAAGTTGAGGGGGAACTCACGAAATCAGAAGAAGATGATCGAGATCGCATAAGGTCATAGACGAGACCGACGAGATCGATGAGTTAGATGAGTTCCGAAGTTAACTCGATGAGTCAGGCAAAATCGTAAGAAAAGATAAGTTAAGCCACCGATCGAGACCGCATCGATTTACCGGATGACCGGATCGTAAGAGAAGGTTGCGATCGTAAGAGGAAAGGATGAGATCGACGAGATCGACGCGATCGAGATCAGATATGAAGATGAGCAGATGGTCAAGATCAGACGTGATTGAGACCAGATGTGTTAACCTGATATGCTAACCTAATATGCTAATCTGATGAACTAATCTGATGCAGATAAACTGATATGTGACCTGATGCTACACTGATCTGATCATGTGAGCTGATCAGATCAGGCGAGAAGAAACCAGATATCGAAAAACCGTAAATCAAGATACCGGATCGTAAGAGAAGTCATCGTAAGAGAAGTCATCCAAGTCATGAGCACCGAGAATCGAACGCCATCGATGATCGCTTAGCCTCGAAAAGCAATGACTGAGGGTCGATTGTCCAAGACAAGAAGAATCAAACTCGGTCGGCGAAGTGTCAAGATACTTGATCGCAAAGGTCCGATCAAGAGAAGTCAGCTGAAGGCTCAGATAGACCTAAAGGCTCAGACAGATCCGAAGACTCAGAGAATCCTGAATGATTCCAAGGCGAGGAATCTGAGGAATATAAATTGTTAAGATCACCGACGTGGACCAATGAGAGGAAGACAACCACTGAAAAAGTCGCAGAACTTATAGAGAATAGTATGGATTTGAATGTGATTCTCTCCAACGGTAACATTCAAATCCACACTATAAATACAAGTTCTTCCTTCATTATCAAGTGTGGAAAATGGAAATGAGAAGATAGCAACGATGCTCTGAGCCAAAGAGAGTTAAGCTTTCCCACCCTAGAACACAAGTCTATAGATATACAAATATATTCAAAGAGTGTTCTAGAACCCAACCTAAGCAACTCACGATGTATCTTAAGCTTAGAGAGATTTTCCCAACCTTAACATTGAGGCTAAACAAATGTAAGGGAAAATCTCACCATAGTTGGAGACAACACCAAATCCAAACCCCATGGTGAAGTGAGGTAGTTGTTAGGCAATCCCGAGTGAGGGTGATAAGTCCCGTTGGGGTGTGAACTTATTAAACATCTGTAGGCAATCCCGTGGAGGGTGATAAGTCCCGAGGCGAACCCGAGAGGGTGATAAGTCCAAATTGAGTGAGAGCTCGGAAATATCTATAGTAATCCCGTGGAGGGTGATAAGTCCCGTTTGAAGGAATTTCCCTAGGAACAGGGAGAGTGGATGTAGGAGCTTGAGTCTCCGAACCACTATACATTGTTGTGTTGTTTACTGCTTTATGTTCTTATCTTGTCATACGCATTCAATTATAAGCATAACACAACACATGAGCTTAAAACGCAAAAATCTGTAATCACTCTGCCCTCACCCCTGTTTTATATGCACCGAAATGAAATGATTTGCTTCCGCACGCGCAAAATGGGTTTTCCACCGGGACCAACAATAGCCTTAACCACTGTTTCATTAAGGAAAGATTCTTAGCAAAGTAAAACGAGTATAAACTTAGGGCCTACACTTTCCGCACTCTAGATAAGCTAGTATAGATAGTTATCAAACCGATAAACTCTCCTGAGTAGTCAGTAAGACTATTATCTACTCCAAGCTTCTTTGGACTCTGTTGTAGAAACTCAGAATCAGTTGAGCTAATCTGAAGTCTCTGAAAGCCGCTCAGTGTTTTTGTCTCAGTAGACTTTGACTCAGGGCAATTTGTGCTTCTCAGGACTAAAACTCAGGATAACCTGACCCACTGATTTAAGTAAACTTTTAAAAGTTGAAAAATCACTATACACGTGTATTCCCCACCCATACACATGTGAGACTTGTTTACACCGGGACCAACAAGTGGTATCAGAGCAGGGGTTCTAACTGACCAATTGCTTTGGTAGCCATAGTCTTGTTAACTTAGAGACTTGGTGGTCTACTGAATAGATCTTACTGCTGATATCTTACAAGGTCATTTCATCATGCCTTCTAAGAAACTATCTATGTTCTCAGTTGAGAACTATGATCTATGGAGATTGAGAATGCAGGCACACTTGTACTCAAAACATGAGAGAATGTGGAGAGTTGTGTCTCAAGGACCTTTTGAGTTTAAGGTTGTTAATCCTAGATCTACTGATGCTGAAAAAGATGATCCAAGGGATGAATTTCCCAAAACTGATGACCAACTTACTCATGAGGAGAGAAAATTGGTTAACTTGGATTATATTGCTAAAGTTACTCTATATAGCACTATTGATGATGGTGTTATGGGAATGATTTCTCACTGTGAAACTGCCAAAGACATTTGGGACACACTTGCTATAATGTGTCAAGGCACTGATCATATCAAAGGAAACAAACTATCTGTGGTTATTGCCAAATTTGATGGTTTTGAAATGGAAGATGGTGAATCTATTGAAAAATTTAAAGTCAGATTCACTAGCATTATGAATGATCTAAGTGCTCTTGGGAAAAGATATCCCAAAAGAGAAATTGCTCTGAAAATTCTTAGAGGACTGTCTAAGAAATGGGATATTCATGTTGTTGTGATTGAGAATACCAAAGATATTGCTTCTATGCCATATCAACAAGTTTTCTCTGAGTTGAAAGCATATGAGTTTGTAATTGATAAGAAAACTAAGAAAACTGATAGCAAAGATGATACTTCATCTAACAAAAATGTGGCTTTCAAAGCACAAGGTAAAATCTGTAATTCTAAAGAACCTGAGACCTCATCTAACAAAGTGCAGGATGAAAAAGATGAGACAATTGCCCTAATGGCAAGAAGGTTTGAGAAAATGGTATAAGAGGTATTATAAAAATACCAGATACAGGAACAGGAACAACTCAGAAGCTGAAGAAAAGTCTACTGAGAAGATGAAAGACTACAAAGCTGAAGGATCTTCATCGAAAAAGAAGGACTACAAATCGAAAGAGGAAAAAGATCAGGATGATGATACCAACAGATGCTACAACTGCAAAAAGATAGGTCACTTCCAGTATGACTGTCCTGAGTTGAGCTCCAAAGAAAGAAAGGATCGGCAAGCCAAAAGAGACAAGAAGTATTCCAGCAAGAAGGCAATGGTTGCTGATGAAGAACATTCTGAGGAAGGATCCAGTTCTTCAGAAGAGATGTTCTCAGACAGTGATAGTGATGATGTCTGCCTTGTTGCTATTGATGAGGTAAATTCTTCTATCTCTGTTGCTGCTCCTACACAAGCACCTGAGTTATCAAGTTCATCTGTAACCAGTAATTTTGACCTGATTGGTTCTTTTGAGAATCTGATGAATGACTATTCTGTGTTACAAGAACTGTTCATAGAAACTCAAGAGCAGAATGAAGTGCTGACTGCTGAGAATCTAAAGTGGAAAAACTCTAAAGCTGCTGAGATCACTTCTCAATTGATGGGAGTAACTGATGAACTTGATGTTCTGAAAGTACAACTCTCAGAGAAAGAGAATGTGGTAGAGGCCCTGAAAGGAAAGTTAGAGAAATCCACTGAAGAAAATCAGCTTATCAAAAATGAGTTCAATGACCTCTTTGAGAAACATGAAACTCTAAAGAAAAGTGAGGATAGTTTGCAGAGAAAGTTAGCTCTATTGAATTCAACATCTAAAGCAATAGATGAAATTCAGAGTTATCAAAGCTGGATTAGGATATATTCCAAGGGGAACCTCACATGATCTTCTGAATGCTGCTTCTACAAGTGGCACCAAGACTGTATTTGTTAAACCGGCTGTTCGTACTGATCTTCTTATTGAAGAACAGCCCCGTGTTTTGGACAAGGGTAAAGGACCTATGGTTTCAGAGAATCTGAAAGTTCAGGAAAGAAAGCCCAAACCTCAGGAAAAGGCTATAAAACCTGTACAATCAGTAGGAAATCCTCATGCCAGTACTTCGAAGCCTCAGGCTAAGAATACTAACCTGAAGAAATCTGCCCTGAACCATCAGAGGAATCCTCAGAAGAGAAACACTCAACAGAGAAATTCTTAGATGAGGAGACCAAGTCCTCAGGATACTAAAAGACCACAATTTTAGTACATGCAACCTAAACCCCACTTGCCTAAGGGTAAAGGTTTCCTGAACCCAAGTCAGCAGAGACAGAGATCAGCTGCACCAAAGCCAAAGCAATGGAACAAGAGGCCTGAACCCAAGAAGAATTCAAAGGCTCATGTTCATGCTAAGGCTGACACTCATACACAGGATACTTCCAAGGCACCTAGGGTGGTGAATGTGTATGTAGATGTGTATGGAAGACAAATCAGCCACTCTAAAGTCATTAGAGTTATCAGGCAGATTTGGGTTCCAAAAGGTACATCTAACCTAGTAGGACCTTACACCAAATGGGTACCTAAGGCCTAATTTGTTCTGTAGGTGAAGAATAAGGACACTAAGCTGAATAAAGACAACATAACCCTGATGAGTGGAACCGAAATTGCACCTGCTGCATGGTACTTGGACAGTGGATGCTCAAGACACATGACAGGATACAAATATTTGCTCACTGACTATGTTGAACAGAAAGGCCCTCAGATAACTTTTGGAGATAATTCCAAAGGACAAACAGAAGGATATGGAACTCTTGAAATTGATACTATTCATATCCATGGTGTATCATATATGTCTGGTTTAAAATATAATTTGCTTTCTATCAGTCAATTCTGTGATAAAGGATTTAGTGTTGAATTATCAAAGAACTTGTGCTATGTGAAAGATAATGTTCACAACAAGTATTACTGACTGGTACTAGGAAAGGAAATGTGTATCTTGGTGATTGGAAACTTACTCCTATGGATGTTGGGGTTATACTGGAAAGTATGCTTTAACTTTGTATAACCAAACTGAATTTCTGTCTTATTTACTGAAATAAATTATTTATCACTGATGCTTTAAATATCATTGAATGTTACATATATTTACTGCATAACTGTTCAATAAATAGTACGTGTTACATTGTAGTTAATTTAGTGATACCAAATCACAGAAGATTAAATTAACAGTCCCTTGTAACTAAAAGTACACCGTTCACGACCTAGATGGAAATGAATAATTTATCGCGAAAGGTTGAAGTGTAAGGCTCAGATTGGCTTGTCTTGACCAAGAGATTACACTAGTGCATGACTGATGCACTGAATAGGACCTACAGGAGGATAAATTCTTCAACACTGAACTAGGAAGAATTAGACCTCAGTGGTTCGTTATTTCTTAATCTTCGTCCCTTAAATAGGATCGTGTGTGGTTAGTAATTATTGCTTTGACTTATGACGGGTAGAGAATCAATAAGATTCAATACTTTATATCTTGGACAA
Organism: Stenogyne calaminthoides; assembly: GCA_037126765.1. Taxonomy (NCBI): domain Eukaryota; kingdom Viridiplantae; phylum Streptophyta; class Magnoliopsida; order Lamiales; family Lamiaceae; genus Stenogyne; species Stenogyne calaminthoides. The sequence continues at coordinate 19,697,229 of JBBCBC010000034.1, forward strand.
TATTATTGGTCACATGCGATTGCTAAGATTTAATACGAAGAATCGTGTGCAAGTACGCTTGTTCGATTTGCCCCCTTGGGAGGTTCATAAGATTTATCATACCAAATCTTGCAAGTGGAACTAGTTTCCGGTATGGATAATAATGTTGAACCGTTCCTTAACCAAGGACAAAAGATATTAATTAATGGAAAGTCATTTCAGTGGCTTGAATTAATTAATGGGCTAGATAATCTTAAACACGGGAAATAATAACCGGGAGCCATATTAACAGTAATATGAGTTAAGATGGATAGTGCAATATTAATTATGTAGTGGGATTAATTAATATTTATGGGCTTGAATAATATTGTGGCTCAATATTGATAATTCAAGATCCATTGTAAGGTCCAATCTTAATTCTCCTAAAGGCCCCACAAGTAGCCCAAACATAAAGTCCAATAACTGAAAAAGGTGTTTAAAAATAAAATAAATTTTGTTGCCTAATTTTCCTATAAATTTCGAAAATAATAAATAAAAGAGGGAGAAAGATTTCCTTTGAATTTTGTTATGGAATGAAGATAAGTATTCTTGGAATACAAGATTATCTCATTAAATTCAAGAAATCTCCCACTTGGTTATTTATTGTGAAATTTTCGAAAATTTTGAATAAATAAGGGAAAGAAAGATTTTCTTGATTTTCTTGAAAAGATATTATGGAAGATATGTATTCTTGCAATACATGTATATCTCATAAATTCAAGAAGATCCAAATCTTGGTTTCTTTTCCCTTAAATTTTCAAAATATCCCATAACAAGAGGAGTTGGGATTTTTGTGGAATATTTTAATTATGGAGAAAAGAATATATGAGATATATTCAAAATTTCTTGGAGATCAAGAAAAAGATTTTTCCACATTATTTTTCCCCAAAAATTCGACCAACCCCTCATCTATAAATATGGGATGATTCTTTCATCCC